>LR812521.1:68491346-68563479 GCA_903798195.1 Danio kyathit | reverse complement strand
AAGGGGCCACTGGGGCCCAAACTGCAAGCCCACAGAGAGTGGCCGGCCCCTGGCAGCTCCCTGGGATCAGAGACCCTAGGGGTGGAAGGCAAGGGGGCCTTTGGGGCCAAAAAACAAGCCCCAGTGAGAGTGGCTGGCCCCTGGGCAGCTCCCTGGAGTAAGAGACCCTGGAGGAAGAGTTCAAGGGGGTCCCAGGGGCCCAAACTGCAAGCCTAGGGAGAGAGGCTGGCCCTGGGCAGCTCACTGGGGTCAGAAACCCTGGAGGTAGAGTCCAAGGGACCATGTTGGGCCCGAAAAGCAAGCCTAGGGAGAGTGGTTGGCCCCTGGGCAGCTCCCTGGGGTCTGAGACCATGGAGGTGGATAGTAAGGGGTCCACTGGGGCCAAATTTGCAAGCCCAGAGAGAGTGGCTGGCCCCTGGGCAGCTCTCTGGGGTCTGAGACCCTGGAGGTAGAGTACAAGGGGGCCTCTGGGGCCTAAATTGCAAACCCAGGGAGAGAGGCTGGCCCCTGGGCAGCTCCCTGGTGTCAGAGACCTTGGATGTAGAGTACAAGGGGCCTCTGGGTCCCGATCTGCAAGCCCAGGGAAAGTGGCTGGCCCCTGGGCAGCTCCCTGGGGTCAGAGACCCTGGAGGTGGAGTTCAATGGGGCCTCTGGGGCCCAAACTGCAAGCCCAGTGAGAGTGGCTCGGCCCTGGACAGCTCTCTGGGGTCTGAGACCCTGGAGGTAGAGTACAAGGGGGCCTCTGGGGCGCAAATTGCAAACCCAGGGAGAGGGGCTGGACCCTGGGCCGCTCCCTGGTGTCAGAGACCTTGTATGTAGAGTACAAGGGGGCTTCTGGGGGCCCAAACTGCAAGCACCGGCAGAAAGGCTGGTCCCTGGGCAGCTCCCTGGTGTCAGAGACCCTGAAGGTGGAGGGCAAAGGGGCCACTGGGGCCCAAACTGCAAGCCCACAGAGAGTGGCCGGCCCCTGGCAGCTCCCTGGGATCAGAGACCCTAGGGGTGGAAGGCAAGGGGGCCTTTGGGGCCAAAAATACAAGCCCAGTGAGAGTGGCTGGCCCTTGGGCAGCTCCCTGGAGTAAGAGACCCTGGAGGAAGAGTTCAAGGGGGTCCCAGGGGCCCAAACTGCAAGCCTAGGGAGAGAGGCTGGCCCCTGGGCAGCTCACTGGGGTCAGAAACCCTGGAGGTAGAGTCCAAGGGACCACTAGGGGCCTCTTTGCCAAAACTGCAATCCTAGGGAGAGTGGTTCTGGCCCCTGGGCAGCTCCCTTCGGGTAAGAGACCCTGGAGGTAGGGTACAGGTGGGCCTCTGATGCCCGAACTGCAAGCCCAGGGAGCGTGAGAGTGCTGGCCCTGGGCAGCTTCCCTGGGGTCAGAGACACTGGTGTAGAGTCGAAGGGGGCCTCTTTGGCCGCAGAACTGCTAGCATAGGGAGATGGTTGGCCCCTGGCAGCTCCTGGTGTCAGAGACCTTGTAGTTAGGGTACAAAGGGGGCCTCTGGGGTCCAAACTGCAAACCCAGGGAGAGTAGCTGGCCCCTGGGGCACAAGCGCCGGAGGTCGAGACCATGGAATCAGAGTACAAGGGGGCCTCGGGGGCCAAACTGCAAGCCCAGGAGGATAGGTTTGGCCCTGGGCAGCTCCCTGGGGTCAGAGACCTGGCATGGTAGAGTACAAGGAGTTCCTCTGGGGACCTAACTGCAAGGCCTTAGGAAGTGGCTGGCCACCTGGGCAGCACCCTGGGGTCAGAAACCCTAGAGGTAGAGTACAAGGGGGCCTCTGGGGCCCGAACTGCAAGCCTTGGGAGAGTGGCTGGTCCTTGGGGAGCTCCCTGGTGTCAGAGACCTTGGATGAAAAGTACAAGGGGGCCTCTGGGGCCCAAACTGCAAGCACAGGAAGAGAGGCTGGCCCCTGGGCAGCTCCCTGGGGTCAGAGACCCTGAAGGAGGGGTGCAAGGGGGCAACAGGGGCCCAAACTGCAAGCCCAGGAGAGGGTCCGGCCCCTGGGCAGCTCCCTGGGGTCAGAGACCCTGGAGGTGGAGAGCAAGGGGGCCTCTGAGGCCAAAATTGCAAGCCCAGTGAGAGTGGCTGGCCCGTGGGCAGCTCCCTGGGGTCAGAAACCCTGAAAGAAGAGTACAAGGGGCCCTATGGGGGCCCAAACTACAAGCCCAGGGATAGTGGCCGGCCCCTGGGCAGCTCCCTGGGGTCAGAGACCCTGGAGGTAGAGAACAAGGGGCCCTCTGGGGCCCGCACTGTAAGCCTAGGGAGAGTGGCAGATCGCTAATTGATAAACAGATGGATAAACAAGGCGGGAAAAGTGAGCATGCGGACAGTGAAGCACATGGCCAGCTGTCAAAACAAACCCACATGCTTCACAACACACAACGACATCACAAACAGGTAAGTCAAGACACATTTGTCACAGTTTAAGCGTTTAAAGGCAAAAAACAGCAAGTGATAATAACTGCTTAAAACAATGAAAATCATCATTCATTTTTGTTTTATACAACATTATATGTAGTATTAAACATGGTTTAACAAGTTGCAAGTGAAAAATAAGGGAATGAGATATTGCAACATTGCCCATTTCTGCGTTGCTGGAATCAGCTTGTTTCAGCTTTTAAAGGCCAAAAACAGCAAGTGATAAAAACTGCTTAAAACAATTAAAATCATCATTGTTTTAGTTTTATACAACATTATATGCAGTATTAAACATGTTTTAACAACGTGCAAGTGAAAAATTAGTTACATTTTAGAGATTGCCAAAGTGCCCATTTCTCCTTTGCAGGAATCAGCTTGTTTCAGCTTTTAAAGGCCAAAAACAGCAAATTATAAAAGCTGCTTAGAACAATGAAAATCATCATTCTTTTTTATTTATACAACAGCAGTATTAAACATGTTTTAACAAGTTCATTCATTCATTTTCTTTTCGGCTTAGTCCCTTTATTAATCTGGGGTCGCCACAGCGGAATGAACCGCCAACTTATCTAGCATATGTTTTATGCAGTGGATGCCCTTCCAGCTGCAACCCATCACTGGGAAATATCCATACACACTCATTCACACACATACACTATGGACAATTTAGCGTACCCAATTCACCTATACCAGATGTCTTTGGACTTATGGGGAAAACTGGAGAACCCGGAGGAAACCCACGCAAACACAGGGGGAACATGCAACTCCACACAGAAACGCCAACTGACTCAGCCGAGGCTCGAACCAGTGACCTTCTTGCTGTGAGGCGAACACCGCGCCACACGTTTTAACAAGTTGCAAGTGAAAAATAAGTGAAATGAGAGAGATTGCAAAAGTGCCTATTTCTCTGTTGCAGGAATCAGTTTGTTTCAGCTTTTAAAGGCCAAAAACAACAAGTGATGAAAACTGCTCAAAACAATGAAAATCATCATTCTTTTTGTTTTATACAACATGCAGAATTAAACATGTTTTAACAACTTTCTAGTGAAAAATAAGTGAAATGAAAGAGTTTGCAAAAGTACCCATTTCTGCATTGCAGGAATCAGCTTGTTCCCTCGCAGAGAACTCTACGCAACGTCTCTATTAGGAGACACTATGGGATACAATCCCTCTCTTATAACCTCCTGAAGCACAGGTGAAATCAATCCAATTTAATTGGCGGGACGTACCGTGTGTGTGTGTGTGTGTGTGTGCGCGACGTCAGACTGGTATAAAAGCACAACTGGCAAAAGTTGGAGCTTGTTAACCACTCTGATTAACGATCGGGGCACGGATGGTCGTGATGCTAAAGAGCGTCGGGGGTGTTGCGGAAAGGGGATCCGTGCTCAAAAGAGGGGGCACTTTCATTTTTAAGGACGAACATTATCTCCGAGCAAATAAAGGGCAGGAGCTCAAGCACTCAAACCCCCCATCTGCACGTGTCTGTTGTTTATAACGAAGTAAAATAAAATAACTGCAAACGGAGATAAACCAACTCTGCCTTCACAGTTCAGTCTGCGGCTGCTCATTAACCCTTGATGAGTTCTCTACACCGGTGGTCAGACAGACGCGCGCCGCGGTGGTCATAAATCACAAATGATCAGTGTTTTCAATCACATTCACAAGGGACTTATTTTAGGTCTCAAATGCCGAAATACACATTAGTAGTAGCAGAACAACCCTTTACAGTTCATGTAATACACGGTTGTCTGTGAAAAGGGCAATAGCCTAATCATATTAGGCATAATCTGACAACGTGCTTCATACAGTATACACATTAGGCTCGTTTGAGGTGCGCCTCGTTTTGACTGCAATGTAGACGAGAGCAAGCGGCTGCAGTAAGAGGAGGGCTCAAAAAATACATCAGAAGTCGGACAGTTCCCGAATCTCGCTGTTTTGCCGCCTGGAAACGTCACCAGTGGTGAAGATCGCGTTCGCGTTTTTTTATCGCGGACGAATTACCTCATGAAAAAATACTATGGTGATTTATAGTAAATATTATAATGTTTTTGAACCAGTTTTTTCAGTATTGGGTTATGTTTGCTATAGGAAGATGCTTTTGAGTGACAAGTCATGACAAATGTTTGTTTATTTATTTGTTTTGTTAGAAAAATGTCTAGAATTTGGCATTTTATTGAGCAAGTGGTCCATTTCTATAGTCATTTCAGACTTTCTAGAGGGCATTAGACGGAATAAAGGGGAAATACAACTGAAGACAAAATTATTAGCCCTCTTGTGAAGTTGAAATTGAAAAAATGTTGAAAAAATGATATTGCATCAAATATGTAAAAGTGTTGTTTAACAGATTTTGTACAGTTTTATAAACTAATTTCTCTAGTCTTTGCGTCTGTGACAGTATTATATTACATATTTTACACAATATTTTACTATTTTTTGCAAGATATAGTATTCAGCCTAAAGTGCAATTTAAGGAGTTAACTATAGATTAATTATGTTAAAGAAAAATAGGAAAGCCATTGGACAACAGTGGTTTGTTCTGCAGACATAAAGAAATTCTTAAGGGGCTAATTAAATTGACATGTTTATTAGGCCTATACTGTATAAACTGCTTTTACTCCAGCCAGACTAAAATAAACAGCCGAATACTTTCTCCAGAATAAAAAATATTAGACTGTAGGAAATACTGCGAAAATGTTCTTGGTCTATTAAACATAACTTTTGACTTCACATATGACTTCTTATATGAAACCACACAAAGATGAGGCATAATGGGAAAACAGTCTGATTACTTTTGCATGTATATATATATATATATATATATATATATATATATATATATATATATATATATATATATATATATATATATATATATATATGTGTGTGTGTGTGTGTGTGTGTATATGTATGTATGTATGTATGTATGTATGTATGTATTGGATTGACTTTCATGGAATAATGTTGCATAAAAATTACAATACAAAATTCACACAACCATACAAAAAAGTGAAAATGACAACAAACAGGTCTTTACACTGAGAAATACAATACAGCACATGCACATCCTAAGGATTTATTTGTAACATTTAGTTATATTAGATAGGTCACATTATATTTTTACAAAGGTGTGTTTTGTTTTTGTCTGCATGTAAATCTAAATAAATAACCATATGTAATGCTCTTTATGTTCTTTTTAAATTATCAACGAAAATACAAAAAAGGTATACAACAAAGCCAGGATAAATCTTGTCAGTCTCATCCAATGAGCATTAAGCTGTGTCATCAGCCAGTCGTTTCCCATCATGCTTTTAGTGAGCGCAGTCTTTGGAGAGCAACTGCAACCGACTGCTCAATCCAAGGCTTCCGCTTTGCCGTCGCGAGAGTTTTTTGGCGCACGTCAGCGTGACATCAGAGCCAGGCGGACGCAACTCGGACACATTTCTAACCGGCATGCATCTTGCGGTGATCACCGGTGATCGGTTCTGCGCAGATTTTGGCCACCTCAAACGAGCCTATTGTGTGCATAATTAGGCATTTTGTGTTGTCTGTAACTATACTTCTGCGCATGCGGGTCAGTTTACGACCATGATCTGTTCACACTGCAAATCTGATATTGGCCACACTTATAACAACATTGTGAACAGCTAGGCAAAAAAATCAGATCTGAGAAAAAATCAGATTTGAGCACTAAGCCTCGCAGAGTGAACGTAGCCTAATTTTGTGTACAGTTTATGAGCTGATCACAAAAGTTTTAGGGGGGCTGAGTAGAAATATAGTGGGGGCTACAGCTAAAATAGGCCTAGCAACGCCCATGAATTAATCTATTTGAGTAAACGAAGCAATTTGAGCACAGTAAAACCCAATAAATGAAGAGAACTCAAGCTAACACTGTAAATGATTTCTGTTGTTTTCTCAACATTTCCATACTGTGTACATTTCCAGACTGTTCAGTGCCCCCTGGTTTTTCATTTTTGGGTGCACTGCACCTTTATTTAATTTTATATGGTTAAAATTCATTCATTCATTCATTTTCTTTTCGGCTTAGTCCCTTTATTAATTATATTAAATAAACCTTTAAATAAATAAAGATTAAATAAACCTTAACTTAATCCGGGGTCGCCCAGCGGAATGAACAGCCAACTTATCCAGCGCATGTTTTAAGCAGCAGATGCCCTTCCAGCTGCAACCCATCTCTGGGAAACATCCATACACACTCATTCACACTCATACACTACGAACAATTTAGCCTACCCAATTCACCTGTACTGCATGTCTTTGGATTGTGGGGGAAACCCACGCAAACACAGGGTGTGTTGCCCTTAAGGCAATTAATCATTTAATAAATAAGTTAAATGGGTTAAAAACAGGTACACAAATTGTTTAAAATGTTTAAAAAATATTCCCAAGAGTTTCTTATAAGTATTTCATGTTTATTTGTAAGTTTTATTTAAAAAATATTAACGGTCTACTCTACTTCCGGTTCGGCCGCTCTACTTCCGGTTCAGCCACCCTACTTCCGGTTCCGGAGTTTCTTATAAGTATTTCATGTTTATTTGTAAGTTTTATTTAAAAAATATTAACGGTCTACTCTACTTCCGGTTCGGCCGCTCTACTTCCGGTTCAGCCGCCCTACTTCCGGTTCCGGCTTTCTCGGTAAACAGAGCAAGCGTATAGCATGGTATGGTCAGCAATCTGTCGCCATCCACATTAAAGCACTGTCAAGGCAATGCCGTAAGTTTATATATGTGTTCATAAAGATCTTAAGTAGTATACTTTTGTATTATCTAGTTGGGAAATGCATTTAAAGTGCCAATGTATGACCTTTATTTTTCGTCTGTCCAGAGCTCAATTTCTAAGAGCATGTTGTGTATGTTTACAGTTTTCACCATCTGGAGAAGAAATTAAAATGCAAAAACGTCCCTTGTGGTCCTGGTCTTCTTCAGTGGTTTATCTACGTGTTCATTTGGCAACATAATAGTAAAAAGGCAGCATTCAGAGCTTCACCGTGGTCAAAATGGCAGCTAGCAACAGATCTACTACAAATGCTTCAAGGATTTCATCCTCATCTGCAAGCAGTGCCGCTCGAGCCAAAGCAGAAGCGGCTAGGGTAAGAGCCTCATATGCAAGCAAGGAAGCGCAGTTAAAAGTGGAAAAGGTGAAAATCGACACAGAGCTACAGG
Source organism: Danio kyathit (assembly GCA_903798195.1). NCBI lineage: Eukaryota > Metazoa > Chordata > Actinopteri > Cypriniformes > Danionidae > Danio > Danio kyathit. The sequence continues at coordinate 68,555,888 of LR812521.1, read as the reverse complement.
TGCTAGAATTACAAAGAGAAGCAGATGCAGCAGTAGCTGAGGCAGAGGTGTTAGAAGAAGCAGAGGCAATACAAGATGGGCATGAGAGCCGAAGATCAGAATCAGACAGAGTTAAAAGAGAAAGAACATGTGAATATGTGAAATCTCAAATGAATGTGAATAAAAATTATGGCCCCGCACCAGCCACCTGCAACCAAAGTGTTGAAATAGAGGGCACATTCATTACATGGAATCCTACTGGAAATGATGTTTCAGACGCAGAAACTTCATCTGTTAACACTAGGCCCAAGCGCCACAATCAAAACACATCCGTGGCTATCCAAACCACATCATCCTCTGCTAAAGGTGAGACTAAACCAAAAGGTAAACAAACAAAGAATGCCCTCAACCCATTTTCCCATTTCCCATCAACCCATGATGACAAACCAGAGAGTTTTAAAGCGTGGCTCTCCTCATTTACCGGGGCTACAGCAGACGTTCACCTCACACCAACACAAGAGCTCGATTTGATGACAAAATGGTTAGGAAAGGAGTCAAGCAGTCAAATTAAACGTATTCGCTCTGTGTATGTCAATAACCCTGCAGTAGCTTTACAGAAAGCATGGGACAGACTCCATGAGTGTTATGCGGCTCCTGAAATCATCGAAAAATCGCTCTTCCAGAGATTGGACAGTTTCCCTAAAATGACAGCAAAGGATAATGTGAAACTGAGGGAACTTGGGGATCTGCTACAGGAGATTCAAGGTGCAAAAGAGGAGGGGTATCTGCCCGGGCTTCTCTATCTTGACACGTCACGCGGAATCAGGGCCAATTGTGGACAAACTCCCATATGGAATTCAGGAGAAGTGGATGTCACTAGGCTCACAATATAAAAAGGATCATCATGACTGCTTTCCACCTTTCAGTTACTTTTGCAAGTTTATATCCAAAGAAGCTAAGAGACGTAATGATCCAAGCTTTAACCAACAGAACACCCAAACACAATTAAAATCAGAAAGACCCAACCTGAGAAACTTTAGCTCCGCCAAACCCATCTTGGTAAATAAAATTAATATTTCACCCCCCAACAAGGACTTTAACAGGAACTGCCCGCAGCACAATAAGCCCCACCCACTCAATAAATGCAGGACATTCAGGAACAAACTGCTTGATGAAAGAAAGGCCTTCCTCAAAGAGAAAGGAATCTGTTTCAAGTGCTGTGCCTCGGACACTCATCTCGCTAAGGACTGCAAATCCACAGTAAAGTGCTCCAACTGTGAAAGTACGAGCCACGAAACAGTTATGCATCCTGGTCCTCCATCACAAACCTTCAAGGCCCCTGCTCCCGCGCAAGAGGATGGCAGGGAGGGAAAAGACGTCTCAGACAACATCGCAGTAACCACAAGATGCACCAAAGTGTGTGGTCCAGGTCAGTGGGGTCGTTCTTGTTCAAAAATATGTCTCACAACGGTGTATCCAGAGGGTCACAAGGACAGTGCGGTTAAGGCTTACGTCATACTTGATGATCAGAGCAATCGATCCTTGGCCAGGCTAGAGTTCTTTGGTCTGTTCAACATTAAACATAAATTAGTCAGTTACGATTAAGAACATGTTCAGGCCTCGTTGAAACATGGGGGAAAATGGCTGAAGGCCTTTACATTGAATCTTTAGATGGGTCTTTGATAATCCCACTCCATCCTCTCATTGAATGTCAGGACATTCCTAACGAAAGAAGCGAGATTCCAACACCAAACGCTGCACTGTACCAACCACACCTTCGGTCCATAGCAAAGTACATTCCAGAGCTAGACCATGAGGCAGAAATACTTCTACTGCTAGGGCGTGATGTTCTACGTTCACACAAAGTCAGGGAACAAGTTAATGGCCCTCATCATGCGCCTTTCGCCCAGCGCCTAGATTTAGGGTGGGTCGTAGTCAGGGAGGTGTGTGTAGGTAAGGTCCACAAGCCCACAGTCAACTCATTCAAAACAATTATTCTTGAAAATGGCCGCCCCACAGTTTTTGGATAGTGTGATAATTTCCGACAGCTCAAGGAAACGCCACACATCAACAGGCACACTAAAGCTCCAGAGCAAAGTCTGGGACAATCAGTTTTCATTCGCAGCAAAAACGACAATGAGCTAGCTCCCTCCATAGATGACACACTCTTTTTAGAGATCATGGACAAAAGCATGTACAGAGACGATGGCAATAGCTGGGTCGCCCCACTTCCTTTCAAAGTGCCTCGCCAGAAACTGCCTAATTTTCTCCAGTGATCACGCCGAGATAGCGCCCGCACTTAAGCAAGGAGAAGAATGCTGGTATCTCCCTACGTTTGGGGTCTATCACCCTCAAAAACCCAACAAGGTCATGGTAGTTTTTGATTCCAGTGCTCAAGCGGACGGTGTCTCACTCAATAGTGTACTCCTCACTGGCCCCGACTTAAATAATAGTCTCATTAGGGTACTCCTTCGCTTCCGTAAAGAAAACATTGCTGTCATGGCCGACATACAGCAGAGATTTCACTGCTTCATGGTGCATTAGGATCACCGGAACTACCTTTGCTTTTTGTGGCACAAGGATAATGATATAGAAGAGGAGGTCATTGACTATAGAATGACGGTCCATGTGTTTGGGAACTCCCCTTCTCCCGCTGTGACTGTTTACGGACTGTGCAAGGCCATTGAAGCTGGAGCAAAAGACTATGGGGCAGATACAGTCAAGTTTGTGGAGAGACACTTCTACGTCGATGATGGATTGATCTCTGTGCCTTTTCCAGCCGAATCTGTGTCTACATAAGTTTGCTTCTAACTCGCCAGCAGTATTGCAAGCCTTTTCTCATGAAGATCGCGCAGCAGCTCTGAAAGATTTGGATCTGAGTGGTGAGAAAACACAATCACAGCGCAGTCTAGGCCTAATTTGGGAAATCATGACAGACACATTTACGTTTTCAGTGGCCACAACAAACAAGCCGAGGTGTCTTGTCATCCGTTAATAGTGTCTTCGATCCACTAGGCTTATTAGCTCCAGTCACCATTCAAGAAAGAGGTCTACTCAGAGAACTCACCTCAGAAAACTTTGATTGGGACACACCACTTCCAGAAGATAAGCAGAGCAAATAAGAAGCTTGGAGGGATTCGCTGCAGGACTTAAAGGAACTCCATGTCCCCAAGAACCTACACATCTACCTCGCTCAGTCAGGCAAGGCGCAAAGAACTCTATGTCTTTTCAGACGCATCGACCAAAGCAATAGGTGCCGTAGCCTACTTGAGAGCTTTGCATCTAAATGACAAAGTTGAGTTAGGGTTTGTCATGGGTAAATCAAAACTAACTCCTCAGTCAGAGCCCACGATACCAAGACTGGAACTGTGTGCCGCTGTCTTGGCTGTAGAGATAGCTGATCTTGTCAGGAATGCGCTGGACATAGAGTTTGACGCAGTTCACTTTCACACAGAGAGCAAGGTGGTCTTGGGCTACATCTGTAACGAATCAAAAAGATTCTACACATACGTTCACAACAGAGTGCAGCGTATTCGCCAGTCTTCAAAGCCGGAGCAGTGGCACTATGTGCGCACCGAGGAAAACCCAGCGGATCACGCATCACGCTCGCTTACAGCATCTCAACTAACGAAATCAACGTGGTTCACCAGACCCTCCTTCATCCGTCGTTCACCCCCAGAGGCAAAAAATGAAAGCGACAAGTTTGAGTTAGTTGGGCCTGACAAAGACTGTGAAATCAGGCAGCAAGTGAGAACTTGTGCCACTCACCTTCAAGTAGTCTTCTGTAAGCGCTTTGAGCGGTTCTCCACCTTCAAGTCTTTGGCCCGTGCAGTCACCTTCCTCATTCACATGGCAAAATCTTTCAATGGCTCCAATTCAAACCATGGATGCAAAGGATGGCACACATGTCAGCTTCCTCGTACACCAGATGAAATGGATCAGGCAAAACGTGTCATTCTCCAACAAGTGCGAAAGGCCACCTTCGCAAAGGAGTTGTCTGCCCTCAACGTTGGCAAATCCATCGCCAAACAAAGCCCTTTCCAAAAGCTCAGCCCAGTCCTAGATAACGGCATTATTTCAGTTGGAGGTCGACTCAAATACTCAGAGCTCAAAAATTCTGAAAAAAAAACCCATATTTCTCCCAAAAGACCGTCATGTCTCTCTCCTGCTCACTCACCACTACCACGAACAGGTCAAGCACCAGGGTCGTCACCTAACAGAAGGTGCGACAAGGGCTGGAGGTCTGTGGATAGTTGGTGGAAAGAGACTAGTTAATTCAGTTATCCACAAGTGTGTTATCTGTCGCAAACTGCGGGGAAAGCAGGAAGAGCAACTCATGGCAGATCTTCCCCCGGAACGATTGAAAACATGTCCTCCCTTTAGCTATGTCGGCCTTGATGTTTTCGGGCCTTGGACAGTAACCAGCAGACGTACCAGATGTGGACATGCACAACGTAAGCGTTGGGCTATCATGTTTACCTGCATGAGCTCAAGAGCCGTGCACATTCAGATAATCGAGTGCTTAGACACCTGCAGTTGTGTAAATGCCCTGAGACGCTTCTTTGCCCTGAGGGGCCCTGCCAAAAAACTTATATCGGATCGTGGCACCAATTTCATTGGCGCTTCTAGGGAGTTAGGATTGGACAAAGCTCTGCAACTATACCTGAATGATCAAGGTTGCAGTTGGGAATTCAACCCGCCTCATGCGTCCCACATGGGATGCTCCTGGGAGCGCATGATCAGCATTGCACGGAGAATACTGGACTCAATGCTGCTGCAAAAGTAAGGTGCAACTCACTCATGATATATTGTGCACGCTTATGGTTGAAGTGTCTGCGATCATAAACGCCAGGCCACTCCTTCCAGTTTCGTCCGATCCAGACAATCCTTTCATTCTCTCTCGCGCTATGCTGCTAACCCAGAAATCGTGCCTTATGCCTCCTCCTGGAGATTTTTTGGACAAGGACCTTTACACCAAGCAATGGAGACAAGTTCAGGCTCTTGCCAACCAGTTTTGGACACGCTGGAGGCGAGAATACCTGCCTTTATTGCAGTAGAGACAGAAATGGACTGTATCTCGTCGAAACCTGTAAGTTGGTGACCTTGTTTTGCTCAAGGACAAGCAGGTTCCACGGAACAGCTGGCTCATGAGTAGAGTCACGGCAACTTTTCCTGGGAAGGACAATCGAGTAAGGATGGTCGAAGTCACAGTGAATGACCAAGGCACTCAAAATACTTTTTTGCGACCAGTTACTGAAGTCATTCTTCTTTTGCCGAAGGACTGATTCCCGCCAAGTTGTGTTGTTGATAGTGACCTTTCTGAGGTCAGGCGGGGAATGTGTTGCCCTTAAGGCAATTAATCATTTAATAAATAAGTTAAATGGGTTAAAAACAGGTATACACATTGTTTAAAATGTCTAAAAAATATTCCCAAGAGTTTCTTATAAGTATTTCATGTTTATTTGTAAGTTTTATTTAAAAAATATTAACGGTCTACTCTACTTCCGGTTCGGCCGCTCTACTTCCGGTTCGGCCGCCCCACTTCCGGTTCCGGCTTTCTCGGTAAACAGAGCAAGCGTCTAGCATGGTATGGTCAGCAATCTGTCGCCATACACATTAAAGCACTGTCAAGGCAATGCCGTAAGTTTATATTTGTGTTCATAAAGATCTTAAGTAGTATACTTTTGTATTATCTAGTTGGGAAATGCATCTAAAGTGCCAATGTATGACCTTTATTTTTCGTCTGTCCAGAGCTCAATTTCTAAGAGCATGTTGTGTATGTTTACAGTTTTCACCATCTGGAGAATAAATTAAAATGCAAAAATGTCCCTCGTGGTCCTGGTCTTCTTCAGTGGTTTATCTACGTGTTCATTTGGCAACATAATACAGGGAGAACATGCAAACTCCACACAAGAACGCCAACTGACCCAGCCGAGGCTCGAACCAGCTATCTTCTTGCTGTGAGGCGACAGCACTACCTACTGCGCCACTGCGTCTCCCTAAGGTTAAAATGGAAATAATAAATAATTTTTAATGAACATAACTTTGTGCTTAACCAAAACGTAAATTGGAACAAAAGTAATTGATTCATGAAACCAAAGACTTTTAAACACCCAAAATGATTTCAAAGTCAGCGTAAATGTCAGAATGACCAGCCTGCTTTAGACAGATTCATGAGAATTGGACGCCCGTCATCACCATGGAGGTCACATATCTCCGCATTTTCAAAACAACATTTTAAAATATGCACCATCTTTATAAATAAACCACTTGAGTTTAAAACAACTACATTCTCGCATGAAAAACTGTGAACTTAATCCATTTGAGTAAATAAAGTAATTTGAGCACAGTAAAAGCCAATAAATGAAGAGAACTCAAACCAACTGGGTACTGTAAAACCCAATAAGTTAAGGCAACCTAAACTGTTTGAGGAAACCGATTGCTACAAACCATTTGAGTTAAAAAAAAAATCCATGAGTACTGCGAACTCACTCTATTTAAGTTGAAGTGATGAGGCATTTAAGTAACTCATTACCTTCAACACTGAGCTAAAAACACTTTTCAAATGAGTAGATTTAACTTTCAGTCAATTTTGAGTCAACTACACTCAAAATGTTTTTATACATAAATGTAAATATACTCAATGTAAGCCATTTTTTGTATTTTTAAATGAGAATCTGTACTTGAATACCATTAAAGACTCTCATGACAAGAAAGCAGTTAAAACTTATAAAACATGTGCTTTATTTAATATTCTGCATTAATTTGTATTATTTTTACATGTGCCCTCTCTTATTTATTTATTTTTCTTTCTCATTGTCTTTCTTTTGCTTTACCTTTATTATATTTCTTTAAAATTGTCACATTTCTCTTGTTTCAAAAGTAATATTTATATTGTTTGGCTGTACTTCTATCTGTTTTTATTTCTATCTGTTGTAATTGCCTGTTGTTATTGTAGTAAAAAAAAAAAAAAAAAATATATATATATATATATATATATATATATATATTATATATATATATAATATATATATATATATATATATATATATATAAAATAAAGAAAGACTCCTAAACATCATCTTGACTATTTTTTCGGTTTGGATACGGGCCGGAAACATTTAATATCGGCAATTTGTAATTTAATAAGTACACTAAATAAAAATCCTATGGTTTCTCTCAAAGAATCTTGGGAAAATGATATTGGTATTGATATTGCAGAAGAACAATGGAAAGATATTTTAAAGATGGTCCACTCCTTCTCCATATGTGCCAGACATGGCCTAAGGCGATGTAAGGTGCTCCATAGGGCTCATTTAACCAATGCCAAATTAGCAAAAAAATTGTAATGATAGTGAATGAAGTGATGCCTGTCATCGCTGTAAGCAGTCTCCTGCTAACCATCTACATATGTTTTTGCAGAATCTCTCAAATCTTTTTACAAGAACTAGAATCCTAGACTATATCAAAGGCTTACCCTGTTCAGTTGATATCAGTTCTAATACACAGTAAATAATTGAAAAGAGGAAATATTGACTTCTTAACACAAACTTTTCATTTTTTTATTTACTCTTTTATTGTAAACTTGCTCAATTACTATTTTTTATTATTTTTTTATAATTTTTTTCTTCAGAGAATATGTTTTATTAATTTATTTTTTGTTTATACTTCATAAATTTTATTTTATTTTGAGGGGATAGTGGGAAAATAAGAAAACTAAAACAGTATGTAATTTTTCCTATGAATATTTTATACTACTATGTATGGTCTTGTTAAACACCAATTAAAGAAAGAAAGAAAGAAATATTGTATATGAACGCTATCATAGTCACATGCTTCTGGCTTTATATTGCATCCTAAAATAACCACAAGATGGCGGACTATGCTACAAAGCAGGCCAAGGACTCGGTTTATAAAGGAATTTCAGATTTGTTTTTGCAGTCAGTTTTTTTGTTCTTCTTTTATTGTGTGATTTTTATTGAAGCCTAAAATTATGAGTGAAAAAGTTCACTGTAGGCTACCTCTCTTTATCTCCAGATGTTCTGATAGCCTACCGGTTTGACTCAAGGAGTTAAATTAGACTTTTAATATTGAGTTGTTTAGTATTTAATTCAGCTTTTGTTCTGTCGAATGTCTATTGAACAATAATAATATTGTTGTTAGACTGAACCTACTAAAATTTCCTCTCAGAGTATTTTCTGGGTGGGGTTAGTTTTCACCACGGCCACACAGTTTACATCCACAGTTCCTGTGTGAAGAGGCTGATTTAAAACATTTCTCTTCAGCCGAGTTTCCCTGATCAAATACAACATGCTTCAGCGTTTCTTTGGACTCGTTTATCTTTCAGCAGTTTCACAGCTTTGTCTCAGAGGTTTGTTAAATCTGTTTGTATTTTTTCTATGGATTCTTTGGAGTCTAAATATGTTGTATATTTTGCTTTATTTGGAGGTAGATTATTGTACCTGTTATAATTTGGTTGTATTTTGGAGTGTTAAATGTATGTCTCTTCAGTTGAGGTTACTTCATCATGCTACTTTATATCAATAAAGTTTTTTATTCTAAATCATGATTATGGCAGTAGACAGACTTATAAGCAACCAAGAAAACATTTTCACTAGCTATTATTGGTAAACAGAGCATGGGTCTACTTATTCAGTCACTTCAGTTCTGCTCTTCTGTGTTAAATCACATTCTTCTCATTGTGTTGGTTTAACAGGTACACTTGCTAAATGTCCTCTACAGATCAGCCCACAGAGTGTTGTTGTGAAGTACGGCGATTCTGTTTCAGTAAACTGCAAAACTTCTGTCACACATCAGGGGATGGGATGGGAATCCCCTGTAGGAGCAGTGCCCATGTCCGCAGCCAGTCTGATCACATGGAGAGTGTCACAGCTGACAGACTGGGGGATACCGCCACCAGTATGCTACATAAACTATGACAGACAACAGTGTGAAATAAATCTCCCAGTCACTATTTACAGTGAGTTTCTCTGTTGTTATTAATGATGACTTTTCATTCTCAGAAATATCTAATAAATTTAGGTTGATGACTGCAGGTATCAGAGTGTATGAATCTTCCTCCACAGAGACTCCAGACAGTGTTTCCATCAAGACTGTGAATCAAACAATGGAGGAGGGAAACCAGTATGACCTCCAGTGTGACGTTCACAATGTGGCTCCTGCTCAGAATCTCACTGTCAACTGGTACAAAGGAGAAACTCTGGTGAATCAAACCAACTTCGCTGACACCAGCAAGAGACCAGTCAATAAAACATCTAAACTCCTGATCCGTCCAGACAGAGCTGATGATGGAGCTCAGTACAAGTGTGAAGCAGAGCTAAACCTGGGAGAAGAAGGACCTCAGCCTAATCCTACAAACACATCTGAACCTCTCAGCATTACTGTATATTGTGAGTCTACTGACTGTTCGGTGCTTAAGGTTTAATGTATAAAAATGTTGGGCAATTCAACATGCTTTACAGGCTTTTGGGTGCGAGAATTAGTATAGTTTATGAGTGATTGATATTGAGAAGTTTAATTGTTTGCATAGATCATTTAATATTATGTTACACAGTCACGGGCCACTTCATTAGCGTCACTTACAGCATGGTAGCAGTTTAAGACATTTAGGCATGTAGATGTGATCAAGATGATGGAATAGTATCTGGATGCAGCCTTTATGATGCAGGCTGAGATTGCATTACTCAGAGAGCCTAACAAAAAATGTCTGCAGTTTTTTTTAAAGAATACTGCAATTTTAGTTGACTGCTGAAAAATGCAGTCTTTTGGATACAAAAAAACTGCATTATTTAAGTACATTGCAGTATTACTGCAATACAACTGAAGTACAACTACTGCAAATCAACTGAATTACTACTACAGTACAAATACTGCAAGTACTAGAACCACTATAATGCAGTACTGCTACTGCAATACAACTGAAGTACTACTACAGTACAACTGCCATACTGCTATTGCAATACAACTGAAGTACTTCTACAATACAACTGCAGTACAACTATTACTTTTCCTGCTCGAAGGACAATGGTTTCCAAATGAGGTTTCAGTACTTCAGTTGTATTCCTGAAGTACTACCACAGTATATTCTATTGCACTTTTCAGAAGTATAACTAACTACAGAAATACATCTACAATACTGCACTTTTAATAGTTATGTACCTACTGTAAGTGCTAAATTTTAAAACATATCACTATATTGCCCCTCTCAATTTATTTAATGTTACTTTAGTTGGTCTGCAGATTTTACTGCTGTTGAACTTTATTGTATTGTAGTTGAACTGTGTTCATACCACATTGTACTGCAATTTTGCAGTTGCATTGAATTCTGCCACAGTTATCCTTGTATATAGTCTACTGTTGTACTGTTCAGTTCACTGCAGTTATTTTTTATTATTCGTTTTTGCAAATTCATTCATTTTCTTTTCGGCTTAGTCCCTTTATTAATCTGGGGTTGCCACAACAGAATTAACCACCAACTTATCCAGCACATGTTTTACGCAGCGGATGGCCTTCCAGCTGAATCCATCCCTGGGAAACATCCATACACACTCATTCACACACACACTACAGACAATTTAGCTTACCCAATTCACCTACTGCATGTCTTTTGGACTTGTGGGTGAAACCGGAGCACCCGGAGGAAAACGACGCGAACACGGAGAGAACATGCAAACTACACACAGAAATGTCAAATGACTCAGCTGAGGCTCGAACCAGCGACCTTCTTGCTGTGAGGCAATTATTCTACCCATTTTACTACAGATATACTTCTATATACTGCTGTTGTACTGCAGTTTTACTTCAGTTTACTGCAGTTATTTTTTTGTAAAGGTGGAGCTAGTGACACCACTGTGAGGGGTAGGGTTAGGGGTGGGGTTAGGTGAGTGCATTAAAAAGCAAAGCTTGCATCTGCACTGAGTCTGCAGCCCTCTCAGATGATGGGCTAAACATCAAACCGAGCATCAGAAAATATATTTAAAAATGGGCTCTAAATGTGGCATGGTTGTTAGTGTCAGATGATATGGTTTGAGCTTCTACACATAAGCATCTCCATAATTTGCAGAGAATGGTCTGTCAAAAGGTAGCTCTCTGCAACTCTCACATGGTTGCCCACTGAAGCTAAGCAGGGATGTGCCCTGTCAGTACCTGGATGGGAGACCACATGAGAAACTAGGTTGCTGCCGGAAGTGGTGTTAGTGAGGCCAGCAGGGGGAGCTCATCCTGCGGTCTGTGTGGGTCCTAATGCCCTAGTATTTTGATGGGGACTCTATACTGCTCAGTGAGCGCCGTATTTTGGATGAGACCTTAAATTGAGGTCTTTCCGTGGTCGAAAAAAATTTAACCCGGCATTCTGGCCAAATTTACCCACTGACCTAACCATCGCCATATCATAATTAGCTTCATCACTCTGTCTCCTCTCCACCAATCCTCTCAAATCAAACCTAACCTTCTCTTCTAAGCACCATCCCTCCCATCTCCCACCCCTCCCTTTTTCCTGAGGCCTTCAATAAGTATGCAAAGATGAATCAAGACAGAGATAAATTAATAATAAACCAATTGAATAAATAAATAAATAATAAGATATAAGAAAATATGGATAAATACAGTTTAGAAGAAGAAAATATAACAATGTCTCAGTTTCTCAAAATAAACGCAACGTAGAAGCTCTTTAATCCAGTGTTCTGATGATGGAGGGAACAAATGTTTCATTTGAGGAGAATCGCGCGCCTGGCGAGCAAGGTGGTACAGGAAAAAATGATGCAGCGTGTTTATGTTTGTGTAGTTGGGATTGTAAGATATCTTAAAGTGCAGTCAGAGGGTCAGGAACAAGCGGCAACCTCCCGCTCTCCCTCGGGAAGCCAATACAGAAGTAACTAAAACTGCAATTCATCGACTCACCTGGGGGGCTGGCTCCAGGAAGTCCAAGGGCTTTCTTTCTGCATTGGTAAATTGGCCATTTTTACAGCTGATAAAAGCATGTTTACAGCCTGGTACAAACGATGGCTTTGGTGCATATAGCCATGATTACCCTTCATGACAAATCTGAGGGGGGTGAATTTTTTTATAACTCATCCGTTTTGTTTTTATTAGGTTATATTAAGTTTGCATAATTAAGGGCGTGGCCACTTGAGTGACAGCTAGGTCTCGCTGGTCGCTGTCTCGTCACCTCAGCTGATTCTGGCTAATTAGCCGCTGATCTCGGCATATACATCGTATTTTTGTTTTGTTTAATGTTTCTTTACACCGTCATTTGCCTTTTGAAATTATTTCCTGCAATTATCAGATGATATGGCATGCTGTGTGGACTTAATTGTGCTTACAAACCGTTCAAGTTGCCTCCATTTCACAGGTGAGGGAATTTATATGCTTATATACCATCTCTATAAATGTATTTGTTTTATTTAAGATCATTTATCATTTAAATGTTCTTTAGACCAGTATTGCACTCCAGAATCTGACAGATTGATTAGTTGTAGGCTATAAAACAGTCATCTGAAGCGTTGTCATACAGTGTTAGTGCTGGATTTTATAAACAGCCTTGCATTTACTAACACAGAGTATATCTGAAGTGTTTGATAGTAATTCACGTTTTCCTCCTGTCGAAAAACGTCATAAGAACAATGTTTAGTGGCTCAATGTGTTACAACAGTGTTTTTAAAAGTCTAAACACTTTATTGATATAGTGTACAACCAAGCACGTGTGGTCAGAACACAAACGAGTCACAGGTAATGAAGTATTAAGCGTTCTCCCAAAGTAATAAGTCTGTTTTAAGCCAGGTCTAAGCAAAATGCTGAGAATCCAGCATGCGTCTGTAGCTCCGCTCACTCTCCGCCTCTTTGCCCTTATTTGGTATCCCGCGTTTGGTGCGATGACGCGCAGACAAAATGGCGACGGTTGGCCGCGCCTACTTGTAGCTTCTTTTGCAGTGTTCAGAAACCTATGGGTGACGTCACGGATACTACGTCCATATCTTTTACAGTCTATGGTCAGGAGTGGTGATTACATTAAGGGCTTGAGAAACAATTTTAAAAATATTAGATCAATAGTTAATTTTGAACAGGACCACCAAAATGTGTAAGTAATAGGCCGGTGACTGCTGTTACAAGCATCACTTCTGTTCGGAAATATTTTAAAAAGTTTGGCATTAGTGAAATGGATCCTATGTAGTACTTTACATTGTAATAGGGGGTGTCTGGCACAAATAGACTAAGGCTGTGACTGAAACCGACTACTACGCAGTAGGTACTGCATTTGAATTTAAAGTGTACTACTCGACCCTTAGAAAAGTACATTCTATACAGTATGAATGTCAGTTGTATGAATGGAACTCGTACTACATCCACCATTTTGTTCACTCCCGTTGATGAATTCTCTCACGGTGCATCACGAGATAGCATAGCGTCCATCCGATGCGCACTTCAGAATCTCGCTAGAAGTAGTAGGTCATCCGAGTACTTCTCGCATACTGTTTTTCGAATTCCATTGCTGCATCCCAATTCGCATACTTGTACAGCCTAAAAGTATGTACTTTCTTTGTGAAGCAAAAATATATACTTTTGAGTGTGTAACAGGAGAGTATGCAAGCTTTGGGACACACTACTACCTCGTTAACAAATCGTTGTGTTAGTTACAAGCCCTCTCAATCATCCATATGTCATTCACATTTCTGTCATATTTAATATCCTATCTTATTGGAGAAGCAGCAGCAGAATAATCTGCCATTCACAAGTCTTTTATGCAGAGAAATTTCCTCAGGTCTTTGAATAATTTTGCATTCAGATGTTAATTTCCAAACACATCTTTATAGAAGTTAAGTATTGTTGTTGCAGATGAAATATAACACAGAACAGGCGATTGAAATATTTTCCAGTGGGCTGGATATTAATTAACAGTCATACAAACATCGTTTTCTAAAGCATCTCTACTCTATAATTGGTCTCGCGCGTCCATCATGTTTGTAGTTTATTTACACTTTTCTCCAATATTTGTAGTTCTAATCAAATTCAACGCGCAATGTGTGCTGTGGGCAATATCAGCGATTAGAGTATGGATGCTTCTACACTTCGAATTTTTACCGGAAATAGTAAACCTCTTTTCAACATACTATGATTTGGAACACACTAATTCTATTTTCAAATACTATTTAGGATGGATAGTATGAGAATTGGGACGCAGCATGTAAATTCAGACACTACTAGGCTCGCATGCTGTTTTTAACATACTATATAGCAGAGGTTTTCAAACTTTTGCCCTCCCAGGCACCCCTCCCTTGAGCCAAAATTATAATGCATGTGCAAACATCATTCACATATTACTTGCTGCGTTTAAACTGAGTAGAATTAATTACATACCTAATTCAGTGTGATGGCTGAGCCTGTTTCTGTGAGGACAACATGCTAATCCGTGGTTGGATTCCTGATGCTACTAATCGTCTTAGACTGTCAATAAGCGTGAGCCATAGCCTACTTGCTTTTGATGTATGTACATACAGAAAATGCTGCTTCGCAAAGCCAAGTTCACAGAGCCCTGATAGTGTGGTGGAGTCAAACATTGAGTACATTTACATGGACACCAATACTTTGATTTTAATACGATTAAGACAATACTCTGATTAAGAGTCACCATGTAAACAGCGATTTTTGATTACCTTAATCCGACTAGTCATAATTGAACTAAACAGAAATGTAACTAAGACATGTGGAGTATGCAGATATCAGTGGCATTATTGAAGTAAACACCCCAATCAAACTATTACCGTCCTGTAGGACTTTTCGCCGCATTTTGTGTCAAGATCCACACTCACGGCACTCAAGGACAGCACGCACACACACATACATCACAAAATGCGGAAGATTTTTTTTCTTTCCATTCGACGTGCGGTATCAAATTCTATTTAAACAACACTTTTCCACCAGTCCTTACTTCATATTCACGTCAAATGAATCGGCATGAATGAAATGTTCATGAATGAAAGTGAAACTGGCAAACTCCAGTTGAAGTCGAAAAAATTAAAGATGAAACACCCGAAATGACATGAGACTCTGCAGGAAAGGTGGATAGCCTGGTGACGCAACATTCAACCTTATTTATATTATTGTCTCATTCAGATTAAGGCAAATAATTATCACGGATGTCCATGTAAACATAGTCAGTAGTGTCTTCAAAGTAAGTGAAATATCCAGAAGGGCATCCTGCTGATTGGATTCAGAAGGGCACTTTTTTGTCAGACGGCTCACCGATTTTACTTTCATTCATTCACCGTCATTCATTTTAAAAAGCACCCGCTCCATTTTGTTTGTATATGTTTTACTGGAACACATTAACTCTCCACGTGCCTGATAGTTAGCTGTGAAGCTAACGTTAATCATATTAACTCTAGTAAACGCATAAAAATCGGCATCATAATTTTCTCGAGTGCACGCCTCAATGTCCCACCAGGGGGGCGCGCCCCACAGTTTAAACACCTGCTATATAGTATGAAAGCATGCAATTTCGGACGTAGAGTGAATTAAACTAAGAATGTCCTTTCATTGGTCATTCCTGTGTATTTTATGACTAGTCTTTTTTGTCATACTTAACTAGCAATGCGTTTGAGCTCTCGGCCGCAATAGAAGAAACACTGACTCCAGATCCAGTGAATCTCAATCTAAGGGAGCATCTTTATGCTGAAATTGGAGATTCACATCATGGATGAGCAGATGACAAATCTAGCATAATTGGAGACCAAAATCTTTGAGGAATGTTTCCAGTACAAAAGAACTAATTCAGACAAAGAGGGCTGTGTTGGTGTAAATATAATGAGAATGAGTTAAATCCAGATGGATGAAATATAAATATACATTATAAGAGCAATTGAACAACTGCTAAAAGTATATTAATTTAATATATATATATATATATATATATATATAAATACTGTGTATAAATGTTGCTGTAGTGCTGAGAAAGGTTCTTCTGTCCTCCTCAGATAAGCCAAAACACTCCATTTCGAAAGAGATCATCAGTCAAAGGGATGATGTCTATCTGAACTGTACAGTGATGGCAAACCCGGCTGCTGTGTACACATGGCAACCAAAGCATCTGACAGAGAATATCAGCTCCTCAGTGATCCAGTCCTCCACACTCAGTCCAGGAATCTACACCTGCATCGCCACAAACTTTCTGGGAGGAGACAAAAAAAACTTCACCATCAATTGCGTTACAGGTGGGTTAGTAGGTCTACATGAAATCTGCACATACAGAAATCCACAAATTTTGAGCTCATTATTCCATCTATTTATTCACTTATGTAAATGTATGTTTAGTATATATTTATTCTGTTTTTGCATGTCAGTAATATTAAATAAAATGCAAATGTTTGTGTACATTACAATTTGTATGGTAAGCATGGTATAGTAGCAAAGTTCCTTGATTATTATGCTAGAATAAGAGTATAATTCCTAGTCAAGAGTTCAATCAGCCTAGAAAAATGAACCTTTCAATTTCTGTCAGTCTTAGTACACTGTAACTACAGAAAAGTCAAGCGTTAAATTGAAAAACTTTTTTTTTTGATTGAGATGTTAACGGTCTGATCAGATTCAATGATTTATGCTAAGCTATGCTAAAAGTGTTCCTGTCAGACCCAGAGATCGGCTGATTGGATTCAGAATTGATCAAAATAAACTGTTTAACTCAAGGAGACATGTAAAATTTCCACAAAAAAGGTGTAGTCCCTTTAAAAAAGTGGTTCTAATTTGATTTGCATTATACATCATAAATATATATTTTTAATTTGTGTTTAGTTATCTGCGCATATATTTCTAAATAAATCCACATAATTATTATTATTATTATTATTATTATTATTATTATTATTCATTAATTTTCTTTGAGGCTTAGTCCCTTTATTAATCTGGGGTCGCCACATCGAAATGAACCACCAAGTTATCCAGCATCAGTGTTGGGGAGTAACGGAATGCATGTACCGGCGGTACGTATTTAGAATACTATTCATGAGTAACTGTATTCCGTTACAGTTACTACTTTTAAACAGGGTATTTACAATACAGTTACTTTCCTAATACCATTGGAATACTTCGGGCGATGCATGTCTGGCCCATAATAATATTACTAAATTGCCGCCGAAACCATAGAAACAGAAGTTACACTCCCGACTGCTATCGCCGGCGTTAACTCAGTGAGACTCACGCAAATGACCCTGTTCTCACGCTCTCACGCCACACCTCCATTTTCTTACTCAGCAAAAAGGACGATCGCAAACACCGAACAATCGGACAACAACCATGATTTTCAAATAAACTGCTTTTTTTTGCGTTATTGTTGCTTGAATCGCTGCTTGAGTTTCGTTTGCGCTTTCAGAGGTTTCGTTTATGCTTCTTAAATTTACGTTCGCTTTTCTGACACAAATGTGGGCGGGACACCTTAGCCAAAGTTGGCAGCCCTGGTTAACTTGAGTGTACAAATATGGAGGACTCAGACCAGGAGCTCAAGGGGTTGGAGCCGCAACCGAAGCAACTTTCTAGCAGCTGTAAAGGAAAAAATTCATTCACATCTTGGAAGTTCAAGCAAGGTAGTTCAAGGTACTGTAGATAGGTGGCTACTGGCTAATATGTTTGACTTAAAACAAAACTTGTTCATTTTGATGTTTACATTTTTGTAAAGCGAACACATTTTGCATTCTTCTAATATTTGCAATATTGTTCTTAGGTGAGAAGTTTTCATAATAGAAATTAAAATGTTGGATAGAACCTGTTACATTACCTTGGTTTTACATAAACTTTTTTGAAGTTTTTCTTTTCTTGTATACCTGATATTTTTCTGTGCAGACTGTGAAATACAAAGGGTAAGCATATTATATACACTGTAAAAAATTTGACCTTAAATTCACAGTAAATTACTGGCTAATAATTGCATTACTTTCACAGTAATTTACTGTGTGTAAATTCACAGTAAATTACTGGCTAATAATTGCATTACTTTCACAGTAATTTACTGTGTGTAAATTCACAGTAAATTATTGTGAGGTAGTTCACAGTAATTTACTATGATTTTGTCACATTAAATTATTGTGAAATTACATTTATATCCTGGATTATTGTAATTTAACAGTTTGGTGCTGTAAAATTTCAAGGCAAATTTAGGTCACCCAAAATGAAAATTCTGTCATGGTTTACTCACCCTCAGGTTGTTCCAATTCTGTTAAATATGATTTTTTTTTTTGTTGAACAAATAGAAATAAAAATATAATTTATCTCCCTTTGTGTCCAACAAAACAAAAATATTATACAGGATTGAAACAACCTGGGAATGTGTAAATAATGACAGAATCTTCATTTTTGGGTGATCTAAGAAGACTCTAAAATAAAAATAAAAACAAACACACATACATTTTACACATTTATTTAACAGTTTAATGACATCTTTGTAAACATTTCAGAAAATTTTCAAAAGGTGAAGCCTCTCTCCATTTAACCGAAAAATACAATAAGAACTATAAGAAGAACATATTAATAAAAAATCTTCTGACATCATACGTAACATACAAATAAAAGCAGTGAGAGAGTGCGCTCTTGCTCTCTCTCTCTCTCTCTCTCTCTCTCTCTCTCTCTCTCTCTCTCTCTATATATATATATATATATATATATATATATATCATCTATATACATATAGAGTCAAAACTGCTTGCAAAATTTGGCAGTCATCTATTCCAAGTTCAATCATTCATTCATTCATTTTCTTTTCGGCTTAGTCCCTTTATTAATCTGGGGTCGCCACAGCAGAATGAACCACCAACTTATCCAGCATATGTTTTACACAGCAGATGCCCTTCCAGCCGCAACCCATCTCTGGGAAACATCCATACACACTCATTCACTCTCATACACTACAGACAATTTAGCTTACCCAATTCACCTGTCCCGCATGTGTTTGGACTGTGGGGGAAACCGGAGCACCCGGAGAAAACCCACGCGAACGGAGGGAGAACATGCAAACTCCACACAGAAACACCAACTGACCCAGCCGAGGCTCGAACCAGTAACCTCCTTGCTGTGAGGCGACAGCACTACCTACTAGTTGTACACACTTGCTGGTTGATATGTCTTCTCTGCTTCTTTAACTACGTCCGTCTCCAGAATGATGCCCAAACAGCACCTATAAGCAAAAGGGCAGATATACTGTTAGCTTCATTCAACAAATGAGGTTGTCTGTTCCAAATCACCACCTTCAGTGGGACACTACTGCTGCACTACAGAGCAATATTACTGTTAGCTCAGTTTGAACATGATCACAATACTCTAGCTCAGTCAAACTGCAACCATTTAAACAAAAACATCTAAAAATAAAAAACATTTCCATCACAAACACACAATCAAATAGTCCAACAACAAATAGTGGTTTTGATATACCCAAGCAGAGCATTTCAAAGCAGTTGATATCGTTTACATCTTCCGTTTACAGAGTATGACACTTTGTTAATAAACATTTAATAAACATAATCATATTGTTTTATTTAATTTTCCCTGTCAGTCAATAATGTTTAGGCCCTCTGTTTTCCTGCAGAAATTGCTACCAACGCATAGTGTGACATTTAATAGACTTGAAGGCTGTTTTCAAGGGGAAGTATTCCAAGTATTTAGAATACAGTACCAGGATTAAGCAAAGTAACGGAATATGTTACAAAATATATTTTAAAGCAGGTATTCTGTATTCTGTAACTAAATACATTTACAAAGTATTCTCCCCAACACTGTCCAGCATACGTTTTAAGAATTATACAAGCCCCAAATTTGGCCAAAAACTGTGTTCTGCATTAGATTTTGTTGCTCTATCTTTTCAGGTTTATCAGACTTATTGTTTTCTAATAAATCATTTTTAAACATTAATTTTCTGAAGATATGGCAACCCATTTTGACTTAAATTCCATATTTTTTACTGATTTGGCAAGCCATTTTTACAAAAAGTCTGACAGTTTTTGACTGTCATGGAGACATCGGGTTGATTTATATCACTTATAATGGCAAAAGGCTTTGATGTATCATCACTAAGTTGACAGTTGTCCCCATAGCAACAAAACAGGCTAACCTAGCAACCATTTAAAAACAGCAATATCTCTACATCAGAACATAATAGAGACCTGGGTATTGGCTTGTTTGACTCATGCTAGCAAATGGGACTTCCTGTGTACTATGCATAGTAACAATGATAAGCCAAGTGCTAATAACGATTAGCTACATGCTATTAATGATTATCTAAGTGCAATAACATATGCTAGAAATTCCTACTAAGTATTAGCATTTGATCAAACATGTACACAAGCGTTGCCATTTAGCAACTGCTTAGCAACCACCTAGCAATGCCATAGACATTTTAGCAACTGCCTAGCAACCTGTTGCGTAAGGGAGCTATGCAAACCAGGGTAGTTCCAAATGCAGCTTTATTAGAAGAATGGTCAGACAGGCAGGGATCAAAAACCAGCATTAACAGTGTAGAAGAGAATCCAGAAACGTAATCCAAAAACAGGCAGAAGGTTCAGGGCAGGCAGCAAAGGTTCAAAACACAGAAAACAGTCCAAGGTCAAAACACAGAAAACAGGATACAGGATAAACGCTTACGTAAGGACAGCAACAGCTTAACAATACTCAGCAACATTTGTGTGTTTGTGTGCTGACTATATACTGGGTGTAATCAGTCTTTGACAAGCCTCCAGTGGTGTGTGTGCAATCAGTCAGGATGAGGAACATGTGTGTGTGATTAGAGTGCATGTATGGAGTTGTAGTCCATTTATCAGCAGAATTGTAGTCCTTGTGAATGGGTGTGTGTGTACCAGCGGTCTCTAGTGGTAGGATCTCTGGTAATCATGACAGAGCCCCCCCTCTAAGAGCGGCTTCCAGACGCTCGAAATACAGACCAGGAGGGGGTGGAGCAGAGGCAGAACAGGGGGAGGGATGGAGGGCCAGGACCATGCAATGGAAGTGAACCTGGAGCGTGGATCTGCAGAGGGCCCGGAGCATGGAACTGAAGTAGATCTGGGAGCTCAGGTTCAGCAGGCACTAGAAGTTCATCACACCCCAGTGAGTCTGGAGGCTTAGGTTCGGGAGGCACTGGCAGTTCATTAAACTCCAGTGGATCTGGAGGCTTAGGTTCAGAAGGCACTGGCGGTTCATTCAACCCCAGTGGGTCAGGAGGCTTGGGTTCAGAAGGCACTGGCGGTTCATTCAACCCCAGTGGGTCAGGAGGCTTGGGTTCAGGAGGCACTGGCGGTTCATTCAACCCCAGTGGGTCAGGAGGCTTGGATTCAGAAGGCACTGGCGGTTCATTCAACCCCAGTGGGTCAGGAGGCCTAGGTTCAGAAGGCACTGGCGGTTCTTTAAACCCTAGTGGGTCAGGAGGCTTGGGTTCAGAAGGCACTGGCGGTTCATTCAACCCCAGTGGGTCAGAAGGCTTAGGTTCTAGCAGCTCTGGGAGGTCACACAGCTCAGAGAAATCATACGGCTCTGGGAAGTCACACAGCTCAGAGAAATCATACGGCTCTGGGAAGTCACACAGCTCTGCCAGCCATTCGTGGAACTCAGGAGGCTGCTCTGGCCATTCGAGGAATTCAGACATATCTGGCGCCCGCCATTCAGAGAATTCAGGGATATCTGGCGCCCGCCATTCGGGGAATTCAGGGATATCTGGCGCCCGCCATTCGAGGGATTCAGGGATATCTGGCGCCCGCCATTCGGGGAATTCAGAAATATCTGGCGCCCGCCATTCGAGGGATTCAGAGCTATCTGGCGCCCGCCATTCGGAGAATTCAGGGATATCTGGCACCCGCCATTCGGGGAATTCAGGGATATCTGGCGCCCGCCATTCGAGGGATTCAGGGATATCTGGCGCCCGCCATTCGGGGAATTCAGAAATATCTGGCGCCCGCCATTCGAGGGATTCAGAGCTATCTGGCGCCCGCCATTCGGAGAATTCAGGGATATCTGGCGCCCGCCATTCGGGGAATTCAGAAATATCTGGCGCCCGCCAGTCGGGAAACTCAGGCGGCGGCGGCCATTCGGGAAACTCAGGCGGCGGCGGCCATTCGGGAAACTCAGGCGGCGGCGGCCATTCGGGAAACTCAGGCGGCGGCGGCCATTCGGGAAACTCAGGCGGCGGCGGCCATTCGGGAAACTCAGGCGGCGGCGGCCATTCGGGAAACTCAGGCGGCGGCGGCCATTCGGGAAACTCAGGCGGCGGCGGCAGCTCTGGTGGCGGCGGCAGTGGCTCTGGCAGCAGTGGCTCTGGCAGCAGTGGCTCTGGCAGCAGTGGCTCTGGCAGCAGTGGCTCTGGCAGCAGTGGCTCTGGTAGCACTGGCGGCAGTGACTGAGGATCTGGCAACTCTGGAGGATCTAGCAGCTCTGGATGATCTGGCAGCTCTGGATGATCTGGCAGCTCTGGCAGTGACTGAGGATCTGGCAGCTCTGAATAATCTGGCAGTGACTGAGGATCCGGCAGCTCTGGATGATCTGGCAGCTCTGGCAGTAATAGCTCTAGTGGTGGCAGCAGCTCTGGCACCTCAGGTGGTGGTAGGCATTCTGATGGCTCAGGTGATGGCATTTCAGGAACAGGAACTATGGCAGAAACAGACTCGGAACAGGAAACCATCTTGTGAGCTATAGGCAGATTGGCGCTTACCCATGTGTGAGCTGGAGGGCTGGTTGTGGCCACTTTGTGAGCTGGATGACTGGAGGCGGCCATTTTGTAAGTTAGCAGACTGGAGGCGGCCATTTTGTGAGCTGGAGGACTGGAGATGGCCATTCTGTGAGCAGGAGGACTGGAGACGGCCATTC
The DNA here is from genome assembly GCA_903798195.1 of Danio kyathit. Classification (NCBI taxonomy): domain Eukaryota; kingdom Metazoa; phylum Chordata; class Actinopteri; order Cypriniformes; family Danionidae; genus Danio; species Danio kyathit. Next base: position 68,533,067 of record LR812521.1, on the reverse strand, counting down.
TGTGAGCAGGAGGACTGGAGACGGCCATTCTGTGAGCTGGAGGACTGGAAGCGGCCATTTTGTGACTGGAAACACTTGGCAAATACCAACGAGGGGCATCAGAGAAGAACACAGGTAAGCCCAGCGTTGTAGTGGTGTCCCTTGCCAGCCCCGCTGCCCGCGGGTCTTGCTGTCTATTGCCCCCCCCCAAAAAACATTTAGGGTTTTCCTCCACCTCACCGACAGTGAAGGGGGAGCCAGTAGTAAGCAGGGCAAAGTCCAAAAACTGACATAGCGAACCTCGAGGACCAACTTTGATGAGGGTGCTTTTAAGTGGTTCATTTAAACCATAACAAAAAAAGTCTATTAGTGCAAAGTCTGGGTATGTACAGAGATTTGCAATGTCCAGATAGTCTTTAATGTGGTCCTCGAGGGAACGCTTACCTTGCTGCAGACGTACTAACTGTATTGCTGGATCCATGACCAATAAAGCCGCTGGAACTTGTGGGGCTGAGTATTCTGTTGCGTAAGGGAGCTATGCAAACCAGGGTAGTTCCAAATGCAGCTTTATTAGAAGAATGGTCAGACAGGCAGGGATCAAAAACCAGCATTAACAGTGTAGAAGAGAATCCAGAAGCGTAATCCAAAAACAGGCAGAAGGTTCAGGGCAGGCAGCAAAGGTTCAAAACACAGAAAACAGTCCAAGGTCAAAACACAGAAAACAGGATACAGGATAAACGCTTACGTAAGGACAGCAACAGCTTAACAATACTCAGCAACATTTGTGTGTTTGTGTGCTGACTATATACTGGGTGTAATCAGTCTTTGACAAGCCTCCAGTGGTGTGTGTGCAATCAGTCAGGATGAGGAACATGTGTGTGTGATTAGAGTGCATGTATGGAGTTGTAGTCCATTTATCAGCAGAATTGTAGTCCTTGTGAATGGGTGTGTGTGTACCAGCGGTCTCTAGTGGTAGGATCTCTGGTAATCATGACAAACCACTTAGCGACCGCTGTGCTTCCTGCTAACTGTCATTCCCAGTCCTAGCGCAGTCATGTTGGCTTTCTCAAGCCATCAAAGTTCATCAACGAACTTTAGGTTCTAGTTTTACTATTGTGGTTCTGTGACTGTTGGTTGCTGTTTGGTTAAAAATTATGACATGAAAAGTAACTAGGCTAATTTCTGTTTTAAATAAATTTAAGTTAAATTAATATTATTTTTATATTTTGGCTGTTTTTTTTTTGTGCATTTAGGAGGGTTTTGGACAGCTTTTGGGCTGTAAAAAGTTAGCTATATCTGGCAACACTGCTGTTAAAACAAAGAAAACAAAGAACTGTATATAGTCCAGCCTGATCTCACGAGAAAACGTAAGTATTTTGCGTTTTGTCAGTTTAATGGCTAATTCATACAAATTCAGTTCAGCCGTATGAAAATGTTCAATTTTTAAAAGGAGGCGTAGCACCCAAGCCCACACCTAAACCCAACCGTCACTGGATGAAGAGCAAATAGTACTAAATTGTGCGAATTAGATCGTACGAATTCATACGAATTAGCTACTAAATCAAAAAGTTACGAATTGCCCTGAGATTGCGTTGATATAGTCATATATTTTTACTGATAAAGATTTAATAAAGCCTTTATGATGGCTTAGATCAGGGGTGTCAAACTCAGATCCTGGAGGGCCGCAGCCCTGCACAGTTTAGTTCCAACCCTGCTTCAACACACTTACCTGCAGGTTTCAAACAGCCTGAAGGACTCAATTAGTTTGATCAGGTGTGTTTAATTAGGTTTGGAACTAAACTGTGCAGAGCTCCGGCCCTTCAGGAACTGAGTTTGACACCTGTGGCTTAGATCATTTACAAACAATTGCAACCGATGTGTTGCAGCTCATAATCTAACAGCACACTTAAATAAATGTAGTTTTTATGAATCAGTACTGAAAACTTTGTGCATTTTTCTTCCACAGGTTGTCATGGTACATTCTGGACTGCTCTGGTGTTCCCCCAGTTGCTGGTTGCATTCACGTCTATCTTGTAGGAGAGAATTAGTCCCAGGATTGTGCTTTATGTTCTCAGAAATGGGATTAATCTGCAGGGCATTCATGTAAATTCTGTTGACTTCAATGATATCAGTAATATGCTATACACATTACTTTTATTTGTAAATAAATTTGTGCTTTTTGCTGTTATCAAGAAGTATCTGACCGTCAAAGTGAATTAGCATTTAGATGTTTTCATGTGTGATAATTTTTTATATTCTTGTCAAAAAAAAGATCTCAGTAATAATTTTCTTGCACTAGATATTAATACATTTAGTTTAACTTTGATGTCATTTGTCCTCCAAAAACATTATTGCAATCATGAATACACAAATATAATGTTTCCTGTTTTTTTTAGAGAATTGTCAGTTTCCATACCAGTCTATGAGATGTTGCAGTTGTTAACGTTAATGAAAATGATCTCATTTTATTTCTGACATTTGACTTTTTTTGTGAAATATTGTAGTATTTTTTGTTTGTTTGTCACCTTTAAATACCTTAATTAGCAGGTATTACGCATTATGCACTCATTGCACAGCTTCTGGCTTGCTTTTGTACTCTGTGTGAAGATGATTTTAGAGAACAAAAGAACTTAAAATAAACTTTGGCTTTGACTTCTGTCTCAGTGTTTATAGTGATGCATCATTGGGTGGAGTTTCTCAAAGTCTGAGGACACAAAAAGTGTTATATAAGATAATATTTTCCCACTAGAGTTTAACTGTTGAGTTTAACTGTTTTTAATCCATTCAGGTGATCTTCAATGCTGGCGGGAGCACTTTTAGCTTAGTTTAGCTTAGCTTAGCATAGATCATTGAATCAGATTAGATCATTAGCAACTCACAAAAAAAGTTTAAATAATTTAGTTATTTAAAGCTTGACTTTTCTGTAGTTATTAGGACTGACATTAAATTTAAATTAGCTATTTTCTATAGTTAGATATGTCTAGGACAGAGGTGTCAAACCCAGTTCCTGGAGGGCTGCAGCCCTGCACAGTTTAGTTCCAACTCAACTCCAACATACTTACCTGCAGGTTTCAAACAAGCCTGAAGGACTCAATTATTTTGATCAGGTGTGACACCTGTGGTCTAGAAACTCATTCTGGTGTTACAATCGACTCCATATCATGCCAGCAGCAAATGCAATGATATTACTAAGCACCAGAAAAGTCAAGCTACAGAACTACAGAAGGGATTAGCTTTAAATAAGAAATTTATCTAAACTCTTTGGTCATATTTGAGAGAGATGTTAATGGTCTAATCCAGGGGTGTCAAAGTCAGTTCCTGGAAGGCCACAGCTCTGCACAATTTAGTTCCCACCCTGCTCTAACACACTTACCTGTAGGTTTCAAACAAACCTGAATAACTCAATTATTTTGATCAGGTGTGTTTAAATAGTGTTGGAACTAAACTGTGCAGAGCTGCGGCCCTCCAGCAACCGAGTTTGACACCTGTGGTCTAATCCAATTCAATGGCTATGTCTGAAATTTCCTACTACTCAGCTCGCATACTGTTTTTATTGTACTATATAGTATGGAAGTGTGTGATTTTGGATGCAGTCAATGCTTTATGCTAATAAAAAGTTAAAAGTGCTTCAGCCAGACCAATGACTTAAAAATTGTACTTTTTTAATAAATGGCCTCTTTTTTTAAAGAGGGAGTGTTCCTTTAATACTGCAACTAATCACAAGGTGATGTGATATTGTATATTTATTAGTGTACATTGTGAAAATTTTCTGTCACTGGATCACACTGTTGCCAACTTTTTTCAACGAAAAGGCGCTAAGCTCTGCCCGAAATGTCGCTAAAAGTCGCTAGATTACGTCATACGCTAATTTGCATATTACTGACGTCATCACGTTCTACCGTTTCTGTTTATTTAACAGCCTATGATCAATAAAGGGGTATTTATATTTAGACTACGCGTTATGTAACGTTATGCATGTCAACTTCACTAAATTTATTGCTGTTTGAATACAGTATATCATTATAGATGTGTAGTGAATTTGGAGTAATCTCTCAGACGTAATAAACTCAGACAAGTTCTGAAACTCACTTAAAATATCTGTGATTGTGAACAAGAAAAGAATAAACGGTCAAAATAAATTGTTAAATTAAAGGAGAAGCAGATCGGTTTGACTGTACAAGGGAAATACCTTCAAACTGCCGGTGCTAATTCATTTGGCGTCGGTACGCAGAAGAGTGATCTGCTGTCAGGCTGCAGGTGGGAGAGAGACTGCTTTACTAGAACTGGGTCGCCTGTCAGTGCTCTGAGGCAGGGGAGGGGCATCACCTGCAGCTCGTTGAGAAGAGTAGGGACGGTACAGTAATGGACAAATAACAGTCTATAAACATCTCCAGTAACAAACAAAAAAGTCGCTAGATTTGTCGCTAGTCGCTTTTTTGAAAATTTGTCGCTAGGGGGGTCTGAAAAGTCGCTAAATCTAGCGACAAAGTCGCTAAGTTGGCAACACTGCTGGATCATTTTCTGTCATACAGTGCGTCTGGAAAGTATTATAGCGCTTTACTTTTTCCACATTTTTTTGTTACAGGTTTATTCCAAAATGGATTAAATTAATTTATTTCCTCAAAATTCTACACACAATACCCCATAATGACAATGTGAAAAAAGTTTTTTTTTTAATTGTTGCAAATTCATTAAAAATAAAAACCTGAAAAATCCCATGTACATAAGTATTCACAGCTTTTGCCGTGAAGCTCTAAATTGAGCTCAGGTACATTCTGTTTCCACTGATCCCTCTTGAGATGTTTCAGCAGCCTAATTGGAGTTCACCTGTGGTAAATTCAGTTGATTGGACATGATTTGAAAAGGCATACACCTGCCTATATAAGCTCCCAGGGTTGACAGTGCATGTCAAAGTACAAACCAAGCATGAAGACAAAGGAATTGTCTGTAGACATCCGAGACAGGATTGTCTCGAGGCACAAGGCTGGGGAAGGTTACAGAAAAATTTCTGCTGCTCTGAAAGTTCCAATGAGCACAGTGGCCTCCATCATCCGTAAGTGGAAGATGTTTGGAACCACCAGGACTCTTTCTAGAGCTGGCCAGCCATCTAAGCTGAGTGATCGGGGAAGAAGGGCCTTAGTTAGGGAAGTGATTAATAACCTGATGGTCACTCTGTCTGAGCTCCAGCGTTCTTTTGTGGAGAGAGGAGAACCTTACAGACGGACAACCATCTGTGCAGCAATCCACCAATCAGGCCTGTATGGTAGAGTGGCCAGACGGAAGCCAAAAGGCATCTGAAGGACTCTCAGACCATAAGAAACAAAATTCTCTGGTCTGATGAGGCTAAAATTGAACTCTCTGGAGTGAATGCCAGGCGTTACGTTTAGAGAAAACCAGGCACCGCTCATCACCAGGCTAATACCTTCCCTACAGTGAAACATTGTGGTGGCAGCATCATGCTGTGGGGATGCTTTTCAGCAGCAGGAACTGGAAGACTAGTCAGGATAGAGGGAAAGATGAATGCAGCAATGTACAGAGACATCCTGAATGAAATCCTGTCTCAGAGTGCTCTTGACCTCAGACTGGGGCGACGGTTTATCTTCCAGCAGGACAATGACCCAAAGCACACTGCCAAAATATCAATGGAGTGGCTTCACAACAACTCGGTGAATGTCATTGAGTGGCCCAGCCAGAGCCCAGACCTAAATCTTACTGAACATCTCTGGAGAGATCTGAAAATGGCTGTACATTGTCGCTTCCCATCCAACCTGATAGAGCTAGAGAAGTACTGCAAAGAGGAATGGGCAAAATTCTCAAAGACAGGTGTGCCAAGCTTGTGGCATCATAGTCAAAAAGACTTGATGCTGTAATTACTGTCAAAGGTGCAACAACAAAGTATTGAGCAAAGGCTGAGAATAGTACTTATGTTACGATCACCAGCGATCTTCACTCCATAGATCGCTGGTAAACATGCACTCTCACCCATGGACTACAAATCCGTCATCAAATGAACTACAACTCCATACATGCACTCCGATCACACACACATGTTCCTCATCCTGACTGATTGCACACACACCATCGGAGGATTGTCAAAGACTGATTACACACAGTATTTAAGCAGCACATACACTCACTCCAGAACCGAGTCTTGTTATCTGTTTACAGTTACATTTCTAAGCGTTTCCTTGTCTTGTTCTTGCCGTGTTTTTACCCTCGCCTTGATTATCTGTTTCTCCCTGTTTGCTGCCATCCTTGTGACCATCTGTCTGCTTTATTGACTACGATTCAGGATTGCCCTCATACATCTGTTTGCTCTTGTATTGATCTTTGCGTGCCTGACCATCCCTTTAATAAAGTCCTGCATACGGATCCTCACCTTGTTGTCAGCGTCTTAACCCCATGGTTACAACTTATGTACATGTGATTTTTCAAGTTTTTATTTTTGATAAATTTGCAACAATTTCAAAAATTCCTTTTTTTCACATTGTCATTATGGGGTATTGTGTGTAGAATGTTGAGCAAATAAATGAATTTAATCCATTTTGGAATAAGGCTGTAACATAAAAAAATGTGGAAAAAGTGAAGAGCTATGAATACTTTACGGATGCACTGACTATTAACACTAGTCCTGCCTCCCCACCCATCTCTCACACTTAAAATTTCCGTTACCCTGAACTCAGCTACAAAAACATCCGGGCCTAAAAACAAAACTTCATGAATATTAACAAAGTACATTAAAGCATGACCAGTATGATTGCGATCAGACACTGAGGTGTCATTTCACACCCAAAAAAAATCCACTAGAGGAACAAATTAGTTCTAAACTTTATCTTTTTTAGTCTTCTGTTGTGTATGTTAAACAGAGTGACCTGTGCGACTTCAGTCTGCCAGAACTTCCCGTGAATGAGAGTTGCCATGGCAACCTCGCTGCAGCGAAGCATTTTAAGACGGCGAGCAGGAACTCATCAGCTTTTGGCCAACAGAAGTTAATTTGTAGATAAAAAGAAACCGAGATGCTTCAGATAAACAACGACAGTTCAATAGTGAGATCACAGGAGTAATTCATTAAAAATTAAATATATACAGTTGAAGTCAGAATTACTAGCCCCCCTTTGAATTCTTTTTCCTTTTTAAATATTTTCCAAATGATGTTTAGCAGAGCCAGGAATTTTTCACAGTATGTCTGATAATATTTTTTCTTCTGGAGAAAGTCTTATTTGTTTTATTTCAGCTAGAATAAAATCAGTTTTTATTTTTTTAATAATCATTTAAGGTCAAGATTATTAGCCTATTTGAGCTGTAATTTTTTACCATAGTCTACAGAACAAACCATTGTTATACAATAACTTGCCTAATTACACTAACCTGCCTAGCTAAACTAATTAACCTAATTAACTAAAAGAAGTGTTTTGAAAAATATCTAGTCAAATATTATTTACTGTCATCATGGCAAAGATAAAATAAATCAGTTATTAGAGATGAGTTATTAAAACTATTATGTTTAGTAATGTGTTGAAAACATCTTCTCTCCGTTAAACAGAAATTGGGGTGAAAAATAAACAGGGGGCCTAATAATTCAGGGGGGCTAATAATTCTGACTTTAACGTATATATATATATATATATATATATATATATATATATATATATATATATATATATATATATATATATATATATATATATATATATATATATATATATATATATATCTGTTTAACGGAGAGCAGATTTTGGCTGCTTTCCCAGTGATGCCATAGCCATAAAATAACATTTTAGTTCTTGAAATGACAATTTTTTAAGTACATTTAAATAATCTAAAGACACTTTTTCCTCTATAAAGAGCCTTTAAATTAATTTATAGTAAATACTACCGTGTTTTTAGATCACACTATAGTAAAGTGTATTATACTATATAGTATAAAACTCAAATGAAAATGAATGCTCCAGCATACTGTAGTGTTTACTATAGTTAACTGATAAAATTGTCATAAATAATAAGTAAACTTTACTAAAGTAGTCTGTGGTGTATTGTAGTATAACATACTCTATAGCTGTAGAACACTACAGTATTGGGTCATATGTTAATATTACCATAGTTGTGTCACCATCAGAACTGTACAATTACCACAAGTACTTCACTATATGGTTCAAAACCAGTATTTACTATAGTATTTGTTTTCATGTGGGACATTAACAATTATTCATGGAACCATCAATGCTACAATAAACCTTTATTTTTTATGTTATAAATAATAATCAATCCATTTAATGCCACCATTAGACAGATGAGCCATTCAAAGTTTTGTTGATGACTGCATTTGATGTCAGATTTCATTTCACAAGACTCAAACGTGCTAGAAAATGACTGACACTTTATGAGAAATATTAAAGTGCGAGCAGAGGGAGAGCTGATTCTAATGAGGCCCACTTCTTCAATCCCCCTCCAGGCCCTTCAGCACAAGGGAAGGCTTTTGTTGCCTGTCACAGCTCGCTGTTTTTAGTTGCCAAGCAGGACCGAGTCGGAATTCCTCTTGCCTCTGTGTCTGGACTATAGCGGATCTCAACCACTTCCATCAAAATGAAGAACAATCTCTTGTGCTTTCTTGGTCTGTCCATTATCGGAATAGGTAAGACGTTAAAAATGTGCGAATATCATTGGTTGTTTTATAGTATTTCAGTTTGTTCTAATCTGTTTAAAACTTAGTGAATCCTTCTGTACCACCTTTGTTTGTTACTACAGTAAGTAACATCTAGTAGTAATAAGTAGTAAGTTAAAGCAGTTTGGATTTAAGAGAATTCTACTAAAGTATTACTTCATGTTATACTACAAGCCTGTTGATTGCTTCATTCTGATTGGCTGGTGAACATTCTAAGGCGTGCTGTAATTATTAGATAAATGCCCAGCTAAAGTAGTTCTAGAAAGGTCTTGACCACATTATAGTTTCAGATACAGAGTATATCGAGTAGATCACTACATTCTTTGATCTAAACTGTTCTAAATGAGTTATTTGGCTTGTACAAACGCTTTTAATATAGTGTATTGTTTAAATTTACTACCCTTTCGTTATGGTGGTGGCTGTTTTTGACCCGTTGAGTTTCATTATGACCACATTTTTTGATTGCTAAGCCATGACATCATATAATCCTGCTTTTTTGCTTGTTGGTCGTTTACCCATGTTGGGGAGAGGTACAATTTGCATTCTTTATATAGTTCTGAGAGCTGAGGTGCTAAATTAGATTTTCTCAGATGTATCAAGGTAAGTGCGCAAAGGTCTCTCTCACACACTCACACTCCATATAAAAGCAAGAAAATAAGCTTTTTTGCACTGCAACTGATGATCAAGAGTACAAATGACAAATTGAACATCTCCTCAACAGGGAAAACCACCAATCAAGAATGCATAATTATTTGGTGTTATGGCTTTAAAATCACAAAATGTCATTATAATGGAAGTCATGAGGGCAAAAACAGCCACGAACAAATCAAAAGGGTAGTAAATTTGAGTGTATTGTTGAGTTTTTGAAAACTTTCAAAGCATTTTCCCAAAATATGTATCAAAATAAGATTTGTCACCAAAAAATATTCTATTTGCTGAATCACAGAGAAAGTTGTGACCAAATAAGTCTTAAAATCACCCCAGAGTGGATGAAAACATCCCCAACAGCACACAAGAGTTAAAGTACGATATCCTAGCAAGAATAATAAGCATGTAATAGATCTAATAGACATCTAGACATATTAATAAAACAGGGCTAAATGTTGTCTCTTTTAGTGAAAATCTAATAGACGTCAAAGAATATTCCAAAACTAGTGATCAAATACAAAGGCATGAATGACTACAGTATAAAATGAGTATTATTTTTTAGTAGAGTTACCCCTTTAAATTGACAAAAAAACATATTTTTCATACGCAGTGAAATAGAGGTATCCTGAATTTAATTCATCTTTATTTCTATAGCACTTTTACAATGTAGATTGTGTGTCGAAGCAGCTCAACATAGAAAATTTAAACTGTGTCAGTCCAGTTTTCAGAGTTGAAGTTCAGTTTAGTTCAGTTTGGTGTGGTTTAATTTTCACTGCTGAAAGTCCAAACACTGAAGAGCAAATCCATTGATGCGCAGCTCCACAAGTCCCAAACCAAGCAAGCCAGTGGTAAGAGTGGCGAGGAACAAACTTCACCAATTGACCAAAGTAAAGGGGAAAAAAAACCTTGAGAGAAACCAGGCTCAGTTGGGCATGACCATTTCTCCTCAACTGAACAGAGCTGGTCACACATGGTCTGTTAAGCTATAAAGAAAGGAAAAACATGATTGGTAGAAAATGAGTTACATTTTGAAAGTTAAAATGTACTCTATAGACATTTTGAGAGAGTGTTGACAATCTGTCTAGCAGACTTTAGATGAGATGCGGGAAAAAACACACACAGGAGCAGTCTGAGGACAAAAACCTGACAAATGTCTTGTACAACCTCTGGACAATGTCTTTTGATATAGTAAAAGTAGTATAAGCAAAATAATCCACTCTGGTCTGATGAATTAGAAAACAATGCAACTTTTAATTGTTCTAAATTTACACAGATCTTTTTCCTACTCCGCATGATGCTTGATGTGAATTAAGAGAGAGAGAGTAACTTCGATTAATCTGTAAACAATAAGTGAAGTTTACAAGAGGTGCCATTATTCTCCTCACAGATCATTCTAATTAGAATTAACAGTTTACTTCCAGCAGCCAATGAATAACTTAAAATAGTATGGACTTGTATTGAACATTACTTTACTGTAATAAAATACGAAGAGAAAATAATCTGAAGGAACAAAAACAGTGAATTCAAGGGCTTTGGCCACAAATATGCTTAAGCAATATCATGTTCAAATACCAAGCATAGTGTTATGTTCATGTCAATTATAAAGCTTAAAGCCAGACATTCCTCTCATTAAGTTGTATCTATGTACAGATTATGTGTAAAGAAACTTTTCTTTCCATTAAATAAAAGGAGATTTCTTTACATTATTTTAAAGGAAACCCATTATGCCCCTTTTTACAAGATGTAAAAGAAGTCTCTGATGTCCCTAGAGTGTGTATGTGAAGTCTGAGATCAAATTACCACACAAAGACTGCTTTATAACTCTTTGAAACTGCCACTTTGGCTCTGATCCTAATTGTGACATTTTGGTGACTGTCACTTTAAATTCAAATGAGATTGTGGTCTTTTCAAAAGAAGGCGGAACTACAAATGCCTCTGTGTCAGCATAGTGGCGGATTCAAAAACAAGACTAATGTCTTATGTTAATAAGGGAGATAGTCACTAATGGGCGAGGCTTTCCCCCTCTAAGGACACATACAAAGGGAGAATGACAGTTGCAATGAGCAAGAAAATAGTGGATTCTCTGTGCAGTTTTGATAATGTCGATGATATTCTCTGTTTAGTGTCCGGTGACAGTTGCTCCCTAGAGATTTCTCCGCACAGAGCAGTGGTGAAGTTTGGGGATCCGGTGACAGTCAACTGTGTGGCCTCTCGTCCCGTCCGAGTGCTGGGATGGGAATCGATTATTGCCGCATCACACACTCAGCATGACCTGAGCATTCAGTGGCGGGTGGACAGTTTGACAGACTGGATTGAGGAGCCGATCTGCTATGGTGTTTTCTTCACTGCACCCAGGCAGTGTGAGGAAAAACTAAACCTCGTTCTATACAGTAAGTACAGTGTTGCTTATGTCAAAAATTACCTTATGAAATCAATGGCAGTTAGATAAGCAAGCCAACTTTATCCTAATCTATTTTTAAAGGGATAGTTCACCCAAAAATGCAATTTCTGTCATCATTTATTCACCATTCACTTGTCACAAATCTGCCTGAGTTTCTTTCTTCTGTTAAAAATAAAAGAAGGTGTTTTGAAAAAACTTTGGCAACATGTTATTATTGACATCCATAGTATTTGTTGTTCCTACTATATACACTCACCGGCCACTTTATTAGGTACACCTTACAAGTACTGGGTTGGACCCACTTTCGCCTTCAGATCTGCCTTAATCTGCATCATGGATGATTCAACAAGGTACTGGAAATATTTCTCATAGATTTTGGTTCATATTGACATGATAGCATCACGCAGTTGCTGCAGATTTGTCGGCTGCACATCCATGATGCGAATCTCCCACTCAACCACATCCCAAAGGTGCTCTATTGGATTGAGTGCTGGTGACTGTGGAGGCCATTTGAGTACAGTAAACTCATTGTCATTTTCAAGAAACCAGTCTAGGATGATTTGCGCTTTATGACATGGCGTGTTATCCTGCTGGAAATAGCCATCAGAAGATGGGTACAATGAGGTCATAAAGGTATCGACATGGTCAGGAACGTTACTCAGGTAGGCTGTGACATTGACACAATGCGCAATTGGTACTAATGGGCCCAAAGTGTGCCAAGAAAATATCCCCCACACCATTACACTACCACCAGCAGCCTGAACCATAGATACAAGGCAGGATGGATCCATGCTTTCATGCTGTTGAAGCCAAATTCTGACCCTACCATCCGATTGTCGCAGCAGAAATCGAGACTCATCAGACCAGGCAACATTTTTCCAATCTTCTATTGTCCAATTTTGGTGAGCCTGTGCAAATTGTAGCCTCAGTTTCCTCTTCTTAGCTGACAGGAGTGGCACCCGGTGTGGTTTTCTGCTGCTGTAGCCCATCTGCCTCAAGGTTGGACGTGTTGTGCGTTCAGAGATGTTCTTCTGCATACCTCAGTTGTAAGAAGTTTCTGTTGCCTTTCTATCAGCTGAAAACAGGCTGGCCATTCTCCTCTGACCTCTGGCATCAACAAGGCATTTGTGCCCAAAGAACTGCCGCTCACTGGATATTTTCTCTTTTTCAGACCATTCTCTGTAAACCCTAGAGATGGTTGTGCGTAAAAATCCCAGTAGATCAGCAGTTTCTGAAATACTCAGACCAGCCTGTCTGGCACCAACAACCATGCCACGTTTAAAGTCACTTAACTCCCTTTTCATCCCCATTCTGATGATCGGTTTGTATGCAGCAGATCGTCTTGACCATGTCTAAATGCCTAAATGCATTGAGTTGCTGCCATGTGATTGGCTGATTAGAAATTTGCATTAATGAGCAGTTGGACTGGTGTACTTCATAAAGTGGCTGGTGAGTGTATGTCAATGGTTACCAGTTTCCAACATTCCAACATCTTTTTTAGTGTTCATGAGAAAAAGAAGATTTGGAACCAGTTGAGAGTAAATAGTGAGTACATTTTATTTATTTTTTGGGTGAACTGTCCCTTTAAGTATTCATTTGTTTAAAAAGTCTCACTCTTACCACTGCCAAAAAAAACCCCACAAAAAACAATTTTATATTAACTCTAGTGTGACATGTAAACATATACAAAATTAAGAAATACAAAAAAATTATTAAAATTCACTAAAATCTCATGAAACATTGCGTGTGGTAAATGTCTTGAAATGCAATTAATCACGACAATGTATTCAGGTTTAGTAACCATAGGTGGAATAATTGACCCTGGTTCATTGAATTATTAGAAAACTTATTTCATGTTGTGGCCTCAGGTGTGAATTATGTTTTTATAATTCAACAGACTGTGATCAGTTTTTCCCTAATACGTTATTACGATTTTCCTGAAGAAAGAAAACTACACTTTAAGGCTTTGGTCTCTTTTGACCTCTAATGTACCATTGTGAGCCCGTGACCCCAAAATAACAATGGCAGTGACTCGTGACCCCAATATTTTCTGAGGTGGTTATAAATATATAAACCTTGCACGCAACGGCGCAGACATACCAATAGGCCTAAGTCTATTCATCATTTAATTTTGGAGAACGCCACTTGGAGAGTATCCTCCATGTTCAGTTGTGGCCTGTATTTATTTTTAATGTACAAGAGAACATTAGTTTTTTCAATGTAACATGTTAACAGTGTTTCTATTAACTCTTTTGTTCTTCAGTAGGTTATAGATAAAATATGGTAATTCTAATAGTTTAATAAAATGAATTTGATTTTTGGAAATCGCCAATCGCCACCTACCACACCCCCCCTCCCCTTATTGCCCCGTGACTCCTTGGGGGGTCTCGACTCCCACTTTGGGAACCACTGTTCTAGATAACGGTGTATCTCTGCAGGAACAAACATGACCACTCTGGTTTTAGATAAATCTGCTTTAAGTTTCACTCACACAAGATTTCTTTCTGAAAGTGTTGTGAAACTTGCAAGAAGCAGTGTAATATCCTTTCTAAGAAATGTCATCACAAGCATGCTTTCTAAAGAGCCCGAGAAAAGTATTTTTAAACCAACAAAAGCAGAAATGAAATTTCAAGAGCTCTATTAGACAAAAAGATCACTAGAGGATGAGTGAATAATGACATATTGGTCATTTTGAGTCATTTACCTTTGGTTGGAAAGCTGTTTTAACATTTTTAGCATGATCTGAAACAATAACCAGCTTGTGCTAAAAAACAGAACAGCGCTAAACCTTTAAAATCAAGACCACTATAAAACTTTGACTTGTCCAAATTGATGTATTGATGAATTTAAATTATTTTTGTTTAGAAATATACATTGAAAAAGGGCCTAATTAAAACAATTGTAAAAGTTTTTTTTAACTCCCGGAATCCAGATTTTCCAATAGGTGTATCTTACCCAAATCTTATCATATCCTAACAAGCAAGAATGGAAAGCTTATTCATTTAGCTTGCTTTCAGATTTCATTCTCAATTTCCAAAAATTAACCATGGTCCAAGGACACATACTACAAATTGTGGCTTGTTTATACCATAATTCTCTCTTTTGACTACCATTATTAATCTCAAATTTCCTCCCTTTTTTTGAAAGTCATGAAAACACTATTGTGTTTTCTTTCGCTTTTTGAACATATGGAAATGTAAAAAGTGAATGACATTCACTTCCCTCTAAGTTCTTCACCCAACTATTACTGTAAACTTGAACTGTAAATGTGATTACAATAAATTTTTGTAAATGTTTGCATTTTTACTCATTTCCACACAGAAAAACCAGACAGCGTGTCCATAAGTTTAGTGAATCACAGCAGTCCTGTGGTGGAGGGACGAGAGTACCAGCTCCAGTGTGAGGTGCACAACGTCGCACCTGTTCAGTACCTTGTTTTACGATGGTACAGAGGACAAACCGAAGTTTACAACCACTCGTTCTCAGAGTTGACACCTTCTACACCAGTGCAGGTGTCCTCCACTCTGCTGATCGTTCCAAACAGAGCTGAAGATGGAGCTCAGTACAGGTGTGAAGCAGAGCTACAGCTGGGCCCAGAAGGCCCTCAGCCTCCTCCTACAGTTCAGTCCTCATCGCTCAACATTGCTGTTCAGTGTAAGTCAATAATAAGTGACAACAGCCAATTGTTCAAACATGTTGTAGCTGTCGATGTTTTTGCAGTTATTTACTTCTAACTTTTTTTAAAATCAGACCCACCTGACTTCCTTAGTCCAAAGAAAGAGCAGCTGGAGGTCAGTGAGGGTAGTGAAGTGGTGCTGGATTGTACAGCAGAGGGAAACCCACCGCCTGTGTACATCTGGACGTACCCAAACCTTCAGGAGAAGGTTGATAATCAACCCATTTTGAAAGATGCATCTTTGAGCCCAGGGGTTTATACATGCACTGCGTCAAATATCCTTGGGAAAAAGAGCAAACAGTTTGTCATCAAGCACAAATCCAAAGGTGAGAGCTATAAAAACACATCTGTAAGGTAAATGCTGTTGTTTTTTTCACTGTAGCGAGTGAGCCAGGCTAAAAGAGCCGGTGTTCTGTCGATTCGTCCTACTTTGTCAGATTGTGCTTCCCCCCATTCAAAAAGTAGGTATCACATTTTGATGACCCAATATGCTACCCGTCAGATTTTGCTACCAGTGTAAATTTTAATGTGGAGTAGTATAATATGAAGCTGTAATATCTCCCTACCCTACCTAATCCCTAAACCCAACCTCAGAACCATTCAAATACAGTGTTGGTAGCATAATCTGATGTGTAGGATAAAATGTCAGGACACCGGCATGTGAGGCTGGTCGCTAACGACCATCACCTGTGCCACCACCTGTCTCGAGTCTCACAAAGTAGATCTGGATGATCCTAAAAGAAGGAAAGACAGCAGTGAAAGATGAGAGAGGACCAGACCTGGACATTTGTGTTTTGTTTTGCTTTCAGTTTGGCAATAGTCTCCGTGATATTCGAGACAGGTGTCATGCACAGGTGATGATCGTTAGCACTCATGCCACCAGCCTCACATGCCCCCACAACTCTCACCCCTGCCCTTACTCGTTACATTCACATATTTTTATTCACATAAAAGCACAGTAGGGCAACGCAGTGACTCAGTAGGTAGTGCTGTCGCCTCACAGCAAGAAGGTCGCTGGTTCGAGCCTCGGCTGGGTCAGTTGGCATTTCTGTGTGGAGTTTGCATGTTCTTCCTGCGTTCACATGGGTTTCCTCCGGGTGCTTCGGTTTCCCCCGCAAGTCCAAAGACATGCGGTACAGGTGAATTGGGTAAGCTAAAATTGACCGTAGTGTATGTGTGTGAATGTAAGAGTGGATGCGTGTTTTCCAGTGATCGGTTGTAGCTGGAAGGGCATTCGCTGCATAAAACATATGCTGGATAAGTTGCCGGTTCATTCCGCTGTGGCGACCACAGATTAATAAAGGGACTAAACCGAAAAGAAAATGAATAAATGAATGAATGAATGAATGAATGAAAAGCACAGTAATTATCACCCCTAGAGGGTGCATATTCACAACAAACAAAGGTGTAGTTTGATGACTCCATGACTGAGTGTAGAATCATGGGAGTTGTTGTTTTCATTACATGCTACAGAACTCAGAAATCATGTTCATGAATGAGCTAAATATTCCAAACTTATCATGGTAGTATGAAGCAGAGTAAGGCCAGAGATGGGAAGTAACGAAGTACAAATACTTTGTTACTGTACTTAAGTAGTTTTTTCTGGTATCAGTACTTTACTCCACTACTAATTTTTTTGACAACTTTTTACTTTTACTTCTTACATTTTTACACAAATATCTGTACTTTCTACTTCTTACATTTTTTAAACCATGGTCGTTACTTTCGTTTTTATGTATTTGGTGGCGCGATCTATATTATTTCTTGTCATTGCGCAATAATATGAGCGCATTTTTAATGCAGTCAGTCTATTTTTCCTCATTGCGCGCCTGCGTGCTGTAGCGCGCGACTTCTTCAAGGCTACCGCGCACCGTACATGGCCTAGTTCATGAATATTACTATGAGAAAGGCTAGGATTACTATGCAGTGACAGAGGGAGTCGGCGAATTTAACATGACTGATGCTGCCCTGTTTACACGGTAATAAGACACCTTTTGCTCGATCACAGATAAACGAGACACATTCCAGTCAAAAACATGCTGTTTAAATGCTTAAGCCTTTTGTCCACTTCCGATCATACTGCACGGGCTTTCTCTGGTCTTTCAATCTTATACCGCGAAAAATAGTACTTTTTTTTGTAAAAATTAGTACATTTAGTACTAAAACAATCAAATGCTTTATAAAAAAATGTATGCATGGCGGTTTATTTCCTTTATTTCTGATGAGTTTATATTTCCTAAATACAGAATTTATGCTGTTTTTCAGTTTTTATTGATTTGATTGACTATATTATTTTACATATAGGCCTATACTGTTGTCCTCAATTAATAATTTTAACAAATATTTTACAACAACAAAGGTAATTATACTGGGCAATTTATGTGTATGTTACCTGTCTTACCTGTGCTGTTTGTACTGTAATTAGTTACCAGATCATGTCATTCTGATACAGAAAGGAAAAGAGAGCACCGCATAGCACAAAGAGTAAAAATGTGAACATAGGACAACCTTCTTTTAGACCCTCATTAGAAAAAGTCAAGATTCACCTGGGAGAAATGTAAAAAATGCATTATGACTAAATATTAAGACAACTTGTTCAGGCATTTGAACGATTAAATGTTGTGGGGGTGAGTCTATTCAACAGAGATAAAATAATACATGTTGCATAAGCAACTGATAATATAGGAAACATCAGAGAATTGCACATAATCATTTGCATGGATGAACAAAAGCATTTGCAACTTGTTCATAAAGAGAAACTGCCTTTCTGATTGTGACAAGTGACACAATGATGATCTGAAGATTGAACAGGGGTTTAGAGAATTTCAATTCTGATCTGAGAAATGGACCAAAGTGACTGAGAAAAACTGTGACAGAATTAATGTTTATTCATTAATAAAATAACCACAATACCTGAAAAACAAAAAACACTGAAATAACGGGTTATATATGAGAGCTACTCTTTGAAAAGAATAAGCAGCTTTCGCCTAATGCAAAAAAATAGTTTGCAGTCATGTCTGATAAGTATTTATTTTAGCAAAAGAAAAAATCTATATATTTTGGACAGAATTCAGTGTAAAATGTAAGACATTATTTATAAAGATAGACAGAGTGTATCAACATGAATGGCAGCCGTTGTTTCTAACAACGGCAAAACTACATGCTGAACACTGCGAGTTTGCGTCAGGATGATTACCTACCTATCTCACTCGCTATCCTTCAGCTTCGTCCCTGATTTATCAGGGGTCGCCACAGCAGAATGAACCGTCAATTATTCCAGCATTTGTTTTACGCAGTGGATACCATTCCAGCTGCATCCCAGTACTGGAAAACACCCATACACACACACACACACACATAAACCACTGACATTTTCAGGCGGTATTCCTTTACTTTTATTAAGTACAAAAGTGTAGTCAGTACTTCTACTTTTACCTGAGTCGTTTTAAACATGAGTATCTGTACTTCTACTTAAGTAAAGGATGGGTGTACTTTTGCCATCTGTGAGTAAGGCTGAAAGCTGTCAAAGAAAAATGAGATATATGACGCAATTGACGCTGAGGAAAGATGAACATGATCCGGCACGAAAACAGCAAAGCTTTTTTTATGCCACAGTTCCTTTGGGTTTTGTTATAATGATGCTCTGTGTAGTCTAATAGAACACAGAACATATTAAAGAGTTTTTGGTGCTTCACTGTTTTAAATAAACATAAAATGGAAATCGAGGCTGTATGATCTCATTAGCCTGGCAACAAAGGACTCGCAAATCTGTGTCATTAGTTAAAATTGCTTATTTCTCTGGATTCAAACATTCTTTTAAACATTTAGAATAATAAAAGTACATAAGTCAGCAAAATATAGAACAGCATTCTAGTGGTTTTTGATATTTTAATACAAAAGTCTTACATGGTGTGTCTTTAATATTTGACCAAAATAGTACTAGTTTGTTGAGCAAGTTGAGAAATTGTCCAGTCTTTAGCTCTTGAATGCATGAATGTTTTACCGATCATTATTACATATTCAGGTCTTTAGTAACCCGGACCTAAATATCCACATTAGATGGGTTTCTAATTGCTGCAACTGCCAATAACTCTCTTGATTTTTCAACAAGAATAACATTCATTTATTCATTTTCTTGTCGGCTTTGTCCCTTACGGGGTCGCCACAGCGGAATGAACCGCCAACTTATCCAGCATGATTTTACGCAGCGCATGCCCTTCCAGCCGCAACCCATCTCTGGGAACTTCCACACACACATTCACACTCATACACTATGGACAATTTAGCTTACCCAATTCACCTGTACTGCATGTCTTTGGACTGTGGGGGAAACCGGAGCACCCGGAGGAAACCCACGTGAACGCAGGGAGAACATGCAAACTCCACACAGAAACGCCAACTGACCCAGCCCAGCCGAGGTTCGAAAAATTTCACATCACGATATATCATATCTTGATAATGATAGTCATATTGCTGTAAATTAAATCAATTGTATTAATAGTTTAATATTGTGTACACAACGGCCTCTGGTGGATTAAGAGAAATAGCACATTTGACAAAACTTGCCCTAGATACCAAGTGTATCTGTCTGCGGACTGCAAGACGGGGGTGTACCATGAAGGGGCATAACTAGTAGTACTTTAGAGAGGCGTAACTTGCAGTTATCGAGATCCCATTGAACCATGCGAGATATCAGAACGAGATGTTGTTGGCAAGATTCACAACCAATTCATTAAATATTAATATAAATTATTATATTTATTCATTTAGCAAATCCACCATGCAACTCCACTTGCTGATTTCTTCATCCGTTTTGTCATGACAGTTAGCCTACTCAGCGTCGCCCTATGGGGTTGCAAATAACAGTTCAATGGGGAGCTCGTCAAATATAAAAGTCTCTGCAACTTGCGGCTGTACGTTAATAACTATGATGGTTGGGTTAAGGGTTGGGATAGTTGTAGACATTAATAACTATGATGGTTGGGTTTAGGTTTGGGGAAGGTGTAGATGTTAATAACAATGGTTGGGTTTGTTGTTGTGGTGTAGACATTAATAACTGTGATGGTTGGGTTTAGGTGTGGAGAAGGTGTAGACTTTAATAACTGTTGTACCGACATCTTGCCGACAGCATAGTTTTGACAGGTGGGTCTTCATAACTTCAAGTTACACCTCTAACGTACTACAAGTTACGCCCCTTCATGTTACGCCCCTGTCTTGCAGTCCACAGACAGACCCTCCAAGCTACGGATTTGAAATTGTCAAACATGTAAACGGCTGCCTCTAGTGGATTAGTGAAAACAAAATCTACAAGAAGACATAGTCCCTGGTACATATTTGTCATGTTCTCAAAAATTGTATCCCTGGGCACATAATTCCAATGAGAGCGGGTTGCAAAATACACAACAGACTGTAACATGTAATGGTAGATTTTATAATTTTGTCCATAAGATACGATATATATATATATATATATATATATATATATATATATATATATATATATATATATATATATATATATATATATATATATATATATATATATATATATATTGTTATATTGCACATCACTAATAAATGATCCTATGGGCTAAATAAGATGCATAGACACACCTTTGAAGCTACTGTGCCAGAATTTCTGAAAGTATTTGCAGATTTTTTTGACATTGTAACATGGTAGTACCGTTCACAGAGCTAAATCTCTGAGCTTAATAACAGATACTCCTAAAAGATACCAGCACAAAGTCCCACGCATATTTGTTGAGTTTTAACTGATAACACACCCCTCTTATGTAGAAAGTGAATTTATTGTATAAATAATATTTAAAACAACTGGCGTGGAAACTGAATGTAATATTTATAGGAAAATTATAAGTTATTTGTATTTAAGTTTTTATTTACATATCATGTATGTGTGTGTGATGTGTATGTTTATTTTTTATATGAAACTACAAACACATAAAATACTAAAATAATCACGATTAGTCACATCCAAAAGTTTTTTTGACATAATATATGTGTGTACTGTGTATATTTATTATGTATATATAAATACACACATGCATGCATATATTGAGAAAATGTTTATATTTAGATCTAAAATGAATATGTATATGAAACAAAATATATAAAAATTTCAATATCTATAAACAATTTTTTGTATAGTTTTGTTTTTATGTACAAGTGTGTATTACATATACATAATATTATATATAATACACACATCTTGTGTCAAAACGAACTTTTTTTTTTTGACAAATTGCTTTGCCCAGCACTAATTTACAACAGGGAAAATAGGTATTGAAAAAGTCATGTTTTTTTCCTGGGAATAATATTTCTAAAGGAGCTGTTGACATGGAATTGAACCAGATTTTAAAACAAAAAAATATAACAAAACAAAAAAATCTGAAAAAATTTGTTATGTGTAATAACAATGTAATGCCACAAGGAGAAAGACTACTCAAATGCCTTTATATTAAAGGCTTTTTTGATGATGGCAGCTTAAAAGATGCCTTTCATGTGGAGAATGAAGTCACATGTATTGCTCAGGTGTGATTTTTTCAGACTTTAACAGAGTGTAAAATCTCAATAGTATCTGGATGCAGCCTTTATCGTGCAAGCTCAGATTGCATCACTCAGCGATGCAATGTCAGACACAATGCACTCAAATGGAGCGAATGACGTCACTGTGAGGGGTAGGGTTAGGGGTGGGGTTAGGTGAGGCCATTAAAAAGCATTGGATGCAGCTCAGATTGCACTGCACCAGGTCTGCATCCAGACCCCTCTCAAAAATCTTGATGGTTCTGTGGGTTTCATCTCAAATTTGATCTTTCATTTGTATTCTCTATTGGATTCAAATCAGGTGATTGGCCGGACCATTCTACAGCTCGATGTTCTTTCTCTGAAAGCATTTGAGAGTTCCTTGGCTGTGTTTTGATTATTGTCTTGCTGAAATGTCCATCCTGGTTTCATCTTCATCATTCTGGTAATGTGGATGTTGGACTGAAGCAGCTAATAATTATTTACAATGACGAATGAATATTGCTGAATAACTACTGAGAGATTTCAGCTGCTATCTGGGCTTTTACTGCCTTTCTACACCTCTCTTTCTTCATGTGTTCAATACTTTTTCTTCTGTCATTTCATTTTATCACGCATAACTTAATTTGTAAACTGATTAGATTAGTGTTCTTTGCATATTTTAATATCTTTGGTTGTTACCAACATCCGGGGACAATTTCAAGTCAACAGCACCTTTAGAAATATGTTTTCTGAGAAAAATGGTGACATGTTCAATACTTATTTTCCCCGTATTTTTATCATTTGATTTTATATAAATATTTTTAACATATTCTCAAATATGTACATCCATGTGTGTAGAAAGGAAAAGAAAAAATAAAGAAAAACAGATAGGTAATATCATAAAAAAAAAATAATGTAGAACATTGTGTGGCAAAGGTTTCCAGCAAAGCTTTTATCTTTAAAAAAGATATTAAGAAAAAAATAATAATAAAAAAGATAAATAAATAAATAAATAAATAAATAAATATATATATATATATATATATATATATATATATATATATATATATATATATATATATATATATATATATATATATATATATATATATATATATATATAGTGAAAAGGTATAGATTTTATAATGTTAATTGCTTTAAAAAAGTCCAAATGAAATTCCTATCATGCTTGCTTGATAGCAGTAACAGAAGACAGTGCAGATGTGAAATCGCTCAAATAAAAGAGCAAAACAGGAAGGAAAGAGAGAACAGGAATTCCTGTGATTAACTCTCTCCTCCCTCTTTTGTAGAACACTTAGTCATCATCACTTTTTATTCTAGCAAATATGGCTGTAATATCAAAACTATGTGGGTTTGGTGTGAATTTTATGCTAATGCTAACTTACAACATCGTTCCAAACCTGAACCAAAAGCAGCCTCATCGCTTTGTCTCTCAAATCAATTACATGAAAAGCTAATTTTACAATCCTCCTGCTTGTTTGTTTTGACAGATCTGCAAACTGTAAATATGTCTAACTGTCTCGTATGTGTTTTCAAGGTGTTTAAGAAGTCCAGAGATCTTGAGGAGGAACCGAAGACAAACAAGCAGCTCTAGATGCTACGCTCAGGACTTTCTGAACGTGGTGGATCAGAATCTAGCTCTAGCTCTACATTATAGATGTCCATGCTACATTTTAGGGGACTCTCTTTTCAGGGGTTATGATTTGTTAAATATGAGAGTCAAGCCTACGTGTGTGTAAAATCATAAGCGTACAAGTTTTTAATATTGTGTGTAAGATCATTTTAACGGGGCACTTTTTTATATTCCATGACACATCAAGATGATTCTGACTTTTAAAATGTTTTGTTGTTGTTGTTGTAGATATTCACTCACCTAATAATAAAATGAACACTTTAGTAAAACAAGAGTACATTTCATCCCTGTTTAATTTAGGTAATATTCAACTTGTTTAATTAATGTTGCACTATTTATCATAACATTCAGAAATGAGATTATATTTAAGTCAGCTTAGTCCCTTTATTTAATAGGGGTCTCCACAGCGGAATGAACCACCAACTTATCCAGCATATTTTTTATACAGCGGATGAATTTATATATTAAAAGTGTATAAATCTTGTGCTTTGATTTAAATTTGTTAAGCTGCAGGTGTTGCTAGCAAAGTTGAACTACAATTAGTAGCAAATCTGTGGTTAATTTGTAGTCAGAAAGGTTTGCCTATACAATAACCATGTTTTTGCGGTTTTATATACTAAGTGGGGCTAGATTGGGAGTAACAGTTTGACCTGCCCACACACTAGTAAACATGTAATGACAGAAAGTTATTTTGATTGTATGGTGATAGCATCTCATGATTGTTAACCAGCCTTGGAATGAAAAAAAGACGATATTTCTTTCAGATTTGAGAGATTTGTTTAAAAAAATCTTGTGTTAAAATCTAATCACTGTTGTAAGTTCACTCAAAAAATACCTTTCATCATACATACGTTTTTTAATCTCTGTTGTATACTGAACATTTAGCAAATCTTTCTAAACAGTTGACATGAGTTGAGTTGTAAAGATTTCTAAACATATTGTGGGCAAACATTTAGAGTATGAAACACCGAGTATGAAAACCGGGAAGCTGAATAAACCCCAGAAACATATTAAATTAGTTTTTTTTATTAAAACAAATGGCAATCAGCATATGAACAGGCACCCTTTTTCTGGTTTGATAACAATATGATACTATTTGCAGTGATTTTGATTTGGGCGTTTTGCAAACTAATGCAGGAAATATCAGTCATTGTCTTGATTGTGAAACTTCAGAAGGTAACAAAAGAAGAAAATCATAGGCAGGAAGTACCTTGCTGCACCGTTTCAAGAAAGAGGACAAATTTATTTGAAGACACACAGCGCTTTGTTTCAGCCTCTCGCTTGTTCTACAAACGAAAGAAATGTTGCATTAATAAGCCACATATTCACGTGAGGGATTTGTTTATAAACAGGCTGGTTATAATAATAAAACCAACCCAAACCCCAAAAAAGCAAATATTAAATATTTTAACTGTATATTTATTACCCTTGAAAATGCCTAACAGCATGAAAGTAAAAGAAAAATCTATTTATTGTATGCTTTAGTCATATTTTAGTTTTTTGATACATCACCTGAAAAATGGCTTTTACACTCTTACTTTACCAACAGTTAGATTTTTTTCTGGTGTTTGCGCCACCCACCCCCCGCCACCCCCACATTTTTTAATAACAGCCGCCAGTGGTTATAAATAGGATATAAATAACACACGTTCAATAAAACAAGCAGCTGTGTAGTTTAAAACATGATAAGTAATGGGAATGGCATTCCATGTGTAAAACAATTGCCGCTTTAAATGGCGGTTCGTTCCGCTTTGGCGACCGCTGACAAAAGCAGGAAATAAGTCGAAGGAGAGTGAGTAAGTGAGTGAGTGAATGAAGTATATTTATGCTCAGGGAATGTGTTTACAGTACAAACTGCTCTGTACCTGCTAGCCTTTCTCTTTGTGTGCGTTTGCTTGTCGAATTACACCATCTAGTGGTGATTTTCCAGTATCAGTCTGCAGAATTTCCTTCTGCCTCTCCCCATAACAAAATAAACAAAAACAAATAAGCAAATTCTTATTAGTTGGCCCACACGGAATCTGCGCGCGCAGAAATCCGCAGATTTTAGCCCATCATTGAGTCTATTAATTTACTTGCGTAAATGTGTTTAAATGAATATTAATTCATACATTAATTTCAGTAATATTATTGACTGATAATGTTAATTTTAATTATTTCCAGTTTGTAAATATGTTCTGTCTTTGAGTAGATACATTATATGAGAAACCTGCTTTTTTTTTTTACCAAATAAGTAGATCTAATTGGATTTGCATTGTAAACACTAAATAAAAATAAAAAAATTATTAATTTTTATTTCATATATTAAGTTTTTAGTTATGATACTCCCAAAATCATTCTTGCATAAATCCGCAGATTTTTGCCAAAACTCTCTGCAGAAATACCAAAAAATGTCTGCAGATTCTGTCTGGCCCTTATAGAATCTTATAAAAAATTAACAAAGTGCACCAAGATCAGAGAACCTGAAAGATATAGTGAGATTCTGTATGTATTTAATGCTCTTTGATCTTTTTCGAGGTCTCTCCAAACCTCATCAGGCATTAAAGGAGATTTAGAGCTGTTATGTGGGCAAACTGAGATTGCAAAAAGCATTAAAAAAAACAACAGATCTCACAATTTTGACCAAAACGTGTTTAAGAAATGTATATTTCATAGTGAGTTCTTACTCACCTTCACTTGCTTTATTTCAGTGAAATGTTAGTTTTGTGAATTTTAAAAAAGATTTCTTTGCTCATATTTATTAAGGGGCAAAAAACAAACAAACAAAACAACTGTATATAGTTTGTGGCTTAAAAAGAGCATTCCAAAATCTGCTGTAATGCTTTTCACAGATTTTCTAATTAAGGACAGAATAACAACGGCAAAACAAAAAATTGAGAAAAACAGCAAATATTAAATATTTTATCTGTATATTTATTACCCTAGAAAATGCCTAACAGCATGAAAGTAAAAGCAAAATCTATTTATGTTCTTTGAAAACTTTTATGTCACACTTTTGGGACTGCATTTTGTACCGCTCTTGACAAAGCAGAACAGCATGAAAACGAAAGTAAAATGTATTTATTTTCTTTGAAAACCTTTAGGCCTATATCCAGTGGTGTAAAGTAACTAATTACAAATACTCAAATTACTGTAATTGAGTAGTTTTTCTCAGGAATTGTAATTTACTGAGTAGTTTTAAAATTGTGTACTTTTACTTCTCCTTGAGTACATTTTTTGTATATCTGTACTTTTACTCCACTACTTTCTTTCAACATACAGTAACTACTTTATTTTTCTTGTCCATGGGGATTAGAAAAATCAGTCCTGAGATTCCTGTCCAATCAAATCACACATACCATAGAAGGTAAATCGCATCATAATGAACTACCTCAAGACATGTGCACTTTGTAAAGACTGTTTAGATGCATGTCACTGATGAGAAGATAACGGATGTTTACTGTATGATGACCAAAATGGCCTTAAACACCCAGCAGGCACAGGACGTCAACATGATGTCTGGTTGACGTTGAACCCTAACGTCATGGGGACTTTGCATTTTGTTTGGGAATGAAAATCGGGTTGACGTCAGAATTCAACGTCAGGCCAACATCAATATCCAATGTCCAACCTAAAACCAATCAAATATCAACGTCTAATGATGTTACAGCTTGACATTGGGTGAACGTTACCCCTATGATCTATCAGATGTTGGATTTTGGTTGCTGTACCAAACTAATAAATGTCAGTATTTGACGTCATATATGACGTTGGTTTAAGATGTTCGATCGACGCTGGATTTTGGTCACTTTCTAACAACCTAAAATCAACCAAATATCAACGTCACTTGACGTCATTATTGGACATCAAAATAGCGTTGTCCTTAGCTGCTGGCTTGACAATTAATTTTGGTCATCTGACATCACAACCTAAATCTAACCTAATATTACAGTTTTTCTCAGTCGCTTTGGTGCATTTCTCACAACACTATTTACATTTGCACAACAGTTAATGCATTTCTCAAAACAATTAGTGCAAACTGCAAAACCTAGTGGATAACCTGCAAAAGCGTGTCACTTGCTCAAAATGGATAGCTCATTCCTCAAAAGCAAGTATTCATGTCAATGAAAGTGTCAGTGTCATCAAAATGCAAAGTCCTGCCTCCATTGTTTATGAACAAGATAGTCAAATGGCTTTGTCATGTTTTCATTATGACGGTTTACTCTGTACATTTTTTCCAATTCAAAAAAGTCAGATTTTGGTGACACGTCCTGAAAATGCTCAAGGCAGCACTATATACTATTTGCACAGCCATTTGAAAACTACAGTAAAGTTAGACATCACTGCATTTAGTGAGGTATCTGAGTACAAGACATTGAATATGCATGTTTCACATTTTTACTGCATGTGCTCTTTGCAATTCTAATTTATTCACAGCATTGTGCAAAAGAATAAATACACCCTTATTTACAACACACATAAACTTCCTTTGGGTAGAGCTGTGCACAACTGAAAACAATATTGCAGTACATATTGGAACTGAACCTACAATATACACAGGTCTGTAAATCATTCATCAAATTGTTCAATTTAGAAGACATTTTCAGAAAAAAAAAGATTTAAAGTTTTTAAATAAAATTTGCTTGACAGATTTTGACAACTAGTTCAACATTTTTGTATGTAATGACTCAAGTAACGAAATGAGGGCTATTAGTTTTATATGGAATGACTATTCAGCATCCACAAGTTTAGTTACAGTTTTTCTCAGTCGCTTTGGTGCATTTCTCACAACACTATTTACATTTGCACAACAGTTAATGCATTTCTCAAAACAATTAGTCATTTGTGCACATCATAGTAGCAGTTTCTCATTCTTTCCAGCAAATTGCAAATGCTTTTGGACATGCATCAATTGCTTTCATACAACTCTCTGCTGTTTGTAAAATTATCATTTGCTTTTGTCATGTCAGTCAAAATTAACTAAACTTGCGTCTGCTGAATAGTCATTCCATATAAAACTAATAGTCCTCATTTCATTACTTGAGTCATTACATATAAAAATGTTGAACTAGTTGTCAAAATATGTCAAGCTCATTTTATTTAAAAACTTTAAATCTTTTTTTTCACTGAAAACGTCTTCTAAATTGAACAATTTGATGAATGATTTACAGACCTGCATGTTGTAGGTTCAGTTCAATATGTACTGCAGTATTGCTTACAGTTGTGCACAGCTCTACCCAAAGGAAGTTTGTTTGTTGTAAAAAAGGGTGTATTTATTCTTTTGCACAATGCTGTGAATAAATTAGAATTGTAAAGAGCAAATACAGTAAAAATGTGAAACAGACATATTCAGTGTCTTGTACTCAGATACCTCACTAACTGCAGTGATGTCTAACTTTACTGTAGTTTTCAAATGGTTGTGTAAATAGTAAATAGTGCTGTCTTGAGCATTTTCAGGAAGTGTCACCAAAATCTGACTTTTTTTGCATTGGAAAAAACGTACAGAGTAAAGTGTCATGATGAAAACATGACTAAGCCATTTGACTATCTTGTTCATAAACAATGGTGGCAGAACTTTTCATCTTGATGACACTGACACTTTCATTGACATGAATACTTGCTTTTGAGGAGTGAGCTATCCATTTTGAGCAAGTGACTCGCTTTTGCAGGTTATCCACTAGGTTTTGCAGTTTGCACTAATTGTTTTGAGAAATGCATTAACTGTTGTGCAAATGTAAATAGTGTTGTGAGAAATGCACCAAAGCGACTGAGAAAAACTGTAATTTTGACTAACATGTCATAAGCAAATGATAATATTACAAAAAGCAGAGAGTTGTATGAAAGCAAATGATGCATGTCCAAAAGCATTTGCAATTTGCTGGAAGGAATAAGAAACTACTACTATGATGTGCACAAATGACTAATTGTTTTGAGAAATGCATTAACTGTTGTGCAAATGTAAATAGCGTTGTGAGAAATGCACCAAAGCGACTGAGAAAAACTGTAACATTTGTAAAATAAAATTAGCTTGACAGATTTTGACAACTAGTTCACCGTTTGTGTATGTAATGACTCAAGTAATGAAATGAGGACTATTAGTTTTATATGGAAAGACTATTCAGCATTCACAAGTTTAGTTCATTTTGACTGACATTACATAAGTAAATGAGAATGTTACAAACAGCAGAGAGTTGTATGAAAGCAATTAATGCATGTCCAAAAGCATTTGCAATTTGTTGGAAGGAATGAGAAACTGCTACTATGATGTGCACAAATGACTAATTGTTTTGAGAAATGCATTAACTGTTGTGCAAATGTAAATAGTGTTGTGAGAAATGCACCAAAGCGACTGAGAAAAACTGTAATGTCTCATGATGTTGTGTGCCTGCTGGTCAATAACTAAATGCACTACAGAATGTTACGTTTACACACACATGCACAAATTACATGTAAACATATCAGGTTTTGACAGCATAATACTCACTAATCACTACTCTTGAGTACTTTTAAAAGGTCTACTATTTACTCCTACTTTGAGTAATATTTACAACAGATACTTTTACTCTACTTACACATTTTTAGGCAAGTATTGGTACTTTTACTTAAGTATGATTTTTCAGTACTCTTTCACTTTTAGGACTGAATTTTGTACATTTTGGAGAAGGGTCTGGCTGCAGACTCTGTGCAGATGTAATCTGAGCTGCATGCAATGCTTTTGAATGGGCTCACCTAACCCTAACAGTCACTAGCTGCATTGAGTGCATTCTGACATTGCATCTCTGAGAGATGCAATCTCAGCTTGCATTATAAAGGCTGCATCCAGATACTACTTGGCAAAGCAGACAGCATGAAAACGAAAGTAAAATGTGTTTATTTTCTATGAAAACGTTTAGGCCAACGCGTAACAAAACGAAAGTGAAAGTAAAAACAATTTCATTTCTTTGAAATCTTTTATTACAAAAGTTCAGTGGTATCTGACAGCAGACTTCCACATGCAAGCTGACATGCAGTCACCACACATGACGTTACCGTGAAGCGTAGGGTTAGGGGCGGGGTTAGACAAAACAACAACATGAAAGTGAAAGTAAACTCAATTTATTTTGCTTGAAAGTTTTTAAAGTAATATTCGCGTTATTTTAATGTAAATAAGCATCGTAAATTTGAATTGTTTTGAGTTTTCATGATTAGTCTAATTAAAATCCATTTAATTATTTGAATTTATAGTAGGCAACAATAAAAAAGGCAATCAAAGGGCTAGTAATAATACATGTTAAAAAGACTAGAAGTATCTAAATATACAGAGAGAGAGAGTTTTGTATATATAATTGTGTGTGTGTGTGTGTGTGTGTGTGTGTGTGTGTGTGTGTGTGTGTGTGTGTGTGTGTGTGTGTGTGTGTGTGTGTGTGTGTGTTCTTTTTAATGTAAACCTTTTAAAATGCTTTAGGAATACTTTCGTATTATACCAATATTATACTTTTACCAGTATTACCAGTATTATACTTTTTGTACTTATGCCAATAAAGAGAGAGAGATTATTTATTATTTTTATAATTTTTAGGTAAAGAGAAGGATCATATCACAACTATCTATCGGAATATAATTATATTTTTATTTTTATAGAGGGATATGCAACATCGAAGGGAATGTTCAATGTTTTTACCACTCCAGAGAAAAAAAGTTCTCATCAAATTAAATAGCAATAAGTAGAAATAAATATTTTTATTAATGCATGTAAATTATATCAACAAACGGTAGAATTACATTTTTATATGTTAACAGGAATATTAGATGTAGGCTATATGTTACTATTATTATTATTTTATTATTAACTAAAGATCAAAATCAAGATATAAAAGCTTTTACTATTATTATTATTATTATTGTTATTATTATTATTATTATTAGATTATATTAGATTCAACTTTATTGTCATTACACATGCACAAGTACAAAGCAACAAAATGCAGTTTAGGTCTAACCAGGAGTGCAATAGCAGCTATAGAAAATAAAGTGCAGTTATAGAAAAACTATGGTGATATTTACAGATGGATGTACTATGAACATTATATACAGGTTTTATTAGCTATGAACAGAGATTAACAAGAGATGAATATATGTACAGGTTGCTATTAATATCAGAGTATGCAGATATATATGATTATAATTACAAATGTATATGTACAGTGGGTATGTATGTACAATTCAAAATGAATCAGTGCAATGTGGTGCAATGAATATGTGCATTTTTTTAAATGTGCAAATGTTAAATAGTACAGTGGTTTTGGGGAGTATAGTGTTGGGGTGTATGAGGGGGCAAAAGAGTATTATTCCATTATTATTCAAAAAAGTATTATTATTCATGACGGTATTATGTCTGCTAAAGAAAAAAGATTAATTATTAATCTGAAATGATAAATTAAGTATGAGTGTAAAATATTAGACACTCTATGTCAGAACTCTTAGTTTGTAGATCTCGACGGGCCAAAACACATTCTTGCTGCGTCTCAATATCACGCGAGCTGCCTACACAGACAACACTCTTCGCTCCCTCGACACGCCCCCAGCTGTTTTCCTGTCATAGCTCACTAGGGGTTGACCATAGATACATCTATGTGTGTTGACACGCAGCCACTCTTGGAGTTTGTGACTCTTCTTCTTCCGAGTCCCGACACTTGGAGCAGATCACGTAGCGAGAGTGAAAATACGTAATGTCTGTTCTGTTGTGCGCGTGTGTGGATATAGATGTAAATCCCGTAATAAGAAGACAAATAAACACCGTGTGAGATAAACACCGCCGTTCATCTGCCTGGAGGTAAATACTGAGGTTTTAAAATATATTTATTTTATCGATTATTATTTTATTGTTATTTAAATGAGGTGAGGTACTTACCCAGCAGGACTGAATGTGAAACAGGAAGTAGATTATATATAATATCTTATTAAAGGAAGGTTGTGTGTCGCTACTTTGCTCCTTCATATTGTACTATGAGAAAAGTAAATATATTATTTGGCTTAGTGTTGACATTTAGCCACCTGTTCAGTGATTTTTTTTGTCAGTGTAGTTACTGTGATGTTTCGAGAAATGACAACCCTCGGCCATTACAGCAATCAGTCAGCATGCTATATGAATAATTTTAGAAATTATGAACAGGTTCACTTGTTTTGTTTAATGTACATCTGACTTTTTGATCGACCCTTCATACAAAGATATCTCTAGTGGTCTATTTAAAATCATGGTATACAAAAATACTAGAGCTAAACGTTTCACAGACGATGTGTAGCCTAATAATAAAGTCGAAGTAAAGTTGGTTTTATATTCACCCATTCAGACTTTCTCCTTAATATAATTTCAGAAAAGCAGTCTTTGCAATTTATAAATATTCAAAACATTATGGCAGCCAATGACTATCAAAGTACAACGTTGTTCACAGTCAAGTAAATAGTGCTAATGTTGTTTTGAAGTCTTATTTACATCTGATTTCAGGACAGAATGTTTAATTCCTCCTGAGGACCTGAAACCTACAATTAATTTGTATATAATCGAAACATGGCAAAGGGAATAGGAATGCTACATAAATTACATGAAATTAACCCAAAATAAATGAAAGACACTTATAATTTTGAGACCAGGCATGAACAAACTGTCTATACTAGATGTCGAATTGGACATCCTAGGTTGACTCAT
Source organism: Danio kyathit (assembly GCA_903798195.1). Taxonomy (NCBI): domain Eukaryota; kingdom Metazoa; phylum Chordata; class Actinopteri; order Cypriniformes; family Danionidae; genus Danio; species Danio kyathit. Next base: position 68,499,861 of record LR812521.1, on the reverse strand, counting down.
TTGTATTTACTGAATAACGAAGCACCCCCTAAATGTAATTAATGCCAAGCTGCTCTCACCATGAAACATACTTTGTTGGAATGTGGACGTTTGAATACCATTAGATAACATTTTTTATAAGTAGAGTACTTTGATGGATATTTTTTAAAAAGGTACCACCAGGAAGAATCTTAAATTATTTATCACAAATTGAACTGAAAAATCATATTTAACTTTGAATATATTTTTGTGTGAGTTTTATTTATTTATATTCTATATATTTGTCTAAGTAACTTTTTTTTGTAATATGAATTTGTTTTTATCATGTAATATTTTTATGTATGTTCATTTTGCCATGAAATAGCCATAAGTTGCTGATGTGGCAATAAATAAATTATAAATAAATAAACATCTGATTTCAAACCGAATATTCAAAGTATTATGGTAAACACTATAGGGAGCATGTCACAAGTTGTCACTGAACGAATGTGCGAATATAAAATCAACTTTACCTCAATTAAGATTTTGTCTATTTATAAATTGCAAAGATTGCTTTTCTGAAATTATATTTTTAAGTAGAAAGTCTGAAAACACACAGTATACAGTAATGTTATTTTATGGAGAATATTTTATGTTGTTGTTTTTTACATCAAACTGTAAGCATACATTTTGGTTTATATTTCTACTGTTTGTGATTCTACTTTCCTGGTGAAATAGTGACATGTTTCAGAATAAGTAGGATGGGGCTTGATTTTGTCTGTTGGGAGTTGTGAGTGACAGTTTGTCCTGCCCACACTCTAGTAAACATGTTATGAGAGAAAGTTATTTTTGATTGTATGGTGATAACAATCTCATGATTTTCAACCAGCCTTGGAGTGAAAAAACAAACAAAACTAAACAAAACATGTTAATACTTTCAGATTTGGGAGATTTGTTAATTCTTTTTTTTTGTTGTTAAAATATGTAATCACTGCTTTAAAGGGGCCAGTTGGCATTTCTGTGTGGAGTTTGCATGTTCTCCCCGTGTTCGCGCGGGTTTCCTCTGGGTGCTCCAGTTTCTCCCACAAGTCCAAAAAGATGCGCTATAGGTGAATTCATTCATTCATTTTCTTGTCGGCTTTGTCCCTTGCGGGGTCGCCACAGCGGAATGAACCGCCAACTTATCCAGCACGATTTTACGCAGCGGATGCCCTTCCAGCCGCAACCCATCTCTGGGAACTTCCACACACACATTCACACTCATACACTATGGACAATTTAGCTTACCCAATTCACCTGTACTGCATGTCTTTGGACTGTGGGGGAAACCGGAGCACCCGGAGGAAACCCACGCAAACGCAGGGAGAACATGCAAACTCCACACAGAAACGCCAACTGACCCAGCCCAGCCGAGGTTCGAACCTGCGACCCAGCGACGTTCTTGCTGTGAGGCAACAGCACTACCTACTGCGCCACTGCGTTGCCCGCTATAGGTGAATTGATTGAGCTAAATTGTCCATAGTGTATGAGTGCGAATGAGTGCTTCCCAGTGATGGGTTGCAGCTGGAAGGGTATCCGCTGCATAAAACATGTTCTTGTAAGTTGGCGGGTTATTCCGCTGTGGCAACCCCTGATTAATAAAGGGACTAAGCCGAAAAGAAAATGAATGAATGAATGAATGAATGTTTTAAAGGGCACCTAAGATGAAAATCAACTTTTGTAAGGTGACAGAACTGTGTGTATGTATAGTGTGTCCACTGTCATATTGGAATAATGGAAACCAAACAAGTCTCTTTTTGTAAATTTCCTAATGTTAAAATAGGATGTAAATCCCAGATATTTTAAGTCCCACTACAATATGATGTAGGAGTGTGGTTTCCCCCGCCCACCGAATTGATTGACAGGCGCTATGTCTCCATAATAACATGTATACACATGTCCACAGAACATTTTTCTGCAAAGAAAACTTTTCAGAAGTTTTATAAGTTTAAAATGTTTTTAAAACAGAGCATGGCGGTTTCCCAATACCAATTACGCAAAGTTCAGACTTAGGTCCTTGTAAGTTCAGACTTGCCAAGTTCAGACTTGAAAGAACGAACTCCCGAGGACGCGTGGACACAAGTCGGGTACTTCTTTAAATGGAACAGCAGTGTACTTTTTAACGTCACTTACCTCACAGGGCTCGAAATTAACTTTTTTACTTGGTAGCACCGGTGCTCCCAACTTCAAAAATTTAGGAGCACCAGAAAACATTTAGGAGCACCAGAAAAAATTTAGGAGCACCAGAAAAAATTTAGGAGCACCCACCAAAAATGAATAAGCACCACTGCAAATTATTAAGGGATTTATTGTATTTGAAAACAACATCAATCAGGACTAACAAAAACTAGAAACGACTAACTAATGCTGTGATGACTTATTGATATCTGTGCAATAATTCCAAAATGAATGTCTAATAATTATAAAATATTAATGATGATGATGATGACAATACTAACAATGAATTACATTTCTCATTATCATGCTGCCCTGAATGTGCTTGAATGCGAGTTACGTATGTACTGTAAAAGTTCCTGCTGTTACTTTATGAAAAATAAATGTATGGTTTGCATCAAACAAAAATAAAGCATTGCAGTAAGAAATATTTATTTTGCCCTATTGTTTTTATATGCATGTCAATTTAATAAGTAATATTTCTGCTACAAAACAAATGTAAGATTATAATAAATCATTCAATCCAATGCTGAAAGCTGCAAAGCAGTCATCAGTAAATAGAAAAATAATATACATCTTAAGAAAGAATGGACCAAAGAAAGTAAGAAAAGTCTCACTTCTACCACTCTTTAAAAGTTTTGGTTTCGGTTTGTGTGATTTTAAATGCTCAGTCTCGTTATGCGCTGATTTTCATTTTTCTGTGTTTGTGGAAAAAAGCAGCCGTCAGCCGACCCAATATAAGAGCAGGCAGAGCAGGATTCTCGTGATGACCACAGGCGCAATACCGTTCTTTGTGATGAGCCGCAGATTCAGTTTAAACTTAGTAAAGGCGAGCTTCTTTGGCGATGATGTGTACAGTGTTACATTTAGCGGACATTTGCGCTGAACACGCAGTAAATGCAACGCATCGAGATTCGGGCACCTTCTCCGAAAACACTCGATTGATCTCGGCTGGCGCTTATAAGCTCCCTGTTATCTGACAGCGGAAAGCCTTGAGTGATTGACAGCTGATATGAACCAACCAATATAGCGGCAGGGAAGTCCGATTCAGCACGTTTTTAGAAAAAAATCGAAACAAGTTGCATTACAACCATTATCTGCAGTCGCACAATTGCTCCCAAATATATTATGAGGTCGCATAGATTAAATTTCGGGCGCATATGCGACCAAAATGGTAGCAATTTCGAGCCCTGCCTCACCATGGATTCATCGGTTTCACTCTACATTAACAATGAAAAGATTTAATTATATAAAGCATGGCCTAAAATTAATATTATATCAATATTATAAATAAATTTGTTTAATTTAAGAAAATGTAAACATAAATCACCATAAATGTGAAGTGAAATGGATTATTATACACAGACTCGTGTCTTTGATTATCAGATTTAATAAACTACAATGAACATTATACAAGTATACAATGTACAAGGAGATAACGTTAAATAATTTGGTAAAAAGAAAAAGACAAACAGCTTACAACACGATAACATAATTAAATTATAAAACGTAACAAAAAAACAATGCCAAAATAATACACCTGAGAACAAATAATATATTTAAAAGACCAAAAACTGTCTGTTAGATATACACACTAGGGTTGGGCGATGTCTAATGGGAAATATGGACGATGGCATCGTTGTAGGCGGCGGTGAATTAATTATTTATGAATAATTAATTCATTCATAACGAAATAATTATTTTGCAGCCTACCGTTTCAACTACCTCACCCACATGATCTTTGTTTTAAATCATAAATAAATAAAGATAAGTAACACACAAATTACCACTTGTCAATCACTTTTTCCGCGGGACTCTGGCATGAATAGGCAGAGTGATCTGTGTCGTTATAATGACATCGACACACTTTGGTAAAAAGGTGCACAACCAAACGGAACCAACCAACAGTATCTGAGGTTTTCGCTAAAATTACTAAGTAAAAGTGTTAAAGCAAAAGATTGAGAGTGATGGGGATGTCTAGGTGTCTGTACCAGTACTGTGTAGAGACTTTACAAGGGGCATGTGCTGGAAAATCTGAAAAATTGAGGGGGGCCTGGTCTGTGCTAGGCACCGGGTTTTGGGCAGCCGCTGCAATCGGATATTATACCAAAGTCGGCGATCCGGGGGTGTTATAGACTGGACCAGAAAGCTGAGGGCCGAGGGGGTGGGGGTGTGGGAGAAATAACAAAACGGGAGATGGGTCTGAAATATACGGGAGACTCCCGGGAAGAACAAGAGTGTTGACAGGTATGGCTCAGACGCACATGTATGCTGCAGTGCATGACAAAAGTGTGTGTGTATGTGTGTGGTCACGTGATGTGCATTTTCAGCGGTATAGCGTGGAAAAAGGGCTTTCCAGAAATGCTAGGTGAAAGCAGGTAGGCATCGAAGCATCGCTAGGTAGGCATCGTCTATCGACCCAACCCTAATACACACGATGTATTAAATGTCATGTTTTAACTACAATGGACAGAGGAGATCCAGTGGTAGATGCGAGATGGACTGGCTGATTAAAGCTGCTCCCAATGGGGGAGGTGATGACGGAGCTCCTGCTGACAGGCTGGGGGTCAGAGTCTGCATAAGCTGAGGCACATCGCCAAAGACGTGATATCTTTATGAATAAACTGCCGATTCAAACTTAAAACAACTACATTCTCACCTCTTGAAAGTTTATTTTGTGACACAACAGAGACATTTTTGGGTAGTTTACCCAAAAATAAAAATTATGTTATTAATTACTCACCCTCATGTCGATCCAAACCCCTTAGACCTTCTTTCATTTTTAGAACACAAATTAGTTACGGAAATTTAGACAAAATTTGAGAGCTCCCTCATCCTCTATAGACAACAATGATCCCACGATGTTTAAAGTCTAGAAAAAACGTAAAAAACATTGTCGAAATATGGTCCAACTGTAATTATTCAAAGCTCAAGGAATACTTTTGTGCGCAAAAAAAATGTAAAAACAACATTGTTAGGTTATATCTTCTGTTCCTCGTTGTATCTGGGCGCAATCATGGGCAATATGACGCTGCTGACTGTAATGGCCATACAGTAAATGCACACTGAAAAAATTATACTTTTAACCAACTTAAAAAAAATAATGCTGTAATTTCTTACAGCAAAAATTTCTCCTTTAGAGAAAATAAATACTTTCTCAAAGTATAATTTAACTTTGGTTAAAACTTTAAAATTTTATTTTATCCAAATCAAAAATATTTATTAATTAAATTAACTTTTGACCAACTTTAAAAAATTACTGTAATTTGTTACAATTAAATGTATAAATTTCCCTCAAATGATAGTTTTGACTTGGTAAAATATTGTTTTTAGATTATTTAATTTAAAGTAATTGACTTAATTGAATTTCTTCGGTTCAACTTAAAATCTAAATCCAAGTAAAGTTGTACATTTGACTTAACTATAATAAATATATGCTAGGCTAGGCTATTGGTAGTTATGTTATTTTCAGTAATGAGGTAAATTATCTGCTGGTGCTTTCAGTATGACTATAAATGTCACACAAGATGCTAATCAAAGTCACATTAGAAATAAGTAAACATAAGAAACGGTACCTATTTTCATGTGGTCACATGACATGAAAACTGCTGGTTTAAGGTAAAATGACTACTTTGAGAAAAAGTTATGCTTTAAATGTAAATCAGAAACCACATTTTTTCACTTAATCCATATTCTTTGAATGAAAGACACAGTAGTTCACTTTTTCAATACAGGAGAGAAGATATAGGTGAACTAAGTCTTTTTAGGTGTATTTTATTTCAGCACAACAGTGTTCTTGGAGCTTCATTACAGTTGAACCACTGAAGTCACATGAAAGGTTTTGACAATGTTTTTCGTTGCTTTTCTGGATTTTTAATGTCTCTGGTCAATTGCTGTTTATGGAGGGTTACGAAGGTCTCCGATTTCTTCTAAAATATCTTAATTTTAATTTAAACAAAATGAGAGTGAATAGTTAATTACAGAAATTTTCATTTTTGGGTGAATTAATCTAGAATATGGCTACAACAAAATACACTGCTCAAAAAAATAATGGGAACATTAAAATAACACATTCTAGATCTAAATGAAATATTCTTATTAAATACTTTGTACTTTACAAAGTTAAATGTGTTGACAACAAAATCACACAAAAATATCAATGGAAATCAAATTTATTAACCCATGGAGGTCTGGATCTAGAGTCACACTCACAATTGAAGTGCAAAAGCACTATAGGCTGATTATCCAACTTTGATGTAATGACCTTAAAACAAGTCAAAATGAGGCTCAGTAGTGTGTGTGGCCTCCACATGCCTGTATAACCTCCCTACAACGCCTGAGCATGCTCCTGATGAGGTGACGAATGTGTGGATAAAGCAAGACATGATGTCTCAGATGTGCTCAATAAGGATCAGCTCTGGGGAACGGGCGGACCAGTCCATAGAATCAATTCCTTTGTCTTACAGAAACTGCTGGCACACTCCAGCCACATGAGATCTAGCATTGTCTTTTATTATGAGGAACCCAGCGCCAACTGCACTGGCATATGATCTCACAAGGGGTCTGAGGATCTAATCTTGGTACCTAATGGCTACCTCTGGTCTCTTGCCCTCCAAAGGAATGCCACCTCACACCATTACTGACTCACTGCCAAAACAGTCATGCTTGCCCCTTTTTCACTGCGATTGAGAGAACGAAAGTAAACTCCATTTTTCTCTCTCACTCTGGCCCATTTGACCTGCTGGCGTGACTTTTCCTTTCCTCTCGGCTGTTACAGCGGTAATTCTGGATACAGACACGAGCGCGCAAGTTTTCTCCACCGCGACTACCATGGATCAGCTGTGATCGACGCTGCAGTGTTGACAGATGTAGCTGACTGATTCCAGCCCAAAAACTATGCAAAACTCGCTGAAATGCCTATCCAAAACCGCCCAAACTGGCAACACTGTGCCACTGCCGTTTATCAGTGTCACTCATCGGTGAACAGCACCTGTAAAGTAAAATATAAAATTGTGTATGGAAAGCATCGTCAATGCACCATGATGCACCGAGATATCGAATTGAACTGAATCGATGGCATGATAATCGTAACCGAACCGAAGCGTGCAACCAGATTAGGTTCACACCTCTGCTACTTATATCTGAGGGGGGAGCCAGGCTAGACACTGTGCTCGGACCCCTATCTCTCTCTTTATCTTGATAAAAGGGGTAACACAAATTAGGGTGCCTTTCCGAGCTCAGAGCACTCTCCCCGGACAGCAAGCCAAATACACATATTCCATTCAATTCAAGTCAAATATCTGTGTGAACTCGTGAAATCCAGGTAAGACAGCTGGAAAAATCATGATGGAAAAATCTAGTCTATTTAATAATGTCACATTTTGGCCACGTATAATGTTCTGAATGCTGCAACGGGGATAATATAATGTTACACTTAGTTGTATTTTAAAACAAACAAAACACGTTTTCTTCTTTTAGTTTTGTTAAAACATTTCAGAGTGATTCATCAGTCTTATGGTGGACACACGATTCCAAACTTGAACTTTGAAATGTGATATCATTTTGCATAACTTACATTTTTCATATTCACATACACGTGAATTACGGTAAACGGAACAAAAAGAGTGGCATTGAGTGCATTTGTAGCCCACTAGGGTGTTGTGTATATTCCAAATCTATTGTTTAAAAACACAATTTTCAGACCTCGGGGACATTCAAGAATCCAGGGTTAACTTGATATCATGTAAACCTAAACTCTTAGTTAGTCAGTGGTGTTGAATAGAGGTTGTTCGGCCAGTCTACTTTTCTATACAGCACTCTACAAAATTGTCATTAGCTTTGGAAGCAGAAAACTGCTGTCATTACTGCAGTTTCCATAACATGATGACAATTTGCACAAAGGGATAGTTCACCCAAAAATTTAAATTCCCTCAGTTATGCCGAGTTCAGACTGCATGATTTTACCTCCGATTTTGACTCGGCGACAGGTTTTGAGAAATCGCAGACAAATGCCTGAAATCACAGGCAAATTCGTGCTCGTTCACGCGAGTGACAATCACACAGCATGAACTATCAAGGACGCGATATGAAAGAATCGCAGATGAGTCGCTGATGCTGTGAGATATTTGGCTTACTAAATATCTGGAGCTGTTGCCGATTCAAATCATGCCGTGTGAAATGTGTTCTGGTTGAAAATAACATCAACAATCACCTACACCAATGAGAGAGCAGCATTCAATACTGGGTATCTGCAGGCCAGTGGGAGCTTGCGGGAGAAGTTAAAAGTGCCCTTTTCAGTTTATTTGGACCCAAGAAATTGAGGAAAAACTCCTGGAAGTTTGGC
>LR812521.1:68216346-68486346 GCA_903798195.1 Danio kyathit | reverse complement strand
ATGATGGCAGGATTTTTCATCTACATATACCTTTAAGCATATTGTGATGCATAAAAACACTACAGTCAAGTTCAGACGCAGTGTTTATTGCAATATAGAGTAACTCCCTTATAATTGGACTTTGCAACTTCCCAACATTCAAGGAAGTGTAAAGTGTGAAAAGTTTCCCCCCTCGATTTCATTGTGAACACTCCTTAATGTCATTGACCCAGGTGCTGGACTCAATGTATGATGTATAGACGAGGACACTCTAGGAGATCAAAGAAAGCAGGGACGTCCACAGGACAGAGTGAAGGTCCTGGTGTCCATGTGTTTCTGTTCTGGACCAAAGATGGAGAACAATGCCTGTCTTACAAGAAGGGTGAGGTGACTGCTGAAGATCTCACCACTGAAGCAGCAAAGGCTGTGGGTAGGTTTGGGTGTGGATGCCAGTAAGAGGTTTAAAATAATAAATAAATAAAGATATCTAAAATGCTTTCTCTTTTCCTCAGGGATCACTCCAGTCTGCCATGCCTTGTTTGCTCTGTATGACCCTGTATCCTTGTGCTGGTACAGTCCAAATCACAAATTTAATGCGGAGAACCAGTTGGGCCTGTTACTGCATTTTCGTATGAGGTAAGTGTGAGGGCGTGTAGGGATTGTTGCATTGGTATGCATGCATAAAAGCATGATGCGATAGTGCAAGAATGCTGTAATCATCAATGGACACCCTTTTGTAGATTTTACTTTCATAAGTGGCATGGATTAGGTGAAAAGGAACCAGAAGTGAGCCGCTATGCATTACGGACCTCAGCTGGGACACAGCAGGCGGCGTCTCATTTGCTGGAGCTGAGTGCCCTGGAATACCTGTTTGCTCAGGTGAATTTTTTTTTTTTTTTTACACAGTCCCTCTAAGAGATTTCCTGAAACCCTATAGCTTCATTGCCTTCATTTCTTAGTCGTTTGAAAAGAAAACATTGCAGCATCTGAACAGTTTCAGGCTAATAAATAAATGGTAAGGGCATTAGGGCATTCATGCTGTTAACTGCTGGCTTATTACCTGCCTATGTTTGTGATATTAACTGTTCATTAGTAAAAAAGTATGATCTAAACCCAAACATCTGCCTTACTAACTACTAGTAAACAGCTACTTAGTATTTTATTAAGCTAGTAGTGTTAGTTAGGGTTAGTTTGTTAATACTGTGAATTGTGACCCAAACTAAAGTGTTACCAAGCAATTTTGTCTGTTATGATAGCTACTCTGTAAAATTATGTGATCTCGACTCTATCGCAATGTCAAAGTATCGCAATGTCAGAGTATCGCAATGTCAAGATATGGCAATGTGTATATATCGCAATGTCAAGGTATCGCAGTGTCAAGGTATCGCAGTGTCAAGGTATCGCAGTGTCAAGGTATCGCAGTGTCAAGGTATCGCCGTGTCAAGGTATCGCCGTGTCAAGGTATCGCCGTGTCAAGGTATCGCCGTGTCAAGGTATCGCCGTGTCAAGGTATCGCCGTGTCAAGGTATCGCCGTGTCAAGGTATCGCCGTGTCAAGGAATCGCTGTGTCTAGGTATCGCAGTGTCAAGATATCGCCGTGTCAAGATATCAACGTGTCAAGATATCAACGTGTCAAGGTATCGCCGTGTCAAGGTATCGCAGTGTCAAGATATCGAAATGTCATGGTATCACAGTGTCAAGGTATCGCAGTGTCAAGGTATCGCAGTGTCAAGGTACTTTTAAATATGTGCACCTACAATTTAAAGTATATAAATTGGTGCAGGGGCTTTAGTACATTCTCTAACGTTTATGATTGGTTACTTCTAAACATTAGATAAATTACTAAAGAGAGTGATTACAGTACCATTTAACTGGGCATGCATGCAGGAGGAGGAAGTACACTATCATTTTGCAAATAACATCAGAATCATTTGAAATTGCATAATTTGATAACACTTTAGTTTAACTAACAATTGACATTATTAACTACTAGCTTATTACCTATTATTAACATTAACTGTTATTAACACTTATAAATTATGATCTTATTTTACATCCATAATCCTACCCAATACCTAAACCCTACCTTAATAACTATTAATAAACAGCTTACTAGTAGTTAATTGAGCTAAAAGTCTTATCATTATCAGGAAGACTATTTCAGAGTTTAGGAGCCATAAATGAGAAGGCCCGACCTCCTTTAGTAGACTTTGCTATTCTGCATGCTACCAGAAGCCCTGTGTTTTAAGATCTTAAAGAGCAGGTTGAATTGTAGTGGGACAGAAGGTTGGGTAGATAAACAGGAGCTAGATTATCCATACACTCTTATTCACACACACACACACACTACGGACAATTTTAGCTTACCCAGTTCACCTATAGCGCATCTCTTTGAACTTGTGGGGGAAACCGGAGCACCCAGAGGAAATCTACGAGAACACGGGCAGAACATGCAAACTATATATAATTATATATTTAATAGTATATTGCTGTTTTTATGTTCTATGATGTTCTTTTTTTATGTCCTTTACTATTCTTGTCAGTCTCTTAAGCAACATTTGATTCTCTTGCCAGGCGAAATATGATTTTGTGAATGACCTGACGCGGTTGGATGCAGTGAGCGGAGAGGAAGAGATTGTCCGCTTTCAGAATGAATGTCTGGGTATGGCTGTGCTTCACCTTTCCTACACAGCTCTGCAGACTGGCTCTTCTCTACAGGATGTGGCCAAGCAGACCAGGTGCGGCTTCAGATTTCTGTACTGCTTAGAGGAAGACTTGAAGAAAAGCTATTAGAAAGAGGAAGTTAAAAGATTTGTTTTTAAAGAATGTTTCAAAGGGTAGCAGAGAAACATCAGTCTGTTTGCTGGTAAAGGGGTCTAAAATATCTGAAACAGGTGCTGAAGAGACATGTGTGGTATTTAGCAACCTACAAAAGCCTGAATTTACTAAGATGTCCAGTATGTCAATAAGCAACATTTCTATATAACTACCTTTTCCCAATGAACACTTCTCATTAGATAAACAGCAGCTCACTCCTATGTCATATACGTACATGTACGTCTAAACTGCAGTTTCAATGCAGCTTTATAATGCTCTGCATTTTGTGTCCATTATTATTTCATGCGTTACTTAGTCGTGTCTTTGTGGTTTATGTCAGGATGTTTCCATGATGAGTCAATATATTGACATTACGTGTGGGGGACGTATGCACATCCATGACATCATGCATTATGTTAATTTAAAAAATGATTGATCAAGGGAATTTGTGATAATTGCACAAATTTGGAGTTACATTAATTGTTTATACACTCACCAGCCACTTTTTTAGGTACACTGGTCCAACTGCCCGTTAATGCAAATTTATAATCAGCCAGTCACATAGCAGCAACTCAGTGAATTTAGGCATGTATGGACGATCTGCTGCAGTTCAAACCTAATGGGGAGGAAAGCTGATTTAAGTGACTTTGATACATGGCATGGTTGTTGGTGCCAGACGGGCTGGTCTGAGTATTTCAGAAACTGCTGATCTACTGAGATTTTCATGTACAACCGTTTCTAGGATTTACAAAAAATGGTCTGAAAAAGAGAAAATATAAAGTGAGAAGCAGTTTTGTGGGCACAAATGTCTTGTGGATGCCAGAGGTCAGAGAATGGCCAGACTGGTTTCGAGCTGATAGAAAGGCAACAGTAACTCAAATAACCACTCATTACAACCGAGGTATGCAGAAGAGCATCTTTGATTGCACAACACGTGAGGCAGATGGGCTACAGCAGCAAAAGACCACACCGGGTGCCACTCCTGTGAGCTAAGAACAGGAAACTGAGGCTGCAATTCACACAGGCTCACCAAAATTGGACAATAGAAGATTGGAAAAGCGTTGCCTGCTCTGATGAGTCTCGATTTCTGCTGCAACATTCAGATGGTAGGGTCAGAATTTGGCATCAACAACATGAAAGCGTGGATCCATCCTGCCTTGTATCAGTGCTTCAGGCCGCTGGTGGTGGTGTAATGGTGTGGGGTGCATTTTTTGCACACTTTGAGCCCATTAGTACCAATTGAGCATCGTGTCAACGCCACAGCCTACCTGAGTATTGTTGCTGACCATGTCCATCCTTTTATGACCACAGTGTACCCATCTTCTGATGGCTACTTTCAGCTTTAACCCTCCATGTTGGTTCAACCCAGTACTAGTAAGTGTACATAATAAAGTGGCTGGTGAGTGTATATTTTCATTTCAGTGAAAATCAGTTAACAAAATAATATACACTTGACAAGCTGATTCACTTCTCCTTTAAAGGGGTCATCTTTTACATTATTAGTTTTTTCATTGGGGTCAATATAGAAGAGAACACATTTTTTTAAAGTTCAGTTTAGATTTGGGATGATTGGTCAAAGTGCCAAGTTTGTTTTTATTGGTCTTTGTGTTTGTATTTTTGTCAGAAATAAAAAGCCCATTTTAAAGTGTCAGTTTTTTTGGTACAAACTTTTGTTGTAGATTGATGTAGAGCGGTAGCAGGGAAATGATTGGAAAATTTAATGATTTCTTAAGCTGATTCAGAGCTGAATCTTTAGTCTTCAGCCAACTCTCTTTTAGGTTCCATCAGCCTGTGTTAATGCACATTTTGAAGTATCGCATAAAAATAACGAGTGATGGAAACACCACATTTCTAATAAAAATTCATTAGTTTGAATAAAAAATCTAACATTTTTATGCTCGCTTTAGGTGATTTTGGAAAAAAAATAATTCTGGCTTCTCTGAGTCGGTTAAAGGCAATGCTGTACTGTTAACTCTGAAAGGGGTTTGATTGGAGGAAGTAAAGAGTTGGGGAAAGTATTATTAGTGGTGCTTGGTAAGCAAAAATGTAAGTGTTAGTTCGATTAAAAGTACAATTTAGGAAAATAAGTCCTTAAGCTGATTCAGAGCTGGTCTTGAGACAACTCTTTTTTTTTTAGGTTCCATCAGCTTGTGTTAATGCACATTTTGAAGTATCACATGAAAAACTAGGTATAGAAACACCACATTTATAATAAAAATACCTTAATTTGAATAAAAAAACGAAAAATTTTATGCTCGCTTAAGGTGGTTTTAGAAATGGGGTTAATGCGAATAATGGGAGATGGAAACGCATTATACGTGGCGAACATTACACACAAGTGACTAATCACGTGATAATTTTATCTTGAAAACTCAAGGAAAACTTCATCAGATGAACCTTGGGTGTTTGCTAAATTCAGAAGCTTCTCCATGGAGCTGGTCATGTGTTCAATTTGAGACTTGTTTGCATGTAAACAAACCTAAATTTGAGCTGCTGTTTGCATGATTCGCATGAATGGATAAAGGACTCGTGCATCACAAAAAAGACACTGCATTATATGAACATTTATTGTTCACATGTTATCGTTTAAACAATAATAAATAACGATAATTTTATCAACCGAATCATTTTATCGCCCAGTCCAACATTCAATTCAATTCATCTTTATTTCTATAGCGCTTTTACAATGTAAATTGTGTCAAAGCACCTTAACATAGCAGTTCTAGTAAATTGAAAGTGTCAGTCCAGTTTTCAGAGTTAAAGTTCAGTTTAGTTCAGTTCAGTGTAGTTAAATTTTTCTGCTGAAAGTCCAAACACTGAAGAGCAAATCCATCGATGTGCAGCTCCACAAGTCCCAAACCATGCAAGCCAGTGGCGACAGTGGTGAGGAACAGACTTCACCAACTGATGAAGGAAAAGTGAAGGGAAAAAAAACCTAGAGAGAAACCAGGATCAGTTGGGCACGACCATTTCTCATCTGGCCAAACTTCTTGTGCAGAGCTGCAGTCTAGGTGCCGGAGGCTGGAGAAATGCTCTCCACTCTTCCATGACCACCACAGCAGCTGCTCAGGATACGGCCTGGTCCAGGATTATGGAAACCTTGGGAATAATAAAAACAGAATAACATAAGCACAGATGCCATTCAAATTATAATGTCTTTTGGGAAGTGTTCCCGGCTCCGGTTGCCCCAAATAATGCAGACTTGCAATCCTTTAGAGGATTTGGATTTTTAAAGCATTTGTGTTTTAGGTGTATGCTAATGATGTGTCTTTAATCTAGTTTTAAACTAACAGAGTGTCTGCTTCCCGAACTGTGCTAGGAAGGCTGTTCCAGAGTTTAGGTGCCAGATATGAGAAAGATCTACCACCTACAGTTGATTTTGATATTCTGGGAATAATCATTCATTCATTTTCTTTTCGGGTTAGTCCCTTTATTAATCGGGGGTCGCCACAGCGGAATGAACCACCAACTTATCCAGCACCTTTTTACGCAGCGGATGCTCTTCCAGCCGCAACCCATCTCTGGGAAACATCCATACACACTCATTCACACTCATACACTATGGACAATTTAGCCTACCCAATTCACCTGTACAGCATGTCTTTGGACTGTGGGGCAAACCGGAGCACCCGGAGGAAACCCACGCAAACGCAGGGAGAACAGGCAAACTCCACACAGAAAAGCCAACTGACCCAGCCGACCTTCTTGCTGTGAGGCGACAGCACTACCTACTGCGCTACTGCGTCACCTGGGAATAATAAATTGTCCAGAATTAATTGAGCATAGTGGACGTGAGGGGCTATAATACACCAAGTGCTCCCTCAAATACTGGGCAGCTAAGCCGTTTAGGGCTTTTTAGGTAGTCAGTAAAATATTTACATTTATACGATATTTAATAGGAAGCCAATGCAATGATAAAAGAACTGGAGTAATATATTCATATTTCTTTGTTTTAGAAAGCACTCTAGCAGCTGCATTTTGAACTAGCTGAAGTTTGTTAATTAGGCCAACAGGGCAACCGCCTATTAACTCAATACAATAGTCTAACCGAGAGGTCATGAAAGCATGAATAAGCTTGAACCTCATGATTACAGATTACAGATGTGTCTAAGTTTACTGAGTCAAAATGTATATTAGATGTCTTTTCTCATTGTTTTTTTATGTACTAACATAAAAAAAACATTGTTCAATACAATGTGGCCTTTTTTGCTGCTGCTGAGCTGGGATAATTATATTGGTAATCAGGGCTTAACATTAACTTTTTTGATCACCAGCCACTGTGGCTAGTATATTTCCAACATTACTAGCCACTCACCATTTTCACTTGCCACACTTTTCTTGTTGGGAAAATATATTTTATATGCATAAATTTGACTTTGAATTCAACAAAACTTTTCTTTAAAAAAACATTACATTTAAAAAAAGAATTATTGGCATGCATCTAAAAGATGCACAGTAATCTATCCTGGCTAAAAGTCTCAGTTCACCAGTTAACTACACATAAACGGGGAGTAATCTCGCATTAAAGCAATGTTATTGTAAAAAAATATAATTAAACCATATTAACAAAAATAACTGTAAGCAAAAGAAAGCAGGTGAAACATACCATGTTTGATAATGAAAGGATGATCACACGCACACGGTTAATATAGGACTGCTAATAATCTGTTCAAAGAATAATTAAAATGAAAGCAGTGATCGCTGCTGCTTACAAAAGAATATGTGTATTTTTTTAATCTTGAGCTCTTGAAAGCAGCAGGACTATAGGTGCACGATCATCGCTCTTTGTACAGTCTATTTCAAAGGGAACCCATCGCACCAGTTGCGCTTCCTCTAGGCACGGTTGCTTTGCGCAAGTAAACGGGAGCGCATACGCTTTTTAACAGTTGCTTGCATCACATCACCTGTGCGCGCGAATGATCATCCTCTCGTTTGGTATTTACCTGCTTTATTTCGCGGGACACAGTTATTTTTGTCAGTCGTGCTGCTTCTCGATACTAAGATCACATTTGCACGAATATTTGGCCATGCTTATTGTCGAACTCTGCTTTATAGGAAACTACAATTTAAAAATGATTTCCAACCAGCCAAAGTGGCTAGTGGAGGTGTCTGTCTAAGACGCCAGAGCTGAAATCTACCCACATTTGGCACGTTGGCTGGTGTTAATGTAAAGCCCTGGTGGTAATTATAGATGCAACTAATTTCCTGCAGTTATTTTAAAATGCAAATGTACAAGATGCTACATAAAGTGGGTCCATTAGTGAGACACATAGGTAACCAAATCTTCCTTATCTATATATATATATATATATATATATATATATATATATATATATATATATATATATATATATATATATATATATATATATATATATATATATATATATATAGATATATATAGATAAGGAAGCACTTCATTTTTAATAAAACAGATTTAACATTTGCGGCACGGTGGCTCAGTGGCTAGCACTGTTGTCTTACAGTCCAAAGACTTTAATTTAATAAACTAACTTGGTGGTAGTTTATGAATGTGTGTGTGAATGAGTATTGGGCATCTGCTGAGTAAAACATATGCTGGAATAGTTTGCGTTTCATTCCAATGTGGCAACCTCTGAAATAGAGACTAAGCCGAAGGAAAATGAATGAAAGATTTAACATTACAGCATATAGAGAAGTAGTCAAACATTTTAATGTATTTGTGTTCCATCCTCCAGCTTTCTCCGCTGCATCCCACTGTCTTTTTCCCGACACATTGCCAAAGAGAACATCCTGACGAGGTTCCGGATTCGGCGGGTGTTCGCGCACTTTGTGAACACCTTCCAGCAGCACACGGTGGGCGTGGGGAAGCTTGGATCACAAGAGGTCATGTACAAATATCTGTCCACACTGGAGCGCCTGGCACCCCATTTCGGCGTTGAGACCTTCCCTGTTTTCCATCTGAACCTGAAAACTGATGAAGATGGCAGTGGCTCATACCTCATTGCCTCCCGTACACAAAACCCACCTGAGGAGACCATAAACAGTGAACCTACTCATGAGATCAGGGTGTCTGGATCCGATGGCATATGGTGGAGGAAGTTTTCAACACAGCGGGTAATTTGATCATTGATCTGCCTTTTTTCTTTTTGAGTAAAGCTATATTCTGAAATGTGTCTCACTTTTCAGAGCCAGAGCAATGACTACATTCATAGTAAGAACAAAGAAACAGAGGCACTTAGTGAGGAGGAGGACTGGAACATCTTCTGCGATTTCCCAGAGATCTCTCTGATTGCCATTCAGGGCATTAATGTGTGCGTCAGTCGACAGGACAACATGTCAATGGTAAAATGAACACTCTACCACTTCATATTTGACAATCCACCTCAATTTCTGTGTTCAAGTACGCTTAAAATGCCTATTTTTGCCTTATTGCTTTTAATACTCCACCTATTATTGTTTTTGGCATTTCTGTGTGGAGTTTGCATGTTCTCCCCGTGTTAGTGTGCGTTTCTTCCGGGTGCTCGGGTTTCCCCCACAGTCCAAAGACATGTGCTATAAGGCCTAATAGGGGTACAAAAATAGAATTGGGATTGAGCCTTGGGTAAACAAAATTGGCTGTAGTGTATGAGTGCGTGTGAATGCGAGAGTGTAGGTGTTTCCCAGTACTGGGTTGCAGCTGGAAGGGCATCCTCTGTATAAAACTTATGCTGGAATAGTTGGTGGTTCATTCCGCTTTAGCGACCCCTGATAAATCAGGGACAAAGCTGAAGAAAAATGAATGAATTATTGTTTATCTTGTCTTCTACTCTGTCTTTTACTTCTCCTATGGACAGCACTTTGTTCAACTTTAAATGTGCTTTATAAATAAATATTGGATTGTAATTGTTTGTAAATGTGGCTCACTACATACATTTGTGCTCCAGGACATAAGTTTGGGCTCCAGTATTCAGGCTCGCTCTCTAGTCTCACTGCTCGATGGATATTTCCGTCTTACGACCGATGCTCATCATTACCTCTGTCATGAAGTGGCTCCGCCGAGAGTGGTCCTCAGTGAGTCCAACGACCTGCACGGTCCCTTAATGTAAGTCACTTATATTTCCAGTGTGGCCGTGTGGTCTTCTTACATGATTATTATTGTTTTGACTTTTTGTTGTTGATGGCAGGGATGAGTTTGTGCTCCAGAAACTGAAGAGAGAAGTGGAGGAGGGTGCGTTTCTTGTGCGCTGGAGTGCTTTGGATTACCATCGCATAATTCTGGCTTCTCTGAGTCGGTCAAAGGTAATGCTGTGGTTACAATGCTGTACTGTTAACTCTGACAATGGTTTGATTGGAGGAAGTTGAGAATCGGGGAAAGTTTATTATTTGTGATGCTTGGTAAGTTAAAATGTAAGTGTTCGTTCAATAAAGTACAATTTATGAATTTATGCCGTCTATAATATAATAATTATAATTATAATAATTTTGATTTTAACTAACAATAATAACTGACTTAGTTGTTTTGAATTTGTGAATCGTTAGCCGTTGACTCACTCTGACTGAATCATTTGAACCAGTCATTTATTAACTATACACTCACTGTGACTGGATCATTTGAATAAGCGAATCATTTATTGGAGACTTGCACTCAGTGTATTATCTGAATCATTTGAATGTGTGAATTACTACCTGAAGCTTCGCACCGACCAATCATTTGAATCAGTGAATCATTGTCTTGAGTCTTGCTCTGAGCAGATCATTTGAATCAATAAATTCTCAACTGCAGACTCACACTAACTGGATCTTTTAAATAAGTGAATCGTTAACTAGAGACTCACTCTGACTGAATGATTTGAACAAGTGAATCATTAACTGGAAACTGGCGGTGCGTTCCAGATGGAAAATACTGCCCTCCAAATAGCATGCCAGAGTGAAAACAATCATGTCCATCATTTTGAAATGTCATTGCAAACTGAAGTGTACAAAACTGGCTATTTCGAAGGGAGCTACAGAATGTTCCTTAGCCAGGGAAGCCAGGGATAGCTGTCGCACACTATGTTTCATTCAGGAGGGCTCATCCCTAATGCCTTCCGTCTTTCAGATGAGATGTTAAACTGAGGTCCTGACTCTCTGTGGTCATTAAAAATCCCATGGGACTTCTCGTAAAGAGTAGGGGTGAAACCCCGGTGTCCTGGTCAAAGTCTCTTAATCGGCCCTTACAATCATGGCCTCCCAATCATCCCCATCCACCGAATTGGCTCAGTCACTGTCTCTTCACTCCACCCATAGCTGGTGTGTGGTGAGCGCACTAACGTCATTGTCCTTTGGCTGCCGTCGCATCATCCAAGTGGAAGCTGCACACTGGTGGGGGTGTGGAGAGACCCCCCTCATGATTGTGAAGTGCTTTGGGTGTATGGCCATACACAATAAATGCGCTATATAAATACTCGTTACATTTACATTTTCACTCTGACTCAATCATGTGAATCAGTGAATTTGTCACTTTGAGAACAGATACAATCATCCTCACTCGATTACATGAAGCAGCAAAACTTCAAATGTATACCTTACATGAGTTCCACAACTGCATCTCTGATAGACATCTGAATTAATTATAGAAGGAAGGAGAAAATCCAGTCTACAAGCAGTTCCGAATCAGACAGAAGGGCTCCATGTTTCATTTGGAAGGCTGGGATCAAGATTTCTCCAGCATAAAAGAGCTCACCAGCAGCTTAAAAACCTTCGTGCTGAAGTCTGGAGAGGACAGCTTCACTTTGAAGAAGTGCTGTCTGCCCAAACCAGGAGGTGAGTGTGTGTGTATGCGTTTTTGTGTTTTTTGAGGGCACAAAAGTGTATAACGACAAGGGTATGACCTAGTTGTAGTTGATTATGTGGTTTACAAGGACATGCCTTGTGTCCTCGTAATTCAAGATGCTTAAAAATCATACTCAGTTGAGTATTTTTACATTCAAGTTTTGGCAGAGGTTTCCTGTGAGGGTTGGGTTTAGGGGTAGGGGAGGGGTATGGCCGTATATTAAGCATTTTTATGTTATAAAATATGTTACACCAATGAGAGTCCTCGTAAACCAGTAATACCAACATATATGTGTGTGTGTGCATGTGTATTTTCAGCTTGGCAGACCTTACAGTCAAACCTCTGAGTCATCCTAGAGTGCATTTCTGATTAGGAAAAATTCCACAGAGTTACACGATGCTTATCATTGGATGAATCATCCTAATGTTTTTTCTTTTCTATATTGCAGAGCTGTCAAACCTTCTTATAATAAGGAAGGGTGCCAACAGCAGCATTAAAAGTGCCTCAGAAACCCCTGACCTGAGCAAACTGAGCTTCAATCCAATTAAAGACAAGGAGATTACAAAGGTATGTGACTGTACTGCACCAGCCACCTTCTCAAGAGCCGAGCCCCACAAAAGCACATCATTGATAAGGGACTTTTCATGCCTTCTTCTTTGGCAGATTGCTTGTGCTGATAAAATGAAAGCAAACAATGTTCTCTAGATATCAAGTTTGTCAAATTTTTGAGTGTGTCTTGAGTGTGGGCACTTTTAACACTGAGAATCTTTAGAAAATAAACTTTAAAGGGCACCTATGATGAAAATTAACTTTTGGAAGCTGTTTGGACAGAACTGTGTGTATGTATAGTGTGTCCACTGTCATATTGGAGTGATATAAACCAAACAAGTCTCTTTTTTGAAATTTCCTGACTTTAAAATAGGACCCAAATGCCAGTGACTTTGAGGCCCACAGCAACATGACGTAGGAGTACGGTTTTCCCTGCCCACCAATTTGATTAACAGTCGCCATGTTTCCATAATAACATGTATACACATGTCCACAGAACATTTTTTAGAAACTAGGAATAAAATATCTGTTCCAATTCAACTGTTCCAACTTAAATAAGTTTAAAACGTTTTTAAAACGACAAAGAGAGTAAAATTGTTATGTAATTTTTAACTGCTATAATCACCACGGCTGTATGGTGCCAGTAAACGCGCATATATATGTGTGTGTGTGTACTGCAAACGGCATTTATGTGAGACTCATCATTTCAAAAAGGCTTGAATAAGCTCCACCGCCAATACATCAAATAAACTTGGTATTTTTGACCAATGAGCTGTATTTCACCTTCTTCCAAGTCTGTCTCTATCACTGACTGCTGTTTATCTGACTTAACGCATGATGAGAAGCAGACGCTCACGTGAGAACCGTGGGCAGGGAGAAGCAGCTCATTTGCATTTACAGCTACACTGTATACAGACACCAAAATGTGCAGATTCTGGAGGCTATGATAAATTATCTGATGGGTGTTTTGAGCTGAAACTTTATAGACAAGTTCTGGAGACACCAAAGGCTCATCTTACATTTTGTAAAAGGGGTAAAATAGGTGTCCTTTAAAACATTGTTTGTTGTATTATCTGTTTTATCATACGAAACATGCTTTGACATCCAAAGCAACTTGTTTGTTTTTATAGAATGATGAAATTAAAATATTTATTTATGGTATTAATAGATATTGTGTTGTAGGGCATGTCTTTATGGTAACTTTGTTTTCAAAAAGTGGAAAACTTTCATTTGCATTTGGACTAAAATACAGTAAATGTGTCATAGATCAATTAAAAACAAATTATCTGAAAAATAAAAAATAAGAGAACACCTGAAAAGTTTCTCTTAATATAATAGGCTTGAGTTTGAGAAAAATGCTAAGATTTGCTGTATTCATTAAAGAGCCCCTATTACACTTTAAAAAGGGTCATATTTTGGTTTTATGGGTGATCAGGCTGATCTGCATGCAAGGTCCAAAAACGTTCATGGTCTTATAATCTGCATTTATTTTTACCTAATTATCCCAGCGACTCCCATATGAATCGTTCAGCGATTCATTTGTTCCCAAACCCCTCCTTAGCATGAAGCTAATCTGCGCTGATTGCACCGATGAGAGCCTGTTGCGATAAAAGTGTCAGTACAGTAACAGTAAAGTGTCCAGCGCGGTATATCAAGCCCCCAGGTCGCCAACATTGGTATAGGATCCGATCGCAGCTGACGCCCGAAACACGCTTCATAGTAAACTTACTAACACCACAGTAAACAGTACCCAGTAAACAGTACCTCAGCGCCAAAAGCAGTGCAGTTAAACACCAGCATATTGCTCTATGACACACATTCCGTATTAATCCACACAGCAGCAAAAGCTAAACTATTCTGAACCAATGACCGCTGCACGTGTGTAGGATCAGTTAACGGTGGCCGTAGCAACAACAAACGGCAGTGGAACGAGCTCACAAACTTATTTAAATCCGTAAACAAAGCAGCACGCTTCACGTTTTCAATGTGGCGTTAGATGCGATATGAGAATATAAAGAGTTAACCTGATACAGTACAAGTGGTTACAAGTAACAAAACATGTAAATTGCAATCATTGCTGTGGCACCTCTTGCCTGAAGTGTTATATGATCTCAGGGCTTACCTGTACTCTGCTTTGCTCAATGATCACATCCCAAGCCGGGGGGTTGTAGCGCTCACAAGCGCTCCTCCTCTGTCCTCTGACAAGCTATCTCTGCGGGCTCGCATCGCGCTCACCCCGAGTCTGCTTAAGCCTTTCTAGTGCTGGGCACCAGGCCGAAGCCCAGCCTGCCTTTGTTTGACGGTGTATCTAATAAACTGTCCTCGTTTTGCCCGCACCCCTAAACTAATCCATGAGCTGTGTACTGATCACCCATTGTAAGATTTCTGAAGCACTCCTTTTCCTCACACTTCCAATAATATCCAGGTAAGCACAGCGTCTTCATGACTTCAGGATCTGTTTGTTTTTGCTGCTGTGTTAGTAAGCGGGGCAGCAGGTTTAAATTTGCACTCGCAACAATTATGTAACTGTCCACTTTCAGATTTAAGCCTTAGCTGGATATTTCACTTCACTTAGAACTGCGTTACACACTATATAGAAGGTCATTTTCAAAAACCCATAATAGGGGCTCTTTAAAAGTTTGATAACATGTCTTCCAAATTATGAATAAAAATGTTTTATAGTTTTTCTGTTTTGTTTTTGTTTGAAAATAATGGCGTTTTCATTTGATGTGATTTGAAAACCATTGATATCCCACCAAATTGCTTTCTTAAAGGAATACTCCACTTTTTTGGAAAAAGGCTCAATTATCACCCATAGCAGGCCTTCCCCAAGCTTTTCAGCAAACGACCCCAAAATAACAATGCTAGTCACTATCTTTGGAGGCCTATATAAACACAAGCATATTGACAACACAAAAAGTTCAACAGTCTAACAACCATATCATTTATTATAGTAATGTATTCATTTGTTTAATTTAATATTAACCTTACCTAATGAGACTGGTGGGATTTTTAGGCTGGTGCTGTAAAATCAATCTGCTGCAACTGACACTATTACTATCTAACATAAAAACCTCATGGGTCACAATCCTATGGAAATAAAAAAAATGGAAACCCTGAAGGCTTTTTGTTTTCATGTTGTATTATGAATTTAACTATTTTAGCTTCTGTAGGTTATGAATAAAATATGGTCATTTTAATAATTTATTAAAATGTATTAGTTTTTTGGAAATCGCCAAGCGACCGCCGCTCATTGTCCCATGACCCCCACTTTAGGAACCACTGACCTAGAACTAAACAGTTGAGTTTTACCATTTGCAAGGTATTTTGCTGCTGCAGCAGGCACAATGACCCAGCTAGGTAACTACAGTAGCTACTGCAGCAAAGTTTCTTGATTATTATGCAGGAATTAGAGTATAGTTTCTAGCCTTATTAGTCTAGAAACGTTTCATTTTCTGTAATTGTCAATGTAACTACAGTTGAAGTTAGCCCCCCTGAATTATTAGCCCCCCTGTTTATTTTTTCTCCATTTTCTGTTCAACAGAGATATTTTTTTTCAATACATTTCTAAACATAATAGTTTTAATAACTCATTTCTAATAACTGATTTATTTTATCTTTGCCATGATGACAGTAAATAATATTTGACTAGATATTTTTCAAGACACTTCTATACAGCTTAAAGTGACATTTAAAGGCTTAATTAGGTTAATTAGGTTAACTAGGCAGGTTAGGGTAATTAGGCAAGTTGTTGTATAAAGATCTGTTCTGTAGACAGTCGAAAAAAAATAGCTTAAATGGGCTAATAATTTTGATCTTAAAACGGTTTTAAAAAATTCAAAACTGCTTTTATTCTAGCCGAAATAAAACAAATTTTTTCGCCAGAGGAAAAAAATATTATCAGACATACTGTGAAAATTTCATTGCTCTGTTAAACATTGTTTGGGAATTATTTAAAAAAAGAAAAGAAAATTCAAATGGGGGCTAATAATTCTGACTTCAACTGTACATAAGAGTCAAATTATACTTATAATTATACAATTATACTACACAAGAGAAAATTATCAAAGCATTTTTTGATCGAGATGCTAATGGTCTAATCAGATAATCAGATTCAATGATTTATGCTAAGCCAAGCTAAAGGTAAGACCTGGGGAACAGCTAAATGTATAACAAAATGGTAAAACTGACTTGTAAAATGACCCTATTTCCCAAAAAAGTGTAGTGTTCCATTAACATTTCTGAAAGTTTCTGAAGTTATTTATATAATATATATAATTATATATATATATATAATATTTTGTACTCTAAATGTAAAGAAAATAAGCATTGCACCTTTTTTGTTTTACTTTAAAAAATTTTACTTTAAAAACAAAAACTTGTTTATCTTCACTTTTAAATTTGGAAGCAATGTTATCATCTGTTTACAGAATAAAACAAATATACATTTTACAGTTAGGGTGCGTGTACACCAAAGTGTTTTTTCCTGAGCTGTGCTTTCTTTCCACTTTGCTGTCAACAAAAGCACTGCATTTTTTAAAACTCTGGCAGCTAGGGATGGGTACTGAAAGTCGGTACCTTATCGGTATCAGTGCTAAATTATAAAAGACAGAAGTATCAATAAGCTATCAATAAAAATTTAACTGACTAACCTTTCTAATCAGCAATATTTGATATTCATCTGCACAGTTGGCAATCTCACATGAGAAATGCTTGTGTTTTTGCCCAAGGGTACAACTCCAAGCGTGTCAAGCATAAAAGCTTTCACAGTTCTCAGCTCAGCAGAGGCTCGCGCTAAGCTTACACATAGCTCGCAACACAGACTCGCGCACACCGCTCGTAAGCTTGCAGAGTGGCAGAGAGAACCAATTGGGTTGTATTTCCTGAATGGACACCAACAATACCTGTTGTAACAAAAGCATCAAGTTGTTTTCTTGTATAAGCGGAAACGCAAGCAATCTGGCTAAGCATCTTTTAATAGTGCATTAACTGCAGAAAGACAAATGAAAAGTTTTTGACTAACTAGCTAAAGGTATATCACCCACATCGTTATGCTAGCAGTCAATCACATAAGATCTCTCTAAATTAGTATAATATTAGGCCCAATCCCAATTCTACCCCTTACCCGTTCCTCTTACCCCTACCCCTCGTTTTGCGCGTTCATGTGAAGGGGTGGTGGTGTCCCAATTCTCTTTAGCTTGAAGGTGTAGGGCTAAGGGGAAGGGGTAAATAGCCCTTCGAACGAAGATCTTTTAGGATTACGCTCGAAACCAAGGGGTAGGTTTTCCCTGAATGCACCAGCTACAGCGGCAGTTTTGCTGCACAAGGAAGTAAGGAAAGCCACAAATTAGTGTTTTTTGTCATTATTATGAATTTTTACAACAAACAAACACAAGTTTTAATATATTCATAACCACGTTCATGTTTTACCGGCATGCTTTTATAAAAAAAACGCTAAAATAGTCGGTGCAATAGCCTAGTGGTTAGCGCGTCGACATATGGTGCAGTAGCACGTCAGGGCGTCCCGAGTTTGAATCCCGGACATTTCCCTACCCTACCCCCGTCTCTCTCCCAATGTCGCTTCCTGTCTAAATAAAAATAAAAAACGCAAAATTTTACGATTTATAATCCCTAATAATAACTCCTGTACAGCAGTTCCACAACATTCTGACACTCGATGACGCTCCAATACCCTGTCAGAAAAGTCTAGTGGCTGAGAATGAGCGTTTTACAGTTTCTGCTATAATGTTAGTGTTGTTTTTTGTGTGTTTACATATATGCAGTGGCGTAGCGGACGGGCCTGCAGGGCACGCACCGCGGCGGGGCCCCGCGTGATAAGGGGCCCCCGCGGGATATTAATATTATTATATTATATTATTATATTATTATTATATTATAATATTAAGATATTAATTATCTTGTTTATATATATAAATTAATTATCTTGTTTATGAAGACTGCAGTCATGCATGAAAAAAATGACGTTTGTGATAGTTCCAACACCCTACCTACCTTGTTAACTCCCAAAACACTGTTATCTCAGTTATGTGAATGTGTTAATGAAAAATCTTAAACATTATTTGATTATTTAACTGCATTTTGCAACTCAAAGAGGGTATTTTCAACTGCAGGGAGCACAATAAACCAAGAAAGATCCTGACTTCTGCCAGAAAAGGCAAATATGTTGATTTTTCTCCATTGTACATTCTTTTACAGGAACTTTTTTATTTATTTGTTTTACAATTATTGGTTTTGTTTTATTTTTACATTAAAAACGTAATAATAAAATAAAGTGTTGTTAATTCTGTTCAATTTGTTTGTTTGTTTTTAATAAAAAATGAAAAAAAAACCACTACAAAAAGTACCGATAAGAGAACCGAAGTACCGATAAGTACCGAATCGATAAGTTGTATCGATAAAAAATTTAAATCTAAAATTAAAATCTTAACGATACCCATCCCTACAGGCAGCGTAGCGGGGCTCTGCATTTTTGTAAAGCTTATAAAGTTGGAGAAACACTCTGCAGCTGAGCGTTTTAAGAAGAGCTCTGGCATTTTTAAGACTTCGGTGGATATGCGCTTTTAGTTTACAAATATTCAGAAGTCATCATCAAAAATATTGTTAACAAAAAGAAAAAAGTGAACCACAGCTGAAGAATCCTCTGTTTATGTTATTTTACGCTTACAGGAGCAGCACCTGGGACGCGGCACCAGGACTAACATTTACTCCGGCTGGCTGAAGATCCGCGGTTCACTAGAGGATGAAGATGACGAGTCCAACAACAATCACTGCAAAACAAAAGGCATCCGAGTTGTCCTTAAAATTCTGGAACAGAGCCAGAAGGACAAAGCGCTGGTAAGACTCGTGTTTAATGTAGCGTGAAAACAGCAGTGAAAGCACAGATGTTATCTCATTGCCTTTGTGTTTGTGTTTAGGCGTTCTTCGAGACGGCTAGTTTAATGAGTCAGGTGTCTCACTGTCATCTGATCTTTGTTCACGGACTTTCAGTCAAGGGTTCTGAGAGTAAGTGCTGTGACCTTTTTGATTTCCTTATTAAAGGCCGCAAGTGTCACTCTTCTGTACTTTTTATCATCCGGCAAACATGTTATGTTATGTGTGTTTTTCTGAACAGACATCATGGTGGAGGAGTTTGTAGAGTTCGGCCCATTAGATGTGTTTCTTCACAGAGAAAGAGCTCATGTTTCTCCTCAGTGGAAGTTTACTGTCGCCAAACAGCTTGCTAGCGCTCTTTGCTATCTTGTGAGTAATATATCCAATGTGGGACTTTTAGAATTGAAAAGATTAAATCTGTAATGAGATGGACATATGAGATGAGAGGGAAACTACATTTCAGTGTTTTTGTGTGCGTTTTGTGTTTCACATGAAACTCTGTGTTTGTTTAGTGTGCAAAACATTTGTGATTGGAATGATATGAAATGCTAAGAACACTAGGGAACATTAGATCCTAGGACAGGGCTATGAACGTGGGGAGAACATGCAAACTCCACACAGAAACGCCAACTGACCCAGCCGAGGCTTGAACCAGCGACCTTCTTGCTGTGAGGCGACAACACTACCTACTGCGCCACCTACTGCGTGTTGCCGTTATCAAGACATCAAAAATCTTTGCAAATCTTTGCGCTTAACAAACAAAATGAATTATGTAGGCTAGTGGATGTCTTCAGTGGAGTGAGTTTTCACCGTTTCCATGAAAGTAAAGGAGAAAAGTGAAGAGTAAAAGTAAAGTAAAGCGAAAGTAAAGAGGCCGAAAGGAGGAGGCTCGTTCTTTATTCTCGCTGCAGATGGTCTGTTTAACTGTTTTCTCGCTAGTGAAGCGTTCAGTTTCTCCACCTAAAAAGTCCGCCATGTGAAGAGCAAATGCACCATGGTGCGACGCAACTGACTCTTAAAGGGAATGAGAGATGAGGCTCTGATTAGTTTAATGCGCGTTACACTCAAAACACACCCATAACTCATTAAGAGAATAAGCACAACGCTGTTCGACCATGTGCCGGGGCGAAAGCGTATTTTTATGTCTTTAAAATTGCAAAAATGGATTTGAACACGGTCGTAATGCTTTTGCACTTTAGACTGCACCTAGATCATTAAAATAGAGCCCTATATGTCATTGCTTTTGTAAGAAGACAGCTTTGTGAGCAATTGCTCTGGAAGTTTCTCTGGAAAATGCATGAAAAATAATTGGGAAAAGTCGGTTTAAAAATATAAACAAATTAAGTGAAAGAAAAGTCAAATTTGAATTTTCCCAGAAAATAAAATGTTATATAAATATCTAAGAAAAAAAATTTTTTAAAGTAGATTTGCCAACAAAAAAAATACAATAAAATAAAATTAAAATAATTTACAACAATAAAATTGCATTAAAATAATTGACACAATTAAAACTCTCACCCCCAGACCAATGTACAATCGAAGTCAGAATTATTAGCCCCCCTTTTAATTTTTTTTCTATTTTAAATATTTCCCAAATGATGTTTAACAGAGCAAGGAAATTTTCACAGTATGTCTGATAATATTCTTCTGGAGAAAGTCTTATTTGTTTTATTTCGGATGGAATAAAAGCAGTTTTAAATTTTTTAAACACCATTTTAAGGTCAAAATTATTAGCCCCTATAAGCTATATATTTTTCCGATAGTCTACAGAACAAACCATCATTATACAATAACTTGCCTAATTATCCTAACCTGCCTAGTTAACCTAATTAACCTAGTTAAGCCTTTAAATGTCACTTTAAGCTGTATAGAAGTGTCTTGAAAAATATCTAGTCAAATATTATTTACTGTCATCATGGCAAAGATAAAATAAATCAGTTATTAGCAATGAGTTATTAAAACTGTCATGTTTAGATATGTGTTGAATAAATCTGCTCTCCATTAAACAGAGATTGGAGAAAAATATACAGGGGGGCTAATAACTCTGACTTCAACTGTAGGTCATCTTAGATTTCATACAGCTAAATCAAATATTTTAAAGCTGATTTTTTTGTGTTTATGATTTTTCACACACTCAAAAAATGACTTTTGCTGCTTGTTCAAACTACTTATTGAAAATGAGTTGAAACAACACAATTCTTAAGTTTTTTGGGGGACAAGTTAACTGTTTTATATTCAATTCACTTAAATTTGTATAAACGATTAAGTTAACTTAAGCAATTTGCATTGGGAAAACATGAAGGAATTGTGTGGAACCCAGCACAATTTTACAGTGCATTTAACATTTAAATCTCTTTTAAATACTCAGCCGAATTTCATATGTGATTAATTTGGTTAACCGCCACACTATGTGATTAATTACATTTAATATTTTAATCGCACAACCTAAATGGGAGCACAAACTCATCTCATTTCTGCAATGTGAAACAATACATTTAATCAGTAAAGTAAACCTTTTCACAAATATCTCCGATGTTATATCTTAAAATAAAAATGCTCAGAAATGTTTGCATTAGGAAAACTACATGTGATGTTATTGTCAGCTGCATCATTGAGAACAACTATAACCCTGTGCTTTGCAGGAGACCAAGCGTTTAGTGCATGGAAATGTCTGTGGCAAGAACATCCTGGTGGTCCGGAAGGGTTTAGAGGAGTGCACGTCTCCTTTTGTGAAGCTCAGTGACCCGGGCATTTCTCTGTCGGCTCTATCTCAAGGAGGTAAGCTACTCATGTTGTTATTCTCATCTGCTCTAGATCGAATCGAGCACATCCTGTACCCCATCTCTGTATCATTTCTGTAGTTACCTCTCTACTGTTTACTTCATCAGGTTCTCTCGTGGTTGAGAGAACAGGAAGCCAACCACTTCCTTATGGTGATGCTCGCTTCCTTTAGATCATATTTACAGCAGTGAAGCAGCTGTCCAGAGAACATAAATAATACATAAGTCATGAATGTTTTAGCGTTCTTTGAGGACAACTTATTATATTATCAACGTCTTTACAACAAAAAAAGAAAAAAAAAGAAAAGAAAAGAAAACATAGATGATAAGTAATAAGCTGTATTATGTCCTGTTTCGACCTCCTCATCAGAACCCACATTTGAATAGACATAGGAGATTATAGACTTAAAAGTAAACCAATAGTATCTGGATGCAGACTTGGATTTGCAACCTGAGACTGCATATTTCAGACATACAATGCACTCAATGGAGCTAGTGGCATCACTATGAGGTTGGGATTAGGTGTAGGCATTAAAAAGCATTGCAGCTGCATCTGCATCCAGACCCCCTCTAAAGTAAACGCCCACTGGTTTGGTTGGCTTACACTTTCATATACAGTTGAAGTCAGAATTATTAGCCTCCCTTTGAATTTTTTTCTTTTTAAAATATTTCCCAAATGATGTTTAACAGAGCAAGGAAATTTTCACAGTATATCTGATAATATTTTTTCTTCTGGAGAAAGTCTCATTTGTTTTATTTCGGCTAGAATAAAAGCAGTTTTTAATTTTTTAAAAATCATTTTAAGGTCAGAATTATTAGCCCCTTTAAGCTACATTTTTTTTCCGATAGTCTACAGAACAAACCATCGTTATACAATAACTTGCCTAATTACCCTAACCTGCCTAGTTAACCTAATTAACCTAGTTAAGGCTTTAAATGTCACTTTAAGCTGTATAGAAGTGTCTTGAAAATATCTAGTCAAATATTATTTACTGTCATCATGGCAAAGATAAAATAAATCAGTTATTAGAAATGAGTTATTAAAACTATTATGTTTAGATATGTGTTGAAAAAATTTGCTCTCCGTTAAACAGAGATTGGGGGAAAAATAAACAGGGGGCTAATAATTCAGACTTCAACTGTATATATCATACCTGTCAACATTGGGATGTAAAACACCGGTTACCCCGTATTTATATTAATTTCAACGTGCTTTCAAGCTGAAATAAAGCAAAAGCATAATTCTTATATCACATTTCAGAGATCTAATAATAGCATCTCTTTGATGCTAATTTCACTTTTCATAGAAAGATTAACAGTACGGGAAAAATACAGGAAACTTAAATGGGATGATAGCAGGATAGAATGGTAAAATATGGGAGAATCCCAGCAAAAAACGGGAGGGTTGACCAGTATGTATATACACTCACCAGCCACTTTATTAGGTACACCTTACTAGTTCCGGGTTGGTCCCACTTTTGCCTTCAGAACTGCTTTAATCCTTCGTGGCATCGATTCAACAAGGTACTGGAAATATTCATCAGAGATATTGGTCCATATTGACATGATAGCATCATGCAGTTGCTACAGATTTGTCGGCTGCACATCCATGATGCGAATCTTTCCACCACATTCCCAAAGGTGCTCTATTGGATTGAGATATGGTGACTATGGAGGCCATTTGAGTACAGTGAACTCATTGTCATGTTCAAGAAACCAGTCTGAGATGATTCACGCTTTATGGCATGGTGCATTATCCTGCTGGAAGTAGCCATCAGTAGATGAGTACACTTTGGTCATAAAGGGATGGACATGGTCTGCAACAATACTCAGGTAGGCTGTGGCATTGACACGGTGCTCAACTGGTACTAATGGGCCCAAAGTGTGCCAAGAATATATCCCCCACACCATTACACCGCTACCACCAGCCTGAACCATTGATACAAGGCAGGATGGATCCATGCTTTCATGTTGTTGACGCCAAATTCTGACCCTACCATCTGAATGTCGCAGTAGAACTTGAGACTCATCAGAGCAGGCAACATTTTTCCAATGTTCTATTGTCTAATTTTGGTGAGCCTGCATGTACTGTAGCCTCAGTTTCCTGTTCTTAGCTGACAGAAGTGACACCCAGTGTGGTCTTCTGCTGCTGTAGCCCATCCGCCTCAAGGTTGGACGTGTTGTGCGTTCAGAGATGCTCTTCTGCATACCTCGGTTGTAACAAGTGGTTATTTGAGTTACTGTTGCCGTTCTATCAGCTGGAACCGAGAAAATATCCAGGTTTTTTTTTAAAAGGTCCATGAGCCGGGACTCGAACTTGACATGCTTGAAGCACTGTGTGTCGGTCGCAATATGCCTACGAAGCTATAGGTGCAGACACACTGTTGCACATTTAACAGTGTTTAAAAGAGGAAAAGGAAAACTGTGTGTCCACCATTATAAACATCTGCATTTATATTTGACAGCCCACATCCTTAATGTTTTTAATTCTGCAAACGGTAGATTATAAGACTAAGCATTTAATGCTGATGTGTGGTAAATCAAAATGGAGAACACATGAAGAAAGGGAGGTGTAGAAAGGCAGTGAAAGCCCAGACAGCAGCTAAAATCTCTCAGTAGTTCTTCAGCAACCCTCTGCCCTTCGTTATTGTAAATTAATATTAGCTGCTTCAGTCCAACACCCACATTATCAGCATGATGAAGATGAAACCAGAGTGGACATTTCAGCAAGACAATGATCCAAAACACAGCCAAGGAAACTCTCAAATGCTTTCAGAGGAAGAAAACCAAGCTGTAGAGTGGCCCAGCCAATCACCTGACTTAAATCCAATAGAGAATACACATTAAAAATCAGATTTGATAGAGGAGACCCACAGAACCGTCAAGATTTTTACACTCTGTTGAAGTCTGTTAAAGATTTTTTATTTTGTTTTATTTTTGTTTGTATTGTTTGGGTTTTTACCAAAACCTGGTTCAATACCATTTCAACAGCTCCTTTAGAAATATTATTGCCAGGAAAAAATATGACATGTTCAATATTTATTTCCCCCGCTGTATACTGTTTTTCACTTAGTATAAGTGGGATGTTGGAAGTTCATCATATTTGATTTCTTTGTGTTTTATAGAGCGTGTGGAGCGAATCCCATGGATTGCTCCGGAGTGTGTTGCTGACGGGGCCCGTATAGGAAGCGCTGCAGACAAGTGGAGCTTTGGAGTCACTCTGCTGGAAATCTGCAACAACGGTGATCTTCCTGTCAGCAACAGCACATTGTCTGAGGTATGGCTCCTCCAGCAGTCTACATGACACCGCACAGTCTCAGCACTTTCTATAAGCTCTGCTCTGTGTACAGAAACAGCGCTTCTACGAGACGCAGAGTCGCCTGACGGTACCGTCGTCTCAAGAGCTAGCCAGCTTCATCAGCATGTGTCTGACATACGATGCTGCTGCACGGCCTTCCTTCCGGACCATTCTGAGAGAGCTGACAGAGATTCAGATTAAAAGTGAGTCTCCTTATACTGTGTGATCGTGCACGTGGTGAGGAAGGAGTCCTATAATGCTTTTTACACTTTAAGCTTACTTTAATTCTGCTTTTTGAGCATAAAACAATCTGCAAAGTGTTATTATCTCTATTAGTACTGTATCTGAACTCCCCCGATTGCTCTGATTCAGACCTGAGTTTTGTTCTAGGAACAAATATGCTGAAATAAGCTATTTCCATGTTGCATTAGTATTGGGTCAGGCAAAGATCAGCTCTATTCTAGGCTATTTTTAACAGCAGATGGTGCTCTAGGCTAGCTTTTAACAATAGATGGCACTCTATGCTAGTTTTTAACAGCTCTAGGTTAGTTTTTAAGAACATTTGGCGATCTAGACTAGTTTGTAACCGCTCTAGGCTCTAGGTTTTCTCACGCGCAGAGGGCACTCTAGGCTATTTTTTAACTGCAGATGGTGCTCTAGGTCTATTTTGAACAGTTCTAGGCTAGTTTTTAACAGCAGATGGCGCTCTAGGCTATTTTTTAACAGCAGATGGCACTCTAGGCTAGATTTAAACAGCTCTAGACTAGTCTTTATGAGCAGGTGGCGCTCTAGGCTTTTATACAGCAGATGATGCTCTAGGCTAGATTTTAACAGCTTCAGGCTAGTTTTTACGAGCAGAGAGCACTCTAGGCTATTTTATTAACT
This sequence comes from Danio kyathit, assembly GCA_903798195.1. Taxonomy (NCBI): domain Eukaryota; kingdom Metazoa; phylum Chordata; class Actinopteri; order Cypriniformes; family Danionidae; genus Danio; species Danio kyathit. The sequence goes on along the minus strand of LR812521.1, from coordinate 68,460,374 downwards.
GCAGATGGTGCTCTAGGTCTGTTTTTAACAGTTCTAGGTTAGTCTTTAACAGCAGAAGGTGCTCTAGGCTATTTTTAACAGCAGATGGCACTCTATGCTATTTTTTAACAGCAGGTGGTGCACTAGGCTAGATTTAAAAAGCTCTAGAGTAGTCTTTAACAGCAGAAGGTGCTCTAGGCTATTTTTAACAGCAGATGGCGCTCTAGGCTATTTTTTAACAGCAGGTGGTGCTCTAGGCTAGATTTAAACAGCTCTAGACTAGTCTTTAAGAGCAGATGGCGCTCTAGACTATTTTTTAACAGCAGGTGGTGCACTAGGCTAGATTCAAACAGCTCTAGACTAGTCTTTAAGAGCAGATGGCGCTCTAGGCTATTTTTAACAGCAGATGGTGCTCTAGGCTAGATTTAAACAGCTGTAGACTAGTCTTTATGAGCAGATGGTGCTCTAGGTTAGTTTTATACAGCTAATTGTGCTCTAGGCTAGTGTTTAACAGCAAATGGTGCTAGAGGGCTTTTTAACAGATCTAGGCTAGTTTTTAAGAGCAGATTGCGCTCTAGGCTAGATGTAACAGCTTCAGGCTATTTTTTTACGCGCAGAGGGCACTCAAGGCTATTTTTTAGTGCAGATGGTGCTCTAGGTCTGTTTTTAACAGTTCTAGGCTAGTTTTTAACAGCAGATGGCACTCTAGGCCAGATTTAAACAGCTCTAGACTACTCTTTATGAACAGATGGCGCTCTAGGCTAGTTTTATTCAGCAAATGGTGCTCTAGACCTGTTTTTAACCACTCCAGGCTAGTCTTTAAGAGCAAATCGATAGTATCTGGATGCAATGTCAAACACTATGCACTCAATGGAGCTAGTGGTTTCACTGTGATGGGTGGGGTTAGGTAAGCCCATTCAAAAGCATTGCATACAGCTCAGATTGCATCTGCACCGAGTCTGCAGCCAGACCCCTCTCGAGCAAATGGTGCCTTAAGCTAGTTTTAACAGCAGATGACGCTCTAGGCATGTTTTAAACAGTTCTAGACTAGTCTTTAAAAGCAGATGGCGCTCTAGGCTATTTTTTAACAGCAGATGGGGCTCTAGGCTATTTTTGAACAGTAGGTGGCGCTCTAGGCTGGATTTAAACAGCTCTAGACTAGTCTTTAAGAGCAGATGGCCCTCTAGGCTATTTTTAACAGCAGGTGGTGCTCCAGGCTAGTTTTATACAGTAAATAGTGCTCTAGGCTAGTGTTTAACAGCAGATGGTGCTCTAGGCCTGATTTAACAGCAGATTGCGTTCTAGGCTAGATTATCACAGCTTCAGGCTAGTTTTTACGCGCAGAGAGCACTCTAGGCTAGTTTTTAACAGTAGATGGTGCTCTAGGCCTGTTTTAACAGTTCTAGGCTAGTTTTTAAAAGCAGAAAGCACTTTAGGCTGTTTTTAACAGCAGATGGCACTCTAGGCTATTTTTAACAGCAGGTGGCGCTCTAGGCTAGATTTAACAGCAGGTGGCGCTCTAGGCTATTTTTAACAGCAGGTGGTGCTCTAGGGTAGATTTAAACAGCTCTAGACTAGTCTTTAAGAGCAGATGGTGCTCTAGGCTATTTTTAACAGCAGATGGCGCTCTAGGCTAGATTTAACAGCAGGTGGCGCTCTAGGCTATTTTTAAGAGCAGGTGGTGCTCTAGGGTAGATTTAAACAGCTCTAGACTAGTCTTTAAGAGCAGATGGCGCTCTAGGCTATTTTTAACAGCAGGTGGCACTCTAGGCTAGATTTAACAGCAGGTGGCGCTCTAGGCTATTTTTTAACAGCAGGTGGCGCTCTAGGCTAGATTTAAACAGCTCTAGACTAGTCTTTAAGAGCAGATGGCGCTCTAGGCTATTTTTAACAGCAGGTGGCGCTCCAGGCTAGTTTTATACAGTAATTGGTGCTCTAGGCTAGTGTTTAACAGCAGATGGTGCTCTAGGCCTGATTTTAACAGCAGATTGCGTTCTAGGCTAGATTATAACATCTTCAGGCTAGTTTTTACGTGCAGAGGGCACTCTAGGCTAGATTTTAACAGCAGATGGTGCTCTAGGCCTGTTTTAACAGTTCTAGGCAAGTTTTTAAAAGTAGAAGGCACTCTAGGCTATTTTTAACAGCAGATGGCGCTCTAGGCTAGATTTAACAGCAGGTGGTGCTCTAGGCTATTTTTAACAGCAGGTGGCGCTCTAGGCTAGATTTAACAGCAGGTGGCGCTCTAGGCTATTTTTAACAGCAGGTGGTGCTCTAGGGTAGATTTAAACAGCTCTAGACTAGTCTTTAAGAGCAGATGGCGCTCTAGGCTATTTTTAACAGCAGATGGCGCTCTAGGTTAGATTTTACAGCAAGTGGTGCTCTAGGCTATTTTTAACAGCAGGTGGTGCTCTAGGGTAGATTTAAACACCTCTAGACTAGTCTTTAAGAGCAGATGGCGCTCTAGGCTATTTTTAACAGCAGGTGGCGCTCTAGGCTAGATTTAACAGCAGGTGGCGCTCTAGGCTATTTTTAACAGCAGGTGGTGCTCTAGGGTAGATTTAAACAGCTCTAGACTAGTCTTTAAGAGCAGATGGCGCTCTAGGCTATTTTTAACAGCAGGTGGCGCTCCAGGCTAGATTTAACAGCAGGTGGCACTCTAGGCTATTTTTAACAGCAGGTGGCGCTCTAGGCTATTTTTAACAGCAGGTGGTGCTCTAGGCTAGATTTAAACAGCTCTAGACTAGTCTTTAAGAGCAGATGGCGCTCTAGGCTATTCTTAACAGCAGGTGGCGCTCTAGGCTATTTTTTAACAGCAGGTGGCGCTCCAGACTAGTCTTTAAGAGCAGATGGCACTCTAGGCTATTTTGAACAGCAGATTGCGCTCTTAGCTAGATTATCACAGCTTCAGGCTAGTTTTTACCCGCAGAGGGCACTCTAGGCTATTTTTTTAACAGCAGATGGTGCTCTAGGCCTGTTTTAACAGCTCTAGGCTAGTTTTTAAAAGCAGAAGGCCCTCTATGCTGTTTTTAACAGCAGATGGCACTCTAGGCTATTTTTAACAGCAGGTGGCGCTCTAGGCTAGATTTAACAGCAGGTGGCGCTCTAGGCTATTTTTAACAGCAGGTGGTGCTCTAGGGTAGATTTAAACAGCTCTAGACTAGTCTTTAAGAGCAGATGGCGCTCTAGGCTATTTTTAACAGCAGGTGGCGCTCTAGGCTAGATTTAACAGCAGGTGGTGCTCTAGGCTAGATTTAAACAGCTGTAGACTAGTCTTTAAGAGCAGATGGCGCTCTAGGCTATTCTTAACAGCAGGTGGCGCTCTAGGCTATTTTTTAACAGCAGGTGGCGCTTCAGACTAGTCTTTAAGAGCAGATGGCACTCTAGGCTATTTTGAACAGCAAATTGCGCTCTAGGCTAGATTATCACAGCTTCAGGCTAGTTTTTACGCGCAGAGGGCACTCTAGGCTACTGTTTAACAGCAGATGGTGCTTAGGTCTGTCTTTAACAGCAGACGGCACTCTAGGCTATTTTTAACAGCAGGTGGGGCTGTAGGCTAGATTTAACAGCAGGTGGCGCTCTAGGCTATTTTTAACAGCAGGTGGGGCTGTAGGCTAGATTTAACAGCAGGTGGCGCTCTAGGCTATTTTTAACAGCAGGTGGTGCTCTAGGCTATTTTTAACAGCAGGTGGGGCTCTAGGCAAGATTTAACAAGTGGTGGCTCTCTAGGCTATTTTTAACAGCAGGTGGTGCTCTAGGGTAGATTTAAACAGCTCTAGACTAGTCTTTAAGAGCAGATGGCGCTCTAGGCTATTTTTAACAGCAGATGGCGCTCTAGACTAGATTTAACAGCAGGTGGCGCTCTAGCCTATTTTTAACAGCAGGTGGCGCTCTAGGCTAGATTTAAACAGCTCTAGACTAGTCTTTAAGAGCAGATGGCTCTCTAGGCTATTTTTAACAGCAGGTGGCGCTCTAGGCTAGATTTAACAGCAGGTGGCGCTCTAGGCTATTTTTAACAGCAGGTGGCGCTCTAGGCTAGATTTAAACCGCTCTAGACTAGCCTTTAAGAGCAGATGGCGCTCTAGGCTATTTTTTAACAGCAGGTGGCACTCCAGACTAGTCTTTAAGAGCAGATGGCACTCTGGGCTATTTTTAACAGCAGGTGGCGCTCTAGGCTAGATTTAAACAGCTCTAGACTAGTCTTTAAGAGCAGATGGCGCTCTAGGCTATTTTTAACAGCAGGTGGCGCTCTAGGCTATTTTTTAACAGCAGGTGGCGCTCCAGACTAGTCTTTAAGAGCAGATGGCACTCTGGGCTATTTTTAACAGCAGGTGGCGCTCTAGGCTAGATTTAAACAGCTCTAGACTAGTCTTTAAGAGCAGATGGTGCTCTAGGCTATTTTTAACAGCAGGTGGCGCTCTAGGCTATTTTTTAACAGCAGGTGGCGCTCCAGACTAGTCTTTAAGAGCAGATGGCACTCTGGGCTATTTTTAACAGCAGGTGGCGCTCTAGGCTAGATTTAAACAGCTCTAGACTAGTCTTTAAGAGCAGATGGCGCTCTAGGCTATTTTTAACAGCAGGCAGCGCTCTAGGCTAAATTTAAACAGCTCTAGACTAGTCAAAAAGAGCAGATGGCGCTCTATGCTATTTTTAACAGCAGGTGGCGCTCCAGACTAGTCTTTTAGAGCAGATGGCACTCAAGGCTATTTTTAACAGCAGGTGGCGCTCTAGGCTAGTTTTATACAGCAAATGGTGCTATAGGCTAGTGTTTAACTGCAGATGGCACTCTAGGCTAGATTTAAACGGCTCTAGATTAGTCATTATGAGCAGATGGCGCTCTAGGCTAGTTTTATACAGCAAATGGTGCTATAGGCTAGTGTTTAACTGCAGATGGCGCTCTAGGCTAGTTTTATACAGCAAATGGTGTTCTAGGCTAGTGTTTAACAGCAGATGGTGCTCTAGGCCTGTTTTTAACTGTTCTAGGCTAGTTTTTACAGCAGATTGCACTCTAAGCTAGTTTTTAACAGCTCCAGGCTAGGCTTTACAAGCAGTTGGCACTCTAGGCTATTTTTTTTACAGCAGATGGTGCTCTAGGCTAGTTTTTTTTTTTACAGCTCTTGACCTGTCTTCAACAGCAGATGGTGCTCTAGGCTTGTTTTTAATGGCGGATGGCACTCTATGCCAGTTGTAACAGCTCTAGGCTAGTTTTTAAGCACTTGTCTGTTATGGATGATCTCTCTGCATTTACAAAAATATATATTTTTTAAATTCTGTGGCAGGTTTTTACTTGTTTTTATGTGCCTTTGGTAGTCAGATTGATATGTGTTTTATGTCTGTGAGCTGTATGTCAAGAATTTAAACTAACAAAACTATAGAATGCACGCAGATCCTTGTTTGTTATTACCAGAGTAAACGAAACACAAACAGCAAAGGCTCCACCCTCTTCTGGTAAGGGGGCGTGGAGCAGCAGCTGATTTGCATTCAAAAAGACACACAGCATGTTCCATTGCTTCCACACAAAAAGGGACATTTTTTTAGTATGAAATAATAAATGATCTGAGAGGTATTTTGCGCTGGAACTCTACAGACACATTCGTGTGAAACTCTTTAAATCATATTATTGTATTATCAGTGCCATATTACAATGATGACGTTTGAAATTGAAATGATAATTTTGTCGTTCTTTTTCATGCTTATACAATGAAACCTGACAGTGTCCCATGTTGTTTAGGCCTAATTGCATTTCGTAATCTCTTCCTTTGTGTGATGAAAAGTCATACAGGACTGATAGGATGATGCATTATGATGTAGTTAACTTTTTTTTTACGCTGCAATACAAGCGTCTATCGAACTCACCCAACATATAAAAGCGTATTGCAGAGAAAACTGAAATGTGATTGCTAGCCTTCACACTTTCTATTAATGTGGAGAAGAAAGAAAAAATTGTGCTCGGATTAGTGCCTCGGTAAGCTTGCACTGAAGGTGTGAGGTTATTTAGTGCATCATTTCATCTAATGCACTAAAAAACATCTCAGTTTGAGTAGATAAGCTGATGCCAGTGATAAAGGAATGCTGGCTGTCATTTAGAAATGTAAAATAACATGTTTTTCATGTTAAAAGATTTTGTTTTAAAAAAAAAAGGGGGAGGAAGGGAGTTAAGATAACTGATGGGCATTCTTTCAATTGCATCACTGATTTGATTCCCAATTAAAATTGCAATAATTACTGAGTACTATTTAAACAAAAAGTGACACATTCTTTGTTTTTTTATCACAAGAACATTCTTTCCTCTTTAGGCTTTTATCACAAAATCTTCAAATTTAAGGCTTTTTTTGCATTTGGAGCAAATAAATCACTATTTTTTTACTTCCTGCATTTGTGTCCTGCAGGCCAAATTATTTAAATGTTCTGATTATAATAATGTGTGTGTATTGATACGGATATTTACATTTGTTTTGTATTTGTAACGTGTTTGATTGGTTTTTAAATACAAAATCAATGTTGTTTCTGATCATTTACTTATTCAAGACACACACACACACACACACACACACACACACACACACACACACACACACACACACATATATATATATCAGCCTCTCACTAGTGCTGATATACAGCCATATTGCACAGCTACTTGTGTGATATTGCTCATATATATATATATATATATATATATATATATATATATATATATATATATATACACAGTTGAAGTCAGAATTATTAGCCCCCCTTTTAATTTTTTTCTTTATATATATTTATATATATATATACACACGCACACACACCACACACACACAGACAAACTAATTTGATGAGCTAAAATCTATTGCTGGTTCTCATTGGAACTGTTGACTGTAAAGGAATCTGTGTCAGTGAAAGTGTAAAAATAAACTTTCTTTTTGTCTTCTGTGTGTGAACCCATGTGTAACATTTAATGTGTTACTCAGAATGGTTTAATTTACCTTCATGCAGCCTTGTAGAAAGTACTACTAAACAATGTTTTGCCTTTTATATCATACATAAAAATATTTGAATGTCGCCAAGTTGAAATCTGATTTTTTTAAGGTCTTTTACAAGACCTTATAAGGACATTTTACATGAAAAATAATTTTAAAACTTTCATTATAATATTTTTTATGTGACACTGCATATAAAATAAAAATGCATAAAATTAATGTTGTTAAAATATAAACAAAAAATAAATGCATTTTATAAATATATACACATATTATATAAATATGTATGTATATAAATATATATGATTTAGTTTTTCATTAAAAATACATTAATAAATGATAATTTGATGATTATTAGACATCTGTCAAGGAAAATGTTCACTCATAATAAAATATGATACATTTTATGATATTTTTTTTTATTCCACTGACATTGTTGTCCATTTATTGTTGTTTGTTTAACACACAAGGGTTAAAGTCTTGAACTTACCTTCATAAAACCCTGCAGAAACAACCACTGAACTATGTTTTCCCTTTTAAATCACACAATAAAATATTTGGATGTCTCAAAGCTTATTAGCCAGGATATTGCCTAAAACGCAGAGTATTATTTTTCAGTATTGAGCAGAATGTGTGTTGTTTGTGAAACTGATATGTGATTTGTCTTCTTCCGAAAGATCCAGACATTTCATCGGAGTGCGAGTCCCTTCCAGACAGAGACCCGAGCGTCTTCTTCAAGCGTTACCTGAGGAAGATTCGGGATCTGGGAGAGGTCAGTTTACCGCCTGTTCTGCGGTCAGCTCTTACCGTCATTTGTCCGTTTCATCTGATACTCTGCTTTCAGGGTCACTTTGGAAAGGTGATGCTGTATGTCTATGACCCTCACAATGATGGGACGGGTGAGTATGTGGCGGTGAAGGCCTTGAAGCAGGAGGGCGGCAGCAGTCTCCATGATTCCTGGATGAAGGAGATCGAAATCCTCAAATCGCTTTACCACAACAACATCGTCAAATATAAGGGCTGCTGTACTGAAATGGGTAAGAAAAGAAATCTGTGTGTAGCTGACATTTGTGGGGGTTTTGTCTGTAGAGTTGTTTTATGGCTATAGAGAGCAACAGTGCATAATGTGTAATATACTCACCAGCCACTTTATTAGGTACACCTGTCCAACTGCTCGTTACCGTAACTTTTTAATCGGCCAATTACATGACATGCAACACAACACATTTAGGCATGCAGACATGGTCAAGACATCTGCTGCAGTTCAAACCGATCATCAGAATGGGGAAGAAAGCTGATTTAAGTGACTTTAAACGTGGCATGGTTGTTGGTTCCAGACGGGCTGGTCTGAATATTTCAGAAACTGCTGATCCACTGGTATTTTCACGCACAACCATCTCTAGGATTAACAGAGAATGGTCGGAAAAAGAGAAAATACCCAGTGAGTGGCAGTTCTGTGGGCGCAAATGCCTTGTTGATGCCAAAAATGGCCAGACTGGTTCGAGCTGATAGAAAGGGAACAGTAAGTCAAATAACCACACAATACAACTGAGGTATGCAGAAGAGCACCCTTTGAATGCACAACATGTTGAACCTTGACACTCCTGTCACCTAAGAACAGGAATTACTTCAATTGTATTATTTACTTGGTTATTAATTTTTTTAATCAAATATTTATTATTCATTTAAATATAAATTATATTTGTTTGTTTTAATCCAATATTTATTCAATTTTTCTATTCAAATTTAGAATTTAATTATACTTGAATTAATTGTTTTATAATTATTAGTTTATTTGAGTGTAATTTGTAGTTGTTGGTTTGCTTTTTATTCTAATGTTTTTATCTTATTGTTATTGTTATTATTATTTTACTTATTTTTTTCTGAATCATCTTTTGGTTGATTAATTTATGTAATTATAATTTGTGTTAATATTTTTGGATTATTCGTTTATTTATTAATTTTCTTTATATTTGTGTTGGTTTGCTTTACTTATTCTGATCAGTTTTTGTATTATTTACTTAGAATCTTATCATAGTTTAAATTAATTATAATTAATTGATTGTTTGAATTAGTTTTTGCTGAATATAATTAATTATTTGAATAAATTTAGTATTTATTTAATTTATACTGTGATTGTTGGTTATTCTTCTTATTGTTTTATTTTATTTGATGAACTTTAGGAATTATTTTGAATGTATTTTTACATTTTTAAAATTCTTTTTATATATTAAATATATAGTTAAAGTCAGAATTATTAAACCCCCTTTGAATTTTTTTGTCTTTTTTTAAATATTTCCCAAATGATGTTTAACAGAGCAAGGAAATTTTCACAGTATGTCTGATAATATTTTTTTCTTATTTGTTTTATTTCAGCTAGAATAAAATCAGTTTTTAAATTTTTTTAAGGTCAAATTTATTAGCCCCTTTAAGCTATATTTTTTTTCGATTACTTGGCTAATTACCCTAACCTGCCTAGTTAACCTAATTAACCTAGTTAAGCCTTTAAATGTCACTTTAAGCTGTATAGAAGTGTCTTGAAAAATATCTAGTCAAATATTATTTACTGTCATCATGGCAAAGATAACATAAATCAGTTATTAGAAATGAGTTATTAAAACTATTATGTTTAGAAATGTGCTGAGAAAATATTGGGACAGAGATTGGGGAAAAAATAATTCAGGGGAGAACTGTATATACTACTAATTATAGATTATTTAATTATATAATAACGTTAATTAAAGTAATTAATATTTATAGTTCTAAAAAGATTAACATGCATATATTTAAAGCTCTTCCTTGTGGATCCCCCAATATAATTTATTTAAAAAAATATTCCCATCAAAAAATAATTATTTTAAAATATAATGATATTTCCATATATTATTGTTTTACTGTATTTTTAAAATCAAATGAATTCAGCCTTGATTAGCAAAAGATACATCTTTTTAAAACACAAAAACCTTAATATTTCCAATCTTTTGACCAGTAATGTATTTCAATTTAGCCTATTTTGCAAATAAAATCCATTCATCTCCACTGTCAACCATTGTAATTTATAACCAAAGACTTGACATGACAGTCAGCATGTTTCATTTATCATTTCATCTACTCATGATGCAGAAAATAATAAGCAAACTGACCGTGTGCTATACGCATGTTGTGTTGTTTCAGGTGGACAGGTGGTTCAGTTAATCATGGAGTACGTCCCACTGGGAAGCCTCCGAGAATACATGCCCAAACACCGGCTGGGCACTGCACAGAGTCTCCTGTTCGCCCAGCAGATCTGCCTGGTGAGACATTAAGATGCTCACACACAGCCAATAAAAAAATCAACTGAAGTATGGGAGTAACTTTAAACAATGTACAGTTTAAGTTGCAATGATACAATATGATACAATTATTCTCATCACAATTCATCTCTCTGATATCTAATAGCCAGCTTATTAGAATTAAATGTGCTATATACTGCATTGGTTTAATAAGTTAAAGAGCCTGTATTTTGCATTATAACAGGTCATATTTTGGTTTTGGGGGTCTCCAACAACAGTCTGATATGCATGCAAGGTTAAAAAACACTTTCATTGTTCCATAATATGCACTTATTTTTACTTAATTATCCCAACGACTCCCATATGAATCGTTCAGTGACTCATTTGTTCCCAAACCCCTCCTCAGCGTGATGCTAATCTGCTCTGATTGGACCGATGACCCAGTCTGCTGTGATTAGTCGACTGCGTTCAGCGCGAGACAGAGCGAAATGCCCACCACAGTTATGAAGTAGCAGAGAGTATGTGAGAACCCAATGCCATAGAGCAATGGAGTTAAACACCAGCATATTATTCTATTCTTAAACCTAACCCCTATCATACACCCGGCGCAATGCGTGACGCAAATGTTGTTTGCTAGTTTCAGCTGGACGCAAGTGTCATTTTGATGTTTTTTGCACCACGCTGTTTAAATAGCAAATGCATTTGCGCTCATATGTGCTCATATATAGGTGTTCTGGTCTAAAAAAGGAGGTGTGTTGAGGCGCATTGTTGGTGCGTTGCTATTTTGAGAAACTAGAATAGACTGTTTAATAGACCAGAAAAGAGGAGGTCTAAAGTCCAGCGCAGAGCACATTAGATGTGCGCCTCGCTTAAACATTGCTTAATACCCACAGGATGTACAGAGTTAAAGGAATAAAATATCACAAAAATTATTACTTTCTACATAAATATAAAAACCACTGCCTCCATGCCTTCTTCATCTCGGGCTTCTTTTTCAGTTTATTCAAGACAAATTGTTTTTGTATAATGTTATTATTAGTAGTAGTAGTATTTATTATATGCATATTTATATTTGTTTTATTAAAAACAAGCTTGGATTAGTCCACCTGTCAGGTTTTAGACCATATGGGGCATAGCATGTGTGTTTGGATATAACTCAGTTTTTTGACCACACTTCGTTATTATTGTTCATTTATTCTTTTGCTGGAAATTAGAACTCAATTTAGAAATAGTTTTGAAACAAATCTTTGCGCTTAACAAACGAAATTAATTATGTAGGCTAATGGATGTCTGTGCATACAACACCTTTCCTTATCCACGGAAGAGAGTGAAAGTGAAAGTAAAGAATGAGGAGGCTCATTCTGGCATTGCAGATGCTTTGTTTAACTGTTTTCTCGGTAGTGAAGCGTTCAGTTATTCCATTTACAAAGTTCGCCATGTAAATAGCAAATGCGCTATGGCGCGACACAACTGACTCTTAAAGGGAATGGGAGATGAGATTCTAATTGGTTTATTCTCAAAACACACCTATAAGTCATTAAGAGAATAAGCACAACCCTGTCAGACCATGCTCCACGACACACAGCGTGATTTTCCATCCTTAAAATAGCAAAAGTGGATTCTGACGCGCCCTTAAAGGGCACCTATTTTACCCCTTTTTTAAGATGTAATATTAATATTATGGTTCTTCTGAGTGTGTCAGTTTAGGTTCAGTTCAAAACACAATTCAGATTTTTTTATTATGATGTGTTAAAAAGTGCCATTTTGGGGGCGTGTACACAGTTCGTTATTTTAGGGGCGTGTTGCTTCTCATGAAAATTAGTTTCAACTTCCTGCCCAACTTAACAAGGAGGCGGAGCCAAGAGCTCCCCACTTTGTGTATGGCAACAGACAGGCAGACAGAGAGAAGCAACATGAGTGAGAGGACCAGCATTCAGCTGTACATGTACGACTCTGACACAGACCAAGCAGAGAGTACAAAATCATTTGTGTCTTTGTATAGTTTTACAGCCAACTGTGTGCTAGTTTAAAGCTCCGAGCTTGTAGTCTACACCGAGACTAATAACCAAGCACACTGAATTAACTTTGACTGAAGGGCATCACACACCGCATGCACCGCGACACGGCGCGCACATGACAGTTGAAAGTATCGCACACTTGCGGTGTGTCACCTGATAGAAACTTATGTTTAGAATTCAGAAATGCATGCCGCTGCTTGTCGCCGAGCACCGCTTCTGGTGTACGACCTGCTTGAGGCTATAACTAAAGGGCGTCATACACCAGATGCGCCGCTCAGAGCCAAGACACGGCACACCAAACGCGCACATTCGCATGTTATTTAAAATGAAACTATTCGGATAACGCTCTGTGGCGTGGCAAAATATGAACAGTGTCCTGAGCAGGGCCAGCGGTCCATAGAGGCGACCTAGGCGGCAGAATAGTGAGTGAACCCCCCGGTCCTCACTTTCATCCGCGACAACGCGAAATGCATGGCGCTGCGCGCCGTTATTTCGTTATTTCCAATGGAGGGACGCGCACGTGAGGCAACGCGCTCGCACTTTCTAGCTGCACCTAGTTAAGATGACAGGGAGCTTCTGTGACCGTGGGAAATGCAAACCGCTGAAGTTTAAGGAAGACGCAATGAAAAGTACATGTGCATGCAAACCCACCAAAACTCACAAACACTGGCGACGAGGAAAGCGATAACGTGGTGAATGTTGAGCCTAATGAGCCTTACATCTAAAAATAGAGCAAGGGTGTTCCTTTGGTGACATCGCTTTGACTCACACGCTGAAAATGGTGGACGTGAAACAACAAACTGAGGATATGGTAATGTGCACCTGTCAATCAATATTGGTGGGTGGGGGGACCGCACTCCTACGTCAAGTTGCGGTCGATCTTAAAACCGCTCCAATTGGTCCACCGTTTTTATGTTGTTAAATTGAAAAAAAAAGGACTGGGTGTGTTTTTATCACCCCAATATGACGGTCTATACACTATACCAACACATATGTCTGTCCAAACAGCTTGAAAAGTAGATTTTTCACCATAGGTGCCCCTTAATGCTTTTGCGCCCTGCGCTTTAGACTTTGCGCCTAGATCGTTTAAAATAGGGCCCTTAGTATTAATCCACACAGTGGCCGAAATTTTACTATTTTCGGTAAAATTGACCACGTCGCACATGTGAGGAACAGCTACTGAGGCCATAGCAAAGGGTTGTTGCTAGATCAGATATGGTTGCGGTCGGAAGGTAACGAGAATTATTTATATTATTTATTAAATTTCCCATTCATTGTATTTTATTAACGTCTACCCCAACCCTGCACCCAACCATCAAAGTAATGTAAAAACTTTAGTTGTACCAAGTATTATTTGTTATCTATTAAATTGCACAATAAATTGTATTTTTTAACGGCGGCCGGTCGCATATCTGATCTATCGCATTTACCATAGCAAAGACATACAGCTGAAGATTGCGAGTTCAGAAATGCATTTAAATTGGTAAAGGAAAAGCACGCGTCGTGTTTTCAACATGCATTTGGACACAATATGTGAATAGCGCATAAAGATTTAACCTGAGAGATACAGTACAAGCACTGATCTATATTAAAGCCACGCAGAGCAATTACAAGTTACAACACACAATTAAACACATATTTTGCAAACTACAGAAAAAGAGGCAACAATTTTAATCACACTTACATGTTATGATCCGGAGGAAGAAGAAACTGGTCTGTATGTACTGTAACAGTTACTGACAAAGTCCCTGTCAAAGTCTGATAAAATCCCATACATAATAGTCTCTGCTGATCTTTCGAATCCCACATTGCAGCCTAGGTTATTGTATCAAAAACCAGAAAAATGACAGGAATTAACACAACACACGGTTGGCTATACTGTAGTGTTGTTGTGAAAATGAACTTTAAACCCTTTATTCCCCGCAGCCGAATCTCCATCTGTCAGTGATCGTCATCTTCATGTCATGATCAGTCATGTGTCTTAATGGAAAGGCGTGTTCACGTTTTACCGGATCCGGCACTTCATATTTGGTGATGTACCGTATCGACATTGATGCGTTCAAGCAAAAGATCCCACACGATTCATTTATTCGAGTCGACTATTTCGTTAAAGAATCAATATTTTTAAACATGCTACACTTTCGGATTTAACCCTCAGCTGGATGTTTTTATTCACTTAGTGTTGTGTTTATTTTCAAAAACACATAATAGGGGCTCTTTAAATTGTCATCTGATATTTACATAATAGGTTTATGGCTTCAGTAAGTTAAAAAAATCTCCAGTTTTATAAGCTAATTTATTACACCACTAACTGCCTATAGAATCAGAAGGTCCATGATTGACCATATATGGTTTGTGTTAATTATATTCGGCTCTGACGTATCGCTCTTACACACACACACACACACACCCCTCACTGACAAAGGTCCAGAATTTGTCCCATACACAAGCTCATTTGTCCTATTTTAACTGCTATGCCATCATAAATTGTGAAAATAACCATCGGAGAAGGCTTTGAGACCAAGCGGAATCCTCTTTTGACTGTTGCTTCAGCATAGCAGAGGAAAGTTGAATGTGCTGGCCAGTTTGTGTTTGCCTAATAAATGACAATAGGCTAGTTTTTAATTTAAAACTTGAATAGTATCCTTTTTTTCTAATGATATATGATGTAATACATTTGTTTTTAAAAAATAAGTATTAAAATAAGTATTATTCTCATATTTTTTTCTTCTAAATCTTTAAGAAATGTTTTTGGTACATCAAAAAATGTGGTTGATGACCATCTGACAAGCTAGTACAGCAAAGAATAGTGTTAAAAAAGTACTTAAACCTCATAATTAAATAGAAAATGAGGCTTATAACTGCAAAAAGGTCCATATTTTAAGAAAAAAAGAACCACCCATTTCACCAGGCTGGCTACGGGCCTGCTCTGCATGAACATTTGACAGTTGAGCTGAGTGATTTGACATGATTCAGCAGTCTACATGTGTTTGATGAAACATGCACATTAAATTTCACAATATTCTTGATAAATTAACAAAAGATGCAACTAAACGTACCTTATGCCTCTTCAAGTGAAGATGAATAAATGTGAAATCTGTAAATCTTGCATTTTGCATCCTGAGAAGAGTTTGAAACATGTCTCATGCTGTCGTTGCCCAGTAATGCACAGTAAACAATTTGGCGCTCGCGTTTTCAAAATAAAAGTCCCACATACACAGTAAGTAGAATATACGCTTAAAATAACCAAGGGAGGAAAGATATCACTGTTGTATCAGTAGAAAACGTTTGGCTTATCAGACGCAGCCTGGGGCATGCGTATGAATGATTTCAGAGCTTTTTTATTATCTGAGAGCTGCATATATGGGTCGTGTTTTCATGATGATGTCAGCTGCTCATCAGGTCCGGATGAATGACCTAAAGTAGGCCTACATGCTAATGCGTAGGGCATGGCCCGTGAGTCTCGTCACAGTTTGTTTTGTCTTCTGATTGGCCCGTTCTTCACCGGGGTTATACACTTGTGGAATTTATATGAGAACAAGGAAACAGTGGTGTCTAAAGCCTGGTTTATACTTCTGCGTCGAGTGATCGCCGTAACCCATGGCTCATGCAATGCGCGTAGTTGTGCATTTATACTTCTGCGTGCTGTTTCTGTTGCTTTGCAATAACACTTCCGAAACACTAGCTGGCAGTAGGTTATGTTATGTTCCTCTGTGTCGAGTTTCTTCGCTGGTGTTTGGTTTTTCTGAACGCTACCTTAATGTACAAGTGGCTCAAACTCACTCATTTTGAGGCGGGAACCGGCGGATGCGCAACAGCTTTAATCAAAAGGTAAACACAAAACAAAGTTTCCATCTGGATCTCCTTCACAGGACTCCACACTTGTACACACTCGCTCCATTGGGCTCGCGCGGCTCTCACCCCCGCCCACACTCGTCAGCGCTACCAAGCCGACCAATCACAGAGCTTGTTGCGACGTGTAGTTAAATTTTTTGAGAGGTGTTCATCAACGTCACCGACGGCCACGGCGAGGGCTATGCATCCACGCGTGCCTACGCGTGTGCTTGACGCAGAAGCATAAATCAGCCTTGAGGCTCACAGTATGCTCATTGCCATATACCGATCTTTTATTATTCTACTATGCCTTGCTATAGACCTTTTTCTTGGCTGCTGCATGGAGAGTGCCATAGCGACCAGCGTCTTCCGGTGAATGGTTAGAACTTCCGTTTACAGTGTTGACAACTGGTAATTTGCGCTCTGAAAATGGGTTTCAATAGCATTTTGAGTGGATTACGGAGTATTTTTGTGACACACAACTTTGAAAGGTGTATGCTAAAGCTGTTATAAACCGTAAGTGTGGTTCAAGCGCGAGAGAAAAACGTTCTCCTAGTTCACGTGTCTGCCGTCAGAAATACAGTGTGTGTGTGTTTCCCCGGCCCAGCTGTTAGCTCAGCGGCTCTTCAGCACACACACACACGCAATACTTCACTGCATCATAGAGCAAACCAAATTACTGGCATGAAACGTAACAGGTGTGTAAGTCATGCCATTTAAAAAAATGTACAATGAAAGTCTGTTATTGATACTCTGCTGGCTGATTTGCTGTTCATTCTAATCGCGAGCCGTTTATGTTTCATTAGTGTGATGTATTTACCATGGTTTGTGTTTTTCTGTCATTTCAAAATGTCACTTTATTTTCACTCTGTCACAGTTATTAAATCAGTGTGTTGGTGGGACTGTACAGTAGGCTACGTGTGTGTGTCAAACATTTTGGTGAATTACATTTGTTTGGGCTGGTTATATATTTTAAAGAAAGAGTAACTGTTGACTTTAGCGATGACGAGGCTTTATTTAAACTGCAGAAAATGCCGTCTGCAATCGAGGGGGAAATGTCTCACAGTGGCTGTTTTTCATCCTATTAGATCACATTTTTTAAATGATCAGTCCAGGAGGTGGTGCTGATCGACAACAGTATTAGTTCAAAGATGATAAAAGCTGGTAAAATAGATTAAAACTACCGTTTTAAAGCAGTCTAAATGTGACCGTTTACACGCATCAGCTGCCGACCGGAAGTTCTTCGCATTCTCCTTGCGCATACATGCAAAGCATAATGGGTAATTTTGCATTCCAAGAATAAGGTCTATACCCACACTGTAAAACTCAACACTCAACTTGATCACATAAAATGAGTGTTGTTAACTCAAAATTGACTGAAAGTTAATTCTACTCATTTGAAAAGAGTTTTGAACTCAGCGTTGAAGATAATGAGTTAATTAAATACCTCATTACTTCAACTTAAATGGAGTAAGTTCACAGTACTCCTATAGATTAGTTTTTTTTAACTCAAATGGTTTGTATCAATCGGTTTTCTCAAACGGTTTGAGTTGACTTAACTTACTGGGTTTTACAGTACTCAGTTGGTTTGACTTCTCCATTTATCAGGTTTTACTGTGCTCAAATTGCTTCGTTTACTCAAATAGATTAAGTTCACAGTACTCATTGGGATTAGTTTTTGAATTTAAATGGTTTGTTGCAATCGGTTTCCTCAAACAGTTTGAGTTACCTTAACTTTTTGGGGTTTTACAGTGCAGATTTTCATAATAGGGCACCTTTAACATATTGCTTTCAGCAGCCAATGAATAACCCCAAAAACTCAAAACTATCTTGTTCCACAGCAGTATTATGGCCACATATTGAATATTACTGTACTGTAAGGAATGCAAAGAGAAAATAGCAGGGTTTTTGTGGGCCTTAATAAAGTCTTAATTCACTTGTTTGTACATTAAGGCTTTAAAAAGATCTTAAATCTGAGTAACGAGTCTTTAAAGTATGAGATAACTCAAAATGTACAATGTTTTTTTTGTTAGCACATATTGTTATACTTTAGGTGAACAATTAATCAGTGTAATAGTCATAGTGTGTGAAGTTTAGTTATTTCACTTTTGAATTATGTGGCGCATGTACTGCACAAGTTGATGGAGCCAGTGGCAGTGTGTGGAGCTTTCTTGAAACTGATATAAGTAAGAGCCGTTGTGCAATTACTTGTAGTCTTTATTTTAAATCACCATAATGCAGATTTGCAAGTATAAAAAGGTTTTATTCAAAATATTTTTGGTGACCATTAATTACTGCTAAACGTTTGAACTGATTAAACGAAAAATGGATACAAAAATAAATATAGCCGCAAGCGGCGATTGACGGGGTTCGAGCATTTGGCAACCTAATTGACATTTAGGCAGTTTAGATGTAGGACAACCCAAAATTTAAGGCTGACACTAAAGAAATCCATGATGGAATGTAATAACTGGAAAAAATAATGTGTAAATGAATAAAGTGGATGGCTGGGACTAAATCAGATTTTAAATGCAATAAGAGTTTACACCACATCAAGATGTGATTCGGAATTATCTTAACTGTAATTTTAGTGACTTTAAACAGTAAGAATAAAACAGCAAAGGTCTACAAAGGTTAAGAGAAATGATAAGTGGTCTTGTGCTGCCATCTAGAGGCTTAATGGTAGGTGACAATTGAAACTGTGTTTTAATGGCTATCATGGTATTAAAATATGTTTCATTGAGGCCTTTTAAACATCCAGGCTGGACATGATTGGAAAAACGTAATGTGTAAATAAATTAAGTTATACGTTTGGGCTAAATTTGTTTTCAAATGCAATAGCAGTGTTCATACCACGTCAAGATGTGATGTAGAACGATTAATGGATGGTTTGAGTTACAGCCGTGGATTTTGTGCCGAAGTGATCAAAATGAGCAGGCCTGTCATAAAATATGTCAGATCAAGTATATTTGTGGAAAAAAAAGCTGTCTAAATTAAACAAATATTCTGCAAATTATGGTAAAATAGCAGTGAAAATCAGTGTTTTTGAGACTTTTCTACTGTTATAGCGCCACCTATTGACCCATCCTCACAAAATTTTGCATGCTTGTTAAGAATCACATCTCAAATGTGCGTACCTGATTTCATGAAGTTTTAAGTTTTCCACATGCATTTACAGGCATGTAGGTCAATGAGGACACGCCCCTTTTTGTAAATGAGCCATTTATAGCTACCTAAAGACAAAAGTTAAACTTTTTTTCAATAATTATTTATCTAGGCAGTCCAGAGATCCATACAACACTGGTTTCGTGGCGATTGACCTAAAAACCAGGGACTAGTTTGCAAAAGTAGGTTTTCCTTATATTAATTACTATTTAATAAACAGTATGACTGACAGCAGTGACGTTTGTGTCAAAGTGATCAGAATAAGCAGGCCTATCATAAGATATGCCAGATTAAGTATATTTGTGAAAGCTGTCTAAATTAAACACATATTCTGCAATTTATGGTCAAATAGCAGTGAAAATCAGTGTTTTTGAGACCTTTTTTACTGTTATAGCGCCACCTATTGACCTATCTTCACAAAATTTTTTATGCTTGTTAAGAATCCCCTCTCAAATGTGCGTCTCTGATTTCATGAAGTTTTGAGTTTCCCTCATGCATTTACTGGCATGTAGGTGAATAAAGGCACGCCCCTTTATGCAAATGAGCCAGTTATAGCTAGCTAAAGTTGAAAGTTGAACTTTTTTTCAATAATTATTGATCTAGGCAGTCCAGAGATTCAGACAACACTGGTTTCGTGGCGATTGAGCTAAAAACCAGGGACTAGTTCGCAAAAGTATGTTTTCCTTATATTAATTAATATTAAATGAACAGTACGACTGACAGCAGTGATGTTTGTGTCACAGTGTTCGGTATGAGCAGGCCTTTCATATGATATGTATTTTGTGTGGCTGTGCAAAACTGTGTGTAATAACCAATCAATTACAACCTCAAAAAACACAAAATCGCCCCCTAGTGGCCGATTTCTTTCAAAATTCTTACAGACCTTTAGGACCATGAGTCGAACATGCCCACCGAGTTTCGATCCGATCACTCATTGTTAACCTAGTTTAATGGCTGCTCAATCTTAATTAGCTAATGGCGGCCATGTTTTTTGAGATATGCCAGTGTCCTTGTAATATGTCATGACAAGTTGGACAAAGACACAGCATGCCAAATTTCAAGTTGATTGGACTAATGGTTGTAAGGTTAGAGTCTTTTTTATGAATTTTAAGCTGTATAGCGCCGCCATGTGGCCAAAGTCCGCGGGTTTTGCACTGTGACCTCAAATTGACCTTATACATGCCTGTACCAAGTTTGGTGATGATATCTCAATCCATTCAAAAGTTATAACTACAATTAGCAATTAGCTTACAATTAGCATGGAACATTTTGGTCTACTGTTTTGCATGAAAATCAAAATTTCAATTTTTTTTCAATAACTATTGATATTCAGGGTCCAGAGAACATTTCTACACTGGTTTGGTTACGATTGGATGAAAAACCTAGGACTAGTTTGCAAAAGTAGGTTTTGGACAAATCGCGGTGTAGCGGAAAAACGGTGCGTCATAGAGAAAATCTGAGTGACTCCACTTTTGTTCGGGCTGACCCAAGGATTCCAAATATGTAAATTTTTTGAGTCTAGGACAAACGGTGTACAAATGGCGGCCAAAAATGGCAAAAACGTTCGTTTTTGGCGCCATAGCGCCACCTATGGTCCGATTAGGCTGATCTTTGGCCAGAATGTAGTGTACTGGAGTACTACCATCTGGCCAAGTTTCAGCTTTCTAGGCCTTACGGTTTGGTCGGACCAATACCAATTAGGGCAGAAGAATAATAATAATAATAATAATAATAAAAATCCTAACAAAAACAATAGGGTTTCAGCGCTACGCGCTCGAACCCCTAAATATGGATAAAAATAAAACACAAACTGTGTATATGGATTATTTGTAGCACAATGTTATTTTTTAAAGTGATTTGCTTCAATTCTTTTGAATGGAAGTTTCTCATGATTAGAAATTGGTGGATGTTGACAATAATTGAAAATTAAAACATAAAATATAAAAGATTTATCAGTGTGAAACAAATAGAGTTCGTTTGGTGCTTTCTTTTTTGTTCTATTACATTTAATTATGATTTAGTTCAATATCAATGTGTCTGTTGAAGGATGTTTCTGTGTCCCAATGTCCTGTAGGGAATGGACTATCTGCACTCCAAGCGCTACATCCACCGTGATCTGGCTGCGCGCAATGTTTTGGTGGAGAATGAAGGGGTGGTGAAGATCGGTGACTTTGGCCTGACCAAGTACATTCCTGAAGGGGACATTTACTATCGCGTTCGTGAGGACGGGGACAGTCCCGTGTTCTGGTAAGATTAAATGGCTTGGGGATGATGGGTAATGTGCTCCCATGTGGAGGAGAACATCCTGCTGGACACTTTTATCAAATAAACATGATCTGTTAATAGATTTATGGACATAATTCCATTGTGTCACCCAGTGAAAGCATAATTATCTTTCATTTTGTTCAATACAAAGAGCGTTTGAATACTTAAATGATTCTGCTGAAAAGTAATTTGATTCAAAAAAGAACTTGCAGTTCGTCTTTGAATTATTAAAGGGGTAGTTCACACAAAATTAAAAATCTGCCATCATTAACTCACCATTCACTGCTTTTTTTCTTTTATTTAACATCAAAAGAAGAAGGTATTTTGAAGAATGCTGATCGCTGGAGCCCATTCAATTCCATTTTAAGAAAAAAAATGAGTATTGAAGTTAATAGGTGCCATCAACCAGCATTCTTCAAAATATCTTCTTTTGTGTTCAACAGAAGAAAGAAACCAGAATAAATAAGGAAAGTTTCATTTTTATAACTATCCCTTTAAAAAGCCATGAAACGCCTCTAGTTTGATAAAAGTCAGGAAAGTGGGTGAGTCCAGCTTTGTTTAGGTGCGAGTGTCCAGCAGCGAAAGAGGGAAGAGTTTGCATGAAAAGGGGAGTTTCATTACGTGCGGCTGGCAACCCAAACAGGCCCCAGTTTTAAAATGTTACGCCATCCGTCCACACACTACGCTGGAGTTTTCGAGCCCAAAAAACGGAGCGTGCTGGAGATGCCGTTTTTATTCTAAAGCGCTGCTGCTCCGTCTCAGTGTGGATGGGGGAAAACGGAGATGAAAACGGAGGCGGGGCTGCAGACATTCGCCTATCTGATGTGATGTGATACAATGATCTGTTGTATCTCTGTTGTAATCTTAATATGCTACATCTGTTGTGAAAATATGGGTGTGGCGCCCCACCTCACACCGCACTTTGGGTTCAGAGGATGGATGTAACTGTTGTACAACCGTTTAAAAAGACACCGAACAAAGCATTTTCAGTCTGTAATATTGTAGTAATATTAATGTAAACTACGTAGTAACTTCAGTCATTTCACTAAGGTATGTCTTCAAAAACTGAAAGAGTACTGCTGACGATACTAACTAACTTTGCCATCTGGAGAAACATAAACAACGCACAAACAAATCCGTAAAGACAGGATAATCAAAACGAATTGGAACCATGTCTTTTTTTAAAAGAAGATGAACGGCAAATCTGGATTTCACTGTTTCCAGATTGGAAAAGCTTTTAGGTAAAAATGTTTCTTACAAACGTATTTTTTTAGCAGACCACTGTAATCTACACATGTGGGTCCACACACGAGCTTTGCTCTCATCGCGGGCACATTTATAAACGCAACAATGATGACCCATGTCTCCAAACAATTCTTCTTCTTCCACTTGTTTAAATTACGGTTGGCAACACAATGTGGCGTCTCTCTAAACACTGTAACCGGTAAAAGAAGTCTTCGATGCTATATGATGCATAATAATAAACTTGCATCTCATCCACAATAGAGCGCGCTGATTGGTTCGAACCAAGTCTTTCTCATGAATTAATGCTGAAAACTCAAAGGCGTCACATTGTATCCGCCGGTACAGACATCCACTCTGGAATTTACACAAGGGTCTATTCGCCGTAACGTAGCTTCTAATTTTTTTTTCCAACCGCAAGAACGAATTTGCTCTAAATAACACAAAACCAATTTTCACTTTTTTTGTGAAATATATGCATCCTAATACTGTTTTTAGCAGCGTGGGACACATACATGACTGTCAACATCTCAAAAAATGTGTTTTGGTGTTTCATGACCCTCTAAATTAACCTCAAATTATTTTCTCTTTTTTAGGTATGCCATCGAGTGCCTGAAGGAAAGCAAGTTTTCCTTTGCCTCTGACGTTTGGTCATTTGCTGTGACCCTCTATGAGATTTTGACTAACTGTAAGCATCATGAAAGCCCCCCTTCGGTACGTTTCGATTTATGACTTTAATGTTACAGTAAAGTTGCACTCAGTAATGTTTAAATTGATTGTTTACACAAAAATAACAATTCTATCAAAGAGGTCAGAAAAAAATGTCTGCAAGTGTGGATATTCGGACATGCCCAAAATCTCACTGACTTTAAAGACATTCACCAAAAAGATCACTTGAATCTCTATCTTGACGAGTTTCTTTTTTCTGTTGAACTTATAAAAAGACATACTGTATTTTTTTTAAAGTTGTTGGAAACCCATTGACATCCATAGAAGGAAAAAAATACACTGGAAGTCAATGGTTGTGGTAGGGGTTTCCACCATTCTTTAAAATACCTTCTTTTGGTGTTAAACTGAAGAAACAAGGTGGTGCAGTGGGTAGCACGTTTGCCTATGGATTGAAATTGGATTTGCAACACTCCTAGGGCTTTATCATACACTCGGCGCAATAAAGCGCTAGACGTGTTTGGCGCAATTTGTTGCTACTTTCAGACCAGCGCAACCCTAATTTTCACATTTTACGCCACATTGCTTAAATAGCAAATCCATTTCCACTACTTTGTAGACTCATGGGCGTGCTGGTCTATAAAGGAGGTGTGTTAAGGTGCATTGTTGGCGCGTTGCTATTTCGAGGAACTGAAATAGACACGTTAGTTATGCACCTATGCAGGTCCAAAACCCTTACACAGTGCTTAATACAAACAGAATGTACAGCAAAAATTCTTTACATATAAAAAAAGACTAAACATTTACAAAAAATATTAATTTCTACATAAATATAACAACCACTGCCTTTATGCCTTCACCTTGCGGGGGCTTTTTTCAGTTTATTCTTGACCATTTGTGTTTGTAAAATGTTATTAGTAGTAGTAGTTGTAGTAGTAGTATTTATTATATGCATATTAATATTTGTTTTAATAAAAACAAGTTTAGATTTGTCCACCTGTCGGGTTTTGGAGACGTCTGCATCACCATGTGGCATAAGAAAAGGACGTATGTTTGGATATAACTCAGTTTTCTGACCACACTTCACTAATATTGTTCATTTATTCATTTGCTGGAAATTAAAACTGAATTTAGAAATAGTTTTGAAACAAATATTTGTGCTTAACAAACTAAATTAAATATGTAGGCTAATGAATGTCTTCAGTGGAGTGCGTACAACACCGTTTCCTTATCCACGAAAGTAAAGGAGTAAAGTAAAGAGTAAAAGTAAAGTAAAGAGAAAGAGGCAGAATAGAGGAGGCTCGTTCTTTATCCTTGCGCTGCAGATGGTCTGTTTAACTGTCTCGCTAGTAAAGTGTTCAGTTTTTACACTTAAAAAGTCCGCCATGAAAATAGCAAATGCGCCATGGATCAACACAACTGAATCTTAAAGGCAATGGGAGATGAGACTCTAATTGGTTTGATGCACGTTATGCTCAAAACACACCCATAACTCATTAAGAGAATAAGCACAACTCTGTTAGACCATGCGCCGGGGTGCAAACCGTATTTTTCCATCCTTAAAATAGCAAAAGTGGATTCAGACATGCTCTTTAGACTTTGCACCAAGATCTTTAAAATAAAGCCCTTAGTTATTATAAGCTTACACTTTATGAAAAATAAATTGTTTTAATTGTGTTTTATTTAAGAAAGATTCACTATGCTGGTTAAATACTCGAATGGCTTTTTCTTTTATATTTACAATAATTCTTTACTCTATTGACTTATGACTGGGTTTTCCATAGAAATTCTCAGAGATGATGGGAACGGTCCACGGTCAGATGACTGTCGTTAAACTGATTTCCCTCCTGGAGAAAAATGAGAGATTACCATGCCCTCAAGACTGTCCTCTTGAGGTACAGTAAAACTATACAGCACAAAATGTACAGTTGAAGTCAAAATGATTCATCCTCCTGTGAATTTTCTCTTCCTATTTCAAATATTTCCTAAATGATGTTTAACAGAACAGCAAATTTTCACAGTGTGTCTAATAATATTTTTTCTTCTGGAGAAAGTCTTATTTGTTTTGTTTTGGCTAGAATAAAATAAGTTTTACATTTTTAAAAAAACATCTTAGGGTCAAAATTATTTGCCCCTTAAGCTATATATTTTTTCGACAAACAATGAACAAACCATCATTATACAATGATTTGATTTACCTAGTTAAGCCTTTTAAATGTCACTTTGAGCTGTATAGAAGTGCATTGAAAAATATCTAGTCAAATATTATGTACTGTCATTATGGCGAAGATAAAATAAATCAGTTATTAGAAATGAGTTATTAAAACTATTATGTTTGGAAATGTTAAACAGAAATTTGGGGAAAAAATAAACTGGGGGGCTAATAGTACATATAAAACATATAATATATATAAAACAAAAACCATAATGAATTTTCTACCCTATTCCTCTTCACATTGATTTCCTGCAGGTGTATTTACTGATGGAGCAGTGCTGGGACTTCAACCCTGGTCAACGCCCAACGTTCAAATCGCTGGCCGAGACTCTGGAGGATATTCGAGGATCATACAAACAGCCGCCGTCAGTGCAGCTCGCTCAGCTGAACCATCGCTGACCTGCTCTTTTTCCCCTCATAGCCTTCAACCGCAGCACTTCACTATGAGCCTGACCACACTTGGCTGTTCGTGTCATTGGGTCGTATTTTTAGAAAAGAGGATGTTTATCATATGTGCTGTTTGAGGTTACCTCACGCTGAAACTGAAAACCAGTGTTTGTGCTGGAGCCAGCCCTCGATGTCCGAAATATGATTACAATGATATAACTTAGTGTTACTTTATAGCAGTATATGTGTATTTATTTTCAGAAGGGAAGGGAAAGTGGTTTGTAGAGAAAAATAGCAACATGGCAGTCATTTACATGCACATTCTTAACCAATTATGCAGCAATTTCAATTAATTAACCCATTTATACACTGTAAAACCCAACAGTCAACTTTATCACATGAAATGAGTATAGTTGACTCAAAATTGACTGAAAGTTAATTCTACTCATTTGAAAAGAGTTTTGAACTCAGCGTTGAAGATAATGAGTTAATTAAATACCTCATTACTTCAACTTAAATGAAGTAAGTTCACAGTACTCCTATAGATTAGTTTTTTTTAACTCAAATGGTTTGTATCAATCGGTTTTCTCATACGCTTTGAGTTGACTTAACTTATTGAATTTTACAGTACTCAGTTGGTTTGAGTTCTCCATTTATCAGGTTTTACTGTGCTCAAATTGCTTCGTTTACTCAAATAGATTAAGTTCACAGTACTCATTGGGATTCGTTTTTGAACTTAAATGGTTTGTTGCAGTTAGTTTCCTCAAATGGTTTGAGTTACCTTAATTTTTTGGGTTTTACAGTGTGTGTATCTGAATAAAGCCACAGTCACACTGCACTTCACTTTAAGGCTAAAGCGATCACCTAATCTATCCCAATTTTGGCCTCATTTCACCTGGATTATTGAAATGTGCATATGTGACATGTAAGAAGTGTAGATTTACAGTAAGCACATTCAAAAATATCAGGAAAATATATCGAACACTCCAAAAACTAGATTAAAGAAAAGTAATTAATAGCTCATTTGAGTAATATATAAATAATAAAAGAGCACATTTTTATTAGTATACAAATACAGTTGAAGGCAAAATTATTAGCCCTTCTGTGAAATTTGACATCTTTTTCAATTATTTACCAAGTGATGATTAACAGAGCAAAGGAATTTTCATAGTATTTCCTATAATATTTTTCTTTTGGAGAAATTCAATTTATTTTAGTTTGGCTTGAATAAAAGCTGTTTTAAAAATGTTTATATCATTTTTAAGGTCAGTATTATTAGTTCCCTTTAAGAAAAAAAATAAATAAATATATATATATATATATATATATATATATATATATATATATATATATATATATATATATATATATATATATATATATATATATATATATATATATATATATATATATATTTTTTTTTTTTTTTTTTTTTTTTTTTTTTTTTTTTTTTTTTTGGTCACACTTTTCAATAAGGTTCATTGGTTAATGTTAATTAATGCATTTACTAACATGAACAAACAATGAACAATACATTTACTACAGTATTTGTTCATGTTACTTAATGTTAGTTAATAAAAATACAGTTGTTCATTGTTAGTTTATGTTAACTCACGGTGCATTAACTAATGTTACCAAGCATAGACTTGGATGTAATAATGCATTAGTAAATGTTCAATTATGATTATTAAATGCTGTACAAGTGTTGTTCATGATTAGTTCATGTTAGTAAATGCATTAACTAATGAACCTTATTGTAAAGTGTTACTATTTTTTTTGATTGTCTCTAGAACAAACCACTGTTGTCCAATAACTTACAAAATAAATCTTACCTAATCAACATAATAACTTGTTAGGCCTTTAAATTGCACTTTAAGCTGATTTCTAATATCTAGTATAAAATAAGTGGAAACAAGTTACGTACTTTCATCATGGCAAAGACTAAATTAATTTGTTTTAGGAATAGGAATTAGTTATTACAAATATCTAAAACTGTCTAAAAATGTGTCAATTTTCTCCATTAAACAACACTTTAAGAATAAAATTTTCAAAGGAGGCCTAATAATTTTGACTTCAACTGTATATTTGCATGTGAATGAATACAATTCATGAACTAAAGTAACTAAAGCCACTTTTCATGTGAGCCTGGCATGATGTGGCATAAATACAAACCGTTCTCGGCCCAGAATTCTATAAATGCTTAAGATAACCATTCTGATGGATGGCATTGACACTGTTGGCTGGCTACTTGTTTCTCCATAGCTGGTTAAGTGGAAACACACAATTTCTTTTTTCTGTTATTTAATGAAGTCAATATCAGATAAAAAGCAGTCTATCTGATAATCGTCCATATTGCTGTTTACGTCACACGGTTGGCGCATTTGTATTACATTCCAAAAAGTTCCGTTATCAGCACCACAGTGGATTATGAAACCGTATCTACATGGAATGGAACAGAGAAGCAAACTGAACCGTTTGGCCTCCTTTAAAATATGTTTTTTCCACAGTATTGGGGGTTTTAGGATGCAAAACGTTAGAAATTGCTGTACATTAGTCCAGAGGATAAATTCTTTAGTTTGGTTTGAATTGTTTGCTAAGGACAATATGGAATCTGAAAACATGTTGACTCAAATTTGAATTTTATTAGTCACATACCCTGTATGACATGTAGTAAAATGCTTATACAACCATCTGTGACCTTAAAAAATAATAATAATATCAATAAAAATTATAAGTTATGGAGTATAATAAGATGCAAAAACACTATTTTAGATATAGAAATATACATTATAGCTATTGAAAATAGACCAATATATAATATTTTAAACTTTAGATATGAAGAATATAGCCATAGAAAATAAAATATTAAAAAGAAGTGTTTCTAATAAAGTGCCTGGTGCACACATAGGAAAGAGTGTATCCTACAGGTGGTTTGTCAAGCCCACTCACCTGCATGGAGAGCTCTCAGAACTACGCAATATATGGACAGGCTGTGTGCAAATGTGCACTGAACAACATGCTATTAGGTATTTCATTTAAATTTTGCAAAGTGTATCACAGGAAACAGGTAAAAATCCTGAAGTGAGACATTTTGAACACCAGGGCATCTTTGTCCATCGTTTTTCTAGCATATTCAAATCATGAATTCCTGACCAAAGGATCGTACTCGGTACTTCGTCGTTGCTTCACTTTTGTCCTGCGTTCATTTAGTTTTCAGCACACTCTTGTTTTGTTATGTAATAATGCCAGTTGTAGCATCGTTGTCGTAGCATTGCATGTCATGTTTTGGGTTCGTTTAGATGTCTATGGTCCATCTAGCATTCATCTTTCAGTCTAAACACACCAGAGTCTGCTTGGTGTGCACCAGTTTTCGAATGCCACCATTTACACTTCTTCAAATGAACCACACTAACAAAGTTTGCTTTATATAAACCAAACCCCAAAGTAATTTGCATAACTGTAAAAAATACGAATATAGCATAATTTGTGCGTTTTGCTGAATATACAGGGTGACGAATGCAAATATGCTCTTCCATTCCATGCGAAATACGTAAGGAATAATTGATGATGAGCTGTTGCGTTATTAGAAAATAATACACCACCTAGGTGGTGGTGCGGTCACAATGGGTGTATATTATTTTCTAATAATTCAATAAACCACAGACAATTATTTCTCTTGTACTATAATCTCCACACTGAAAGACATTGTTCAGATGTTGTATTTCAAGACATTTGTCAGGTTTTTGTCCTCAGACAGCTCTCGTGTTTGGCACTAGTTTCATATACATCTCTTCCAAGGCTTTCTGTTTTGTTTTGATTTGATTTTTGTAGGATGTGTAGTGAAAATGCGAATCGTGAAATGAAACTGTAATGCCGTCAAAACCCAGCTGGAACTACTTTAGCTAGGTGTTTAAATGAAAATAACTGCTTAGAATGCTCATCAGCCCATCAAAATCGATCATTTTGCATAAGTAAAAAAAAACATATTCCTCCATTAAATGAAAGAGATTCCAGCATCAGCATATGTCTTCTGTTGGTGGAAAAAGGGTGACCTGAAGTGCTCAAGTAACAAAATGCTTGTGGCCATTTATCATTGCTTAATCAAAATGTATCATATTTGTGTGTAAATACTACAAGGTGTGTTGGTTGCTTTTAAGTTTACTTCCTCTTTCCCCATTCCTGCCTAAATTGGGAGTAAACCTGTGACAGATTTATGGAAGGCCTTAAAATATGAATATATATGTTTACAGTATCTTATATATGCCAGTTTGAATATTTTTTTTTAATTTATACATATTTACTTTTCAAGAAAATGTGCAATTCTACTCTAGTTTCTGGCCTTTTGTACAATATTATCCTGTGTGAAATGCTATAGCCTTACTATTCCACTGAATGTATCTAATAAAACTCCTTTAATAAATGGAATTTCCTAAAATTCTATACCAAAATACATTCTTATCAAATATGTCTTGCATTTTTAACTGAATCCTTTTGGATTTCTGTGCACTCAAAAGAGAGTCAAGTCAAACTTAATCTGTTTTGTAAATGAATGAAGCACACAGTATGTTAATGTAAAAGATTCATTAAATTTTTTCAATTATTATTATTTATTTGTTTTTGGACCATCTTCTAGTGAAATAACATTTCGTTCTGGCCACATACGTTGGAATTCTCCAGTTATTTAAAGTGCATTTTTAGTTTCTAAAAGCTGAAATCTGAGCTGTCTCCTGATGCCTGCATATGTAAAAATGTGCTCTACATTTTTCTTTCAATAACAAAACATAGAACTAAAGTACCTTGATACTTTGCCCCAAAATACCTTTTTTTTTGCAAGAAATCCATTGTAAACTCCTATTTTTATGCCCTGTGAGGCACAATGGATTGTTTTATTCTGATCTGGCAACCCACCCTTCCACTTTTTTTGTTGCCATTATCAGCATTAGAAATGCTGGGTTCAAGGGTCAAGGCAGCACTGAGGGTCAGCAAAAAGTACACAGACATTTATGTATACATAAAATAAGATTGAATTTTATATATATATATATATATATATATATATATATATATATATATATATATATATATATATATATATATATATAACACTAACATGTTATTCAATAATATTTCAGAAAAGAAAAAAAAACGGAATACATTTTATTAACATACAAATTACATAAGTAAATAGACTGAATGAGTGTGGTCCTTGTTTTTTTTTTTTTTTTTTCAAAATATGTTTACTGATTTGCCCCACCATCCCATCTGAGAAGAGAAGGAGAATGATGGGGATGGTTTAGTGATTGTCATTTCAAATTTAATGTAGTTAATGCTGTAAATGAATCCGATTTCATTTAAATGTACATACTGTCACTTTGGTGAACAAATTAAGTCAAAGGCAGATTCTGTGCGACTAGCATATTCAACATTGAACTCCACTGTGTTTATAAATGTGTTTGTTAATGGGTTTTATCCCAGTGAGGTATCATTTAAAAAGCTATACTGCATTAGTTAATACCATTTAAAGTAATGTTTTCTATTTATTTCGAAATATTATTAATATCTTAGGAAATAAGTCATGGCAACTTTGATGTAATATACTGTAGTTTGGTATATTTACCTTTGGCCCACGGCTATCAATGATATTTGGTTTTTGGCCCTTCATATGAAAAGTTTGGGCACCCCTGATTTAAAGAAACGATCTCTAACGATGACCTGGCAACCCAGCTGTTGTGTGTTCAAATTTGACTCGTGACTCGGTAGTCCCGCCCCTCACGCCGAAAAAGAAAAACGCATTTCCACTCGGCCAATCAGCGAGCGCGTTTCCAGCATGTGTGTATTGTTTAAACTGGCCAAAGCGAACGAGCAGAGCCAGCGCACAAACTTCCACACGGAGACATGGCGGCTGCAGTGTCTGTTAGCGCAGCTGCTAGAGACGACAAGTCCTTCACTGGTGCTAACATCACCCCGAATCCACTCTATAGTAGTTACGACCAAACAGCGGAACCTGAAAACTGGGGCTTTGAAACGGCCAAAACCACTGAAGCGGAGGACGAGTGTTCACCGACGGGCAGCGACTGTCCGCGGCGGCTTGAGGATGAACTGACGGCCCTCAGTCCAGAAGAGATTGCCAGTCGTTTGGAAAGGACGAGAAGAGAGTTTTACAACCGGCGGAAAATCATCATCAAGAATCTCCCCGCCGATATCAGCAATCAGGTGTGTAACGTTATATCGAACATTAGATCTGGGAAACTTTGTGTGAACTTGCCAAACACTGCCCGATTCAGCACCAGCTCCAGTGTTCACTTATCGCTGACTCAGTAGTTAAATGGACTGGATTTTTACAGTGTTTTAACCGTTGTTTATTGAATTTAAGCGTGATTGTCTAATGCTGGACACTCTGTTATCAGATAGACGCTTTGACCAGTCCAAACCTCGTGTCATTGCAGCCATTAAAGACCCTTTGGAACGGGATGGAGTTGTGTAATCTGATTGTATTGATATTCGTTTGGTCGAGCTGAATGCCCGGATGCTTAACCTGCCCAATGAACTAGAGTTTTAACTCCAATGTTAGTTAGATGTTTCTGTATTGTTAATGTTAGATCTAGTTAGATATTGCCTTATCGTTAGATCTAGCCAGACATTGCTATATATTTAGTTCTAGTTAGATATTGCTATATAGGTCTAGTTAGATGCTGCTATCTAGTTAGATGTTGCTATACAATCAGATCTACTGTAGTTAGATGTTGCTATACAGTTAATTGTTGCTATACAGTTAGATCTAGTTAGATGTTGCTATAAAGTTACATCTAGTTAGATGTTGCTATACAGTTAATTGTTGCTATACAGTTAGATCTAGTTAGATGTTGCTATATAGATAGATCTAGTTAGATATTGCTATATATATTTAGATCTAATAAGACGTTGCTATATATGGTTAGTTCTAGTTAGACATTGCTATATAGATGAATGAAGTTTTTATATATATAAAGTTAAACATTGCTATTAATGTTATTTAGATCTAGTTAGACATTGCTATATAACGTTAGTTAGACTACTAAATATATTTAGATCTAGTTAGACATTGCTATATAACGTTAGTTAGATCTAGTTAGACATTGCTATATAACGTTAGTTAGACTACTAAATATATTTAGATCTAGTTAAATATTGCTATATATTTAGATCTAGTTAGACATTACTATATATTTAGATCTAGTTAGACATTACTATATATTTAGATCTAGTTAGACATTGCTATATATTTAGATTTAGTTAGATATTGCTATTTAGATCTAGTTAGGCGTGGCTATATTGTTAGATCTAGTTAGACGTTGATGACTTATAGTTAGATCATGTTAGACGTTGCTATATATTCGCTCATTCATCCCTTTCAGTGAATTTTCTTGCCTTTTGCTTTCAATTTAATCGAGTAATTTTAGCTTTTAAATCGAGGAATAGAGAATCAAGGTTTCTATTTTAATGTTACTATTGGTTATCAAATTAAAAAATTATTAATAACCTTTTTAGGATTAAGTGTTCACCGAAGTGCTCTACAAATAGAGTTGGATGGGTATTATGGGATAGGATTAAATATGGACTGAACTTAAAAACAAGGTGTTTGGGCCTAAAAGGGTAAAAAATAATGGTTATTATTAGTGTATCGGCTACTATTTTATATGATCACAGATTTACAAGATGCATGGTTATATTATAGTTAGTCGGGTAATAATATTATTCTACAGAAGCATTCAGACAAGCTTTATGATATGTAATTGTCAAACTCAATAATTTTAGCAGTATTTATTGTTTGTTTAATGCTAAACAAAAATGTTAATATTTTAAATGTTGCTTTTACATTTAAATTAACAGCTCTAATACTATAGTGTTTTTTTAATCTAATAATTAACATCAGTAAGATAAATAAATCATTTATTTGTGATTTTTATATTTTTTTATAAATTAAGACTAAATTCATAATTGTTATGGGCTGTTTTTAAGGTATACCGTGGTTTGGAAAAGTCAAGGTTTTAAAACCATCTACGTTTTCTGTTATACCCTTCCTACGGTATATGAAATTTTATTTTATTTTTTTTACAATTTTTAAACATTATCTCCAGCAGAAAAGATATCCAAAGATGCCATTTTAAATCTGTGTTTTTGAAACTAATAAAGACAGCAGAAGTCAATGATTGATTTTAATTAATTAGCCTGACTGGTTTGCTGTTCCAAAATATTTTAAATGTCTCTTAAAATAAAATATATATTTGTTCAAAGGGGAATTTTTTATTTTTTTTTTTAACCAGACATTTAAAAAGAAAATATTTTAGAGCAGTAATCACAATACCCTCAAACCGTAATATTTCTTATCCAAGGTTATCATACCATCAGTGTCATACTGACCCATGCCTATTTTGTGGTCTGTAGTTCAAATCTCAGCTCTTCACTTCAACTTGAAATTCAAATGTCAATAGCCAGTATTTTTTTGCTGATTTTTTTTAGTACTAGATACTCTAGTATCTAGTCAGTTAAACTACTACCTTCAATGTATCTTTGACTAGTAATTTGTCAGACTTTACTATTAAACGCCTATTACTCTGTTTATGAATGGGAAAATAGTATTTACGCTGTTATAGTAGTTCATCATAGGTCAGTTGGTTCTTGTTCATTGTGTGTGGTTCTCTTAGGAAAATGCTTGATTCATGGGGAAAACGGGTATATGTATGTGTGTGTGCTTGGCTGTGGTATTGTTCCAGATTGGAATGGGAGCAGTGAGGATGACAATGGACAGAAGGCGCTGAAACAAAACGCTTTGCTTTCACTGACACTAAAAGAAAGTGCTGGTTCATATTATGGTAACATGTTAGGATGCCTGAAAGCAGAAGAGCCACTTTTTTTCTCTCTTCTCTTTGTTGTCTACAGTTAATTTGTGAATCGGTTAGCCTTAACCACTGAAAGAAAGATATTTGTGACCATTCAGAATAAGAGTAGAGTAGATGAGAGATGAGAAACAATCCATACTAGTGCCAATCATCATGTAAAATGCAGTATACATTGATTTGTTAATGACTGAAATCTTCCTGTTTTTCTTTAGGAGGTTCATGAGCTGTTGGGCAACTATGATTTGAAGTACTGCTTTGTGGACAAATACAAAGGAACAGGTGTGTATGACGCATTTATCATATGAATGGATGTTTTATATATATATATATATATATATATATATATATATATATATATATATATATATATATATATATATATATATATATATATATATATATATATATATATATATATATATATATATATATATATATATATATATATATTGCATGTGCAATATTTTGCATCATACTGAGCCTGCTTCTAGCTTCTGCTAGTTAGAAAAAAAGTGTAGTGTTTTTATGGTAACTGTGGTTTTTGAACATGGACTATCATATGTTAAATTCTAACTTGCTGGCTTTCTCCAAACTTTAAAAAAAGTTTTTAGAAAAAGCTGATTATTTCAATCATAGTTTTTGGTTTGAACCCCCCCCCCACCCCCCACCCCCCGGAAGTTCTTTAAAAAAATAAATAAATTTTGTAAGTATGAGTATATGCATTTGATAGAGTTGATAGTCAAGCCAATTTATATAATTAAAAAAAAATGTATATATTTTTTTGTTTGCATTTACTACTTTGATTCAAAGTTTATTTCTATCAGAATCCTGAGAATGGGGTATATGCACACAGACTTTTAATTTCAGTCAGCCAGTCCCAGGGCTTCCGGTGAATTGTCATCCAATACAAAATAGCTGCGTTTAAGGTCTGGTTTCTTTTTAAAAAAAAAAAAAAACAGCAATCATCACTGCCTGGCTGAGATATGATATAAAGTGTGTCAGACCAAACAAGAAGCACTGCGTTAAATTATAATTTTTCCACCCCACATCTTTAAAATGTAGAAATTAATTTTATTTTTGGAGTTTTTGCGCTAGCCTGCTGTTAATGATGGTGCTAGCATTTAAACAGTCTTGCGTCTCCTTATGCGCTTTAACAACCAAATGGATGCTTAAGGGGCTGATCACACCAAACATGGTTTTACGTCCCAAAAGCGCAAGGCACGCCACTCTTACCTTTTTTTGTTGACGAATAAAAAAAAAAAATGTTATGCTTTTTATGTTGCTAGGCAATGACTGAATTCACTTTGTTTTGGTTAAACTTATCAGTGACTACAAATCCTGTTCTGTGGCTCATGGTCAACTATAATTTAGAATCGACACTGTGTTTCTTGCAGTGTGACTGATGCGGATGCACTCATTGTGATATCGACGCAGAAACGATATATTGTGCAGCCCTAAAGCAAAGTTTGAACTAGGGATGCTCCGATCAGGATTTTTGTAGCCGATACAGAGTAACTATTCTGATGCTTCAAGCTTAATATTGCATAAAGCACGTTTTCACTCTTAAGTATGAGACTTAAGTGCCTTACCTAATAGAATAAATGAAAGATGTTACATATAATCTCTTAAATGTGTCTCATAATCATTTAGTGTGGACATGTAATGATCAGTTAAAAGTAAAATACACCTATAAATCCATTACTACTTACTAAAAGGAAATATAAACCACTTTTAT
Source organism: Danio kyathit (assembly GCA_903798195.1). Taxonomy (NCBI): domain Eukaryota; kingdom Metazoa; phylum Chordata; class Actinopteri; order Cypriniformes; family Danionidae; genus Danio; species Danio kyathit. Next base: position 68,423,755 of record LR812521.1, on the reverse strand, counting down.
TTTAACGTTTATTACGATAAGTAATATTGTTAAATTTTCATGTAAAAAAGAATAGTTTTTTTTTTATTTTTTTATTTCTCTAATATTCCCTGCTAGGTTTTAATGAACTTGCAATAAACATCGCTTGTAAACAAACGCTTGTGATCGGTTTATGGAATACTGTTATGCTGCGTTCACACCAGATGCGGAAAAGTTAAGCACGAGTGATTTACATGTTAAGTCAGTGCAAAGATGTGAATAGACATTTTGCGGCATGAACGAGGCGGTGCGAATGACACTATTCGTGCGAATGAAGTGGTGCAAATCCCATGTTAGCCATTTAGCAACGAAGCTAGAGTCACCGGGCAGACAGAAGCCCTGCCCTTGACATGAATCCGCATTTATTGTGAAGAGAATTTGACGCGTAAATGAAGCGAGTAAACTCGATGTTCACGTGTCTATTTATGTGCAAATATCGTAATTTATTCACGCTTGCCGCTTCTGGTGGGAACGCAGCATTAGACTCCCCAAAAAAATCATCAAATTGAGCTATTCAAATCTTGTGAAACTATTCATGTCGCAATATTTATTGCAGAAAAAACATCACAATATCAGATTTTTCCAATATGGCGCAGCCGTAAATTGTAAGGTTTGCAAATATCCTTTTATTTTATTAAGGTTATAAACATTTAATTTAACCTGGAAATCGGATTTTCTCTACAAGAGGGGCTACTGTTGCTTAAAGTGATTCTCTTTCCTTCTCTCTGTTCAAGCCTTTGTGACACTACTGAATGGTGAGCAGGCCCAGTTTGCCATAAAGGAGTTCCACCAGTATGTTCTCCGTGACCGTGAGATCTCTGTGCAGCTGCAGCCGACGGACGCTCTGCTCTGCATCGCCAACCTCCCCAGGGCTTTCACTCAGCAACAGTTCGAGGAGCTTGTTCGGCCCTTCGGAAACATCGAGCGCTGCTTCCTGGTGCACAGCGGTGCCACAGGCCACTCCAAGGGCTATGGCTTTGTGGAGTACATGAAGAAGGATTCTGCAGCCAGGGCCAAGTCCGAGCTCTTAGGGAAGCAGCTGGGCTCACGTATGCTGTATGTGCACTGGACGGAGGTTGGCTCGCTCACGTTTACCATGCTGCACTCGCGCTGCCTTTGTGTGGACCGACTACCTCAACACATTCTCACTGCTCAGGATCTCTGCAGTGTGCTGACTGACACACACGCTCCTGTATTCTGCCAGGTTGGTGCATTTGACTCGTTTGACCTTGTTTGTTTACACGCAACATATTTTTTAATGTTCCATAGCATTGCGTTTCCTTTGTGTCAGGTATCAACAAAATGCCTTAAAGTGCAGCTTTGCTCAGTATGTGACAAATTAAGCTAAAATACTAAGACATTGGGTGGCTTCCCCTCTTTTTAAAAATGGCCAATTGGATTTTGTTTATATCAGTGCACTGCCAGTCAGAGTCGAGTAGGTATCACTGCAGCCTGGTAACCTCCATATGGGAGGGGTTACACTGATCATAAAGTAGCAGGGTCTTATTTCACATGTAGGCTGGGTTTAGGCATGGTATAGGTGTATTAGATGACGGCCTGTTACAGTAATCAATATATCGACATATCGCACAAACACATGGACATGACCTCAATCATTTTTGGTGATTATTTATATTTTTATCTCTCTCTCTCTCAAAAACCAATTCTAGCAACATTTTAGCTAATTGCGCAACATTGGAGCTCGTCTTAAAATGACAGTAATATCGTTTATCGCAATGTATCGTACAACATAAAATAGATTTCATCAGGTTAATGTGAGTTTGGGGTAGGTGTAGGCATGTCACCGATGTCATAAAATGGCCCGTTTCCACTGAGTGGTATGGTAAGGGTCACCTTTATCAGGCTTGCATTTCCACTGCCAAAAGGGCACCAATGGTACTCTTTTGGTGGGTGTGGTGTACGACAAAGTTTCAGTCGAAGTCGTTCTCGCTCGAGGAAATATGTAAAGCTGTAAGTAAAGCTGTACGGGTCATTCACATATCATATGAGAAGCACTTCTCACAAAACAGATGCTTTATAGACAAATATTTCATTATTTCATTACTAACCTTTCTATGAACATGATTGGTTTATGACTGCAGATCAAAGATCTGCGAAATGACCTACTGTAACGTCTGCAATTACACTACTCACAATAAGTTTGGGTAGGGTTGGACAATAATTCGATATCAATATATATCGCGATAGATTTTTTTTCAATAACGGTAATATGTTTTTTGAACCCATATTCGGTATTTCGATATAAATTTGCGTATATATATTTTATTATATACATAAGATCTTGAATGACTTTCAGTGCTTAGCCATCAGAAAAAGCGTGATGTCACCTGCGTGATGACGTACATCACAGACACGCTGCCAGCACTCAGCAGCACACAGTCTTTTACAGTCTATGGCTAAGCTCCGTGACCGTCGCAGAAAGTTTTAGCTACAAAATGAGTGCCCTGAATGCAGATGTGAATGAACAAGCTTTCACAAGTAAGAATGCAGACGAAATACAGTAGTTGATATAAGAGAAGAAAGACTAATGCAGGGGGGTGGAAGTGGTTCGGCTTTTTAAGTTCCGATAAACTTATAGTTTCGGTGCTCTGCAAATTGTGCGAATTTATCGCGCGTTTAAAAAAAAAAAAAAAAAAAAAAGCTGTTAATCTATTCTCAAAGTTGGGTTGGGAGCTGGGTCTATTCTACGCAAGCTAATGAAAGCTATGATGACTTTCACCTTGGTATTGTAGTGCGGATGTAGACCTGGCCGGTGAACCGTCTAAAGGGTGATCTTCCGAATCAGATCAACAGGATGCCTGACTCTAACTGCAGTTCGGCAGTTTCACTTTAACTCATGAACATTTCCTTCATGCGCCGTGACAAACTGGAGTATTAGACTCAAATAATGAGTAAAGACTGGTGAAAGTGTTATGGAATTTAATAACGTACGCCAACTGGAAAGAAAGAAAACTTCCGCATTTCGCGGTGTGTGTGTGTGCGGTCCTTTACTGACAGCCGCCTCTGTGGATCTTGTCGGAAAATATGGCGAAAAGTCCTACATGACGGTAATAGTTTGTCAGTAATGCCACTAATATCTGCATACTCCACGTCTTAATTCCTTTTCTGTTTCTCAATGACTTATCAAAGTGAAAGGACCCGCCCCCATTACATCACCACTGGACCTGGTTGAAACCCATACAGGCAGTCAGGCTGACGTAAGGGAGGCGGGTACTTTCACTTTTCTCTGCTACAGCCCCTCGCCTCTTTTCGTGTTCAAATCAAACTAAGATTGGCGGGGTCTTATGGCAGGTTTTTATCCTTCATAAATGTTGAGAGATAGAGTTGATCGACTTGAAAAGGGAATATGTCTTGACATAATCCATGCAGATGTGACTTAGTAAAGCATGAAGTCCTGTATCATTTTAATTGTTAGTCTGAATGTAAATCCCCTCGTCAGGCAGCACTGGAGCAGCATTAGAGAGTGGACCACAGCGCATCAAACAAAAAGTATTAAAATAAGAAAAATACACTACTTAAGACACTTAAATGCTTGTATTTGTTGTATTTGCATCAGCTTCATGCATAGGGTTAAATTGGGCTGTTCAGTCCGTTACAATCATGGTTGAAACCCAGTCAGGACGCGTAATACAGAGAGTGAATCAAAATGCATCAAATGATCGGTAATTAAAAGGGGGGAAAAAGAAAAATAGAATAAATATACTTTTATAGTAGATGCACATCTGATGCTTGTGTTTGCAGCAGCTCCACGTCCACAAACTTTACGCATTGGGTTAAATTAGGCTTTACAGTCTCCGTGTTCATTCCTTTACTTTCACTCTGTCTGTTCAGCTGAGGGAACTTAACCAACCCCGTGACGTCAGACACAGCGACATTCCAAGATGGCGGCACCCTAGGTCTAAATTCTATACTAAAACATGCCGTTTTCTGGTAAATGGTTACATTAATCGAGTTTGTTTAATATATTTTCATTATAGTGGAATACAATGTACAAAATAATGTAAAATTGGCTTTGTGCTTATATTTCCCCTTTAAGGATATCTATAAGTGTGCTACAAAACGGTACAAAATTCACATTTTAGAAGATTTTAAAATTGTTATTAACATCCAAAGCTTGCAGTGATTATTTTTTTTGCCTAAATGGATCTACAATTTCTTTTTTCGAGAACTTCAGTTTTTTTTTTTTCAAATCTTGACCAATCAAAAGCTCTATTGTATTTGACATAAAACAAAATGCTATTGGCTAATTTTAAAAGCGGAGCTACTTGGTCCCAACCTCTTCATTTTTCAGTTAAGATTATATTGAATAAAAAGGCACATTTCAAGGCACTTCACGGGACAATTACAGGAATGATGAACTAACTTTTCTATACTATAGTTTTGTTCTGTTGACTGAGTTACACTTATGACATTTACACGTTTACCTTCAGAAATGGAGAGAATTGAATGTCTGTATGGTGAGCTTGACAAGCCAATTTCAGTGGTTTCCTTTTACTTTTGAATTTAACAGATGTGACAATTCTTGTGATATGTCTCATTAAAGCTCCTCCCCTTTAAAAAAAAAAAACGCTTCAAACTGTGCAAAGCATTTTGTTTCATCACTGCTCTGCCAGTGAGAGTGATTGAGAACAAGTTAACTTTATTAAAAAATTTTTTTATCATTTTGTTTTTGAATAATTAGGCTGTGGTAAGTTTGTTATAGAGGAAATTGTGTGCTCTCTGGCCTTCTCTTTAAACAATTTCCAACGTGTGTAATTTTTGGTTCCACAGATAAAAGTGAGATCATTCCTTAACACTGGTTAGGTTCTCCTAATATTTGAGTATAATCACTCAATCACAATAACAAAACATCTAAATTAATGAAAACAGAGCTTCTCTTTCAGTAAAAGATAATATGTGATGTTTTGTATACAACCACACATGGATATTAAAGAAGTAAATGGGGTCGGTTTTTGTTTTCATGTCATTGTGCCTTTTCTAAATTAGCAGATTGCAAGATTGTAACCAACTTGCCTTTTTAATTCTTCTGTGTCTGAGTTTTAATTTGAATTCATGAACCAATCTCCACCCCCCTATTCTCCGTAGCGCTTATTTACCTAATTATCTTGTGGAACATTATCTGCCTTCTGCAATATTGTGATGATGAAATCTACAGTGCTTGTGAATTTACCACTAATGAAAAACTGTAGAGATTCTACCTTCAAGCTGATCAGCCACGTTAGCTTAGTATTTCCACTAGTCTCACGAAAAATATAAAACAAAGCAACTCGGGGAGGTTTATTTTTGTTATTTATTTTTTGGGATAAAACTACTATAATGAAATGGTACTCAAAGTTAAAGCATATTTTTGTATTAAGTTACTAGATTTCCTTTTCCCCAATAAATAAGTCTTGTAAATTTCCATTTGATTTGCTTCTCTGACTGCAAAAGTGGTTATTTCATCTTCTCTACAGACATTTATCCACTTCACATGATGAACTCTGTAATGTCTTTAAGTTGCAGCTTTTATAGTTGTGTTTGATGTTAATACCTTAATCTGTTTATTTTTATTCTGTGAAAATTGTCATTTACACCCTCATCTTGCTCCAAAAACTCTTGAAACAAAGCTGCTATAAAACTTCAAAATACTTTGAATGCACAACAGTCCTGTGACACTGGCTGCTTAGTATGAAATGTCATTTTAAGCCTGAAGAGCTTAGTTCTGTAAAGGAGGGTGTATTCACACTGGTCTTTTTTTTGGTTTGCGTGAATTGAGTTCTAGTTCGTTTACCCCCTTTAATGTGGATAATTTGGGCAGGTGTGAATGCAACAATCGCACTATGGTGTGCACCAAACAATCAGACCAATACCAAGTTGAAGAGGTGGTCAAGATCTGCTCTGGTACAATTCATTTAAAGTGTGAATGTACTCTGACCTCAATCTGGCACATTTGCTGAAAGCTCTGCGCTGCAATGAACCACCCACTAGCAAACCCCAGTCTATGCTCTTGCTCTGATCAAGTTTTATTTCTGGAACAGAAAAGAGCATTATCATATTGAGTTGTTCTGCATTTGTCTGGTTAGTCTACAGTTGAAATGTGTATAAGGGTGTACTAACACTAGGCACAGTTGCATTGAACTGTGCCGGGGCGTGATTGCGTTTGTCAAACAAATTGGGAAATTGGGGTCAAATGAGCCCAGGCACAGTTCGGATGGCCTAGTGTGACTATACCCAGGGCTTAATTTGTACCAGAACACGCCAGATCCGGATCCGGCACTTCTGAAATCTGATCCGGCACCTCATTTTACTGATTTTCCCCCTCCTCACCCGTCCACTGTTCACTTTCTTCCGTGACTCCCCAACCCTCTTCACTTTCGTCTGCGACACCCCCGTCCCGCTCCCTTTCATCCACGACACCCCTCTGCCATCCACTGCATGAAACCCCCACAGCCCCACCCTGCTCTCCACTTTTGTGCACAACACCTCTCCATCCTCTGGTAACATGCCGGATCCTTTACCTCGATCTTTTCCGGGACCTCGCAATTCACAAAGCACCGAGTATACCTTAATACATCTTCTACAACTGGGTTGCTGTTATGGGCCGGTATACAATTCTGGCGGTACGAAACCTTGGATAAAAATATCACGGTTTCACTGTATTGTAAACCATTACCAACCATTACTGCTCTTTTCTTTGTAAATGTCTTTTGTAAAAGGCAACAACTTTTCCATTTGAACCCAATATATTTTATTTTAAGAAAATGCATATTTTGGAGCAGTAAACCTGTCAGGTTAAATAATTTAAATCATTGACAACTTCTGTCTACATTAGTTTCTAAAACACAGATGTTTTTTTTTTTTTTTTTTTTTTTTCTTTCAACTTTAAAGGCATTTTTAGATATCTTTCTTTTCTTTGCATATAAAGTAAGCCACTGCACTGTTGAGGTCTATAGCATGCTTGTATGTTGGCCTCTAAGTGATTTTTATTTTTTTTTTTCTTTAATGCATTTCTTAAATTTTACAATTTTTAACTTGTTCAAAGCTAAATTTTGCATTATTATTTTTTCCAAAGAACTATACTTGACATGAACATTATTATGCATCTATCTATTATAGATCTGTCCACTGGCAAACACACTTTATAAAAATCACATTTTAATTTTTGTATGAACTATCCCTTTTAAGATGTCTTAATTGTAAATCTGAAATGCACATTTTAAGTGATACATTAAACACATTGTTACCCGATTAATTATCATTTCTATTCAAAAGTATTTGAAAACGCGTTAAAAATGTAAATACCACAGAAATGGTATAACACAATTAGTGGTTATAAAACCTTGACTTTCAATCTACGGTAAACCTTGAAACTGGTTATCGTCCCATGCCTTTACTGTCTTTGTTTGCATCTAGATTTGAAAAAGCATTTCTCTCCAATAAATGCCTGAGTTTAGCAGATGTGTGGTTTAGATTCACAATTTCTAGTTCACTTGCAAAAACGACAGTGTAAAAGCAAACTGCACCAAATAATAAAAAAATAATAATGGACTTTCAGTAGGGGTTGGCTTGAGGTTTTTATTCATTATTTATTTTTTTTTGTAACTTTACGCTCAAGTCAAACAACAGTTCCAAAGTCAAAGCAAATACTGGAGTGCGCACATGTTTAGAAACGAATACTAGTTCTGAAACGACGATTTCAGAAATGAGTAACCCCCACATTTGTTTGTCAAGATGACACCTTTAGATCTGTAAAACGCTGGAAATGTGTTTGGTTTAATTAGAGGACAAGTAAAGGTGTAAATGCAGTGTTAATGGGATATGAACCAAGGTTATTCTAGTTAACGAAAACATACACACACACACACACACATTTGTTTATTTATTTTATTTTTAAAAAAATTTTCTAGATCTAAGTTAAACTGTATTGTGAACCTACAAAACAAACTTTAATTATAGCAAAAACATCCTTCGTTTTCGTCTTTGTAAATGTAATACATGATCAATGTATGTTTAATACATAATCTTACTGTACTTACTTACTGCCTTTTTAGAAGTGTATCTATTTATTTCGCGCTGCCAGGTGGTAATCCTGCTGCCATTGGCCAGATCAAGCAGTTTCTCTTCCAGTCATCTTCGCTGTTGCTCCCGCAACTAAAACAACAAATGGACATTACGGCAGCACTGTGACTGCACTAAATACGGAGACTTAAATTAATAATTTTAACACATTTTTGCCCAATAATGGGTTTTATTTCCGTATTAGTAATCGCTATCGCGAATAATCTTTTTAACCGGATCTTCTAGGTGAACCGGTTAAACTAGTTCACCAAATCGAACTGAATCATTTGAAACCATTCGCATCTCCACCAAGCACTCTTAGTCACAGACCACTTTTTAACATGCCTAATACCCCCCTCTAAATAAACCAATTTACAGGGAGTGCAGAATTATTTGGCAAATGAGTATTTTGACCACATCATCCTCTTTATGCATGTTGTCTTACTCCAAGCTGTATAGGCTCGAAAGCCTACTATCAATTAAGCATATTAGGTGATGTGCATCTCAGTAATGAGAAGGGGTGTGGTCTAATGACATCAACACCCTATATCAGGTGTGCATAATTATTAGGCAACTTCCTTTCCTTTGGCAAAATGGGTCAAAAGAAGGACTTGAGAGGCTCCGAAAAGTAAAAAATAGTGAGATATCTTGCAGAGGGATTCAGCACTCTTAAAATTGTCAAGCTTCTGAAGTGGGATCATCGAACAATCAAGCGTTTCTTTCAAAATTGTCAACAGGGTCGCAAGAAGCGTGTGGAAAAACCAAGGCGCAAAATAAACTGCCCATGAACTGAGAAAAGTCAAGCGTGCAGCTGCCAAGATGCCACTTGCCACCAGTTTTGCCATATTTCAGAGCTGCAACATCACTGGAGTGCCCAAAAGCACAAGGTGTGCAATACTCCGAGACATGGCCAAGGTAAGAAAGGCTGAAAAACGACCACCACTGAACAAGACACACAAGCTGAAACGTCAAGACTGGGCCAAGAAATATCTCAAGACTGATTTTTCTAAGGTTTTATGGACTGATGAAATGAGAGTGAGTCTTGATGGGCCCGTGGCTGGATCGGTAAAGGGCGGAGAGCTCCAGTCTGACTCAGACGCCAGCAAGGTGGAGGTGGAGTACTGGTTTGGGCTGGTATCATCAAAGATGAGCTTGTGGGGCCTTTTAGGGTTGAGGATGGGGTCAAGCTCAACTCCCAGTCCTACTGCCAGTTTCTGGAAGACACCTTCTTCAAGCAGTGGTACAGGAAGAAGTCTGCATCCTTCAAGAAAAACATGATTTTCATGCAGGACAATGCTCCATCACATGTGTCCAAGTACTCCACAGCGTGGCTGGCAAGAAAGGGTCTAAAAGAAGAAAAACTAATGACATGGCGTCCTTGTTCACCTGATCTGAACCCCATAGGGAACCTGTGGTCCATCATCAAATGTGAGATTTACAAAGAGGGAAAACAGTACCTCAGAAGCAGCCATGCACATATTTTACTTAAGATTGCTGTTGTATTTGAATTTAAGGATGGGTAGATAGCAGTGGTAGATGATGGCGTTCATGTTTCCTCTGAATACATGTTTCAAAAAAAAATATGGCTGAGTTTTTATTATACAATATTTATTCTGATGATTTTTGAATCTTGCACATAACAAATATCCTCTTTTAAAACTAAAACTAAGCAATTTCAAAATATAGAAACTAATAAAATCTAGTAAATCTGCCTCTAAAATTGAATTAAAACTAACAGAATTTGAAAACAGTTAAAACGAAATGAAAACTAAAACTAATAAAAAATCCAAAATCAATTTATGAACCCAGAAATCAATTCACACTATCTTGATCCCATGACCTTTTGACATTAGTGGTCATTGCTATCGTAATAATTTGGCTAAACTTCACTCTTCACAGAACAACCGGATCCTCTGTTCTCTTCATTTTGCTAGTGTTTTTTTTTTTTTTTTTTTTTTTAATTTATTTTTTTTTTTTTTTGAGAGAATGAGCTAAAATCACAGTTTGTGCAATGCGCTTTTGGTGTGGTCAGATGAACACAAGCACCAGGATTTGATGGAATTAAGTGAGTGTGAAATCAAACCAGTGTTGTGAAGGACATTCTCAGATTAGGAATTAGGGGTGTCAAAATTAATTGTTTCTTCGGTGCACCGCGATGCAGACGGGGACAATTCGATATTGGTCCAGTAATAATCATAACCGATTATTATGTACTGACGTCATTTATGTCCTATGCGCGATGCCGCTATAGAATACTATGGCGAAGGGGACTAGGGCGAGTAAATAAAATGCTCCTACTACTTAAAAGGTAGATAATTATGCACAGTTCAACTACTTGCAGTGTTTCCCCTAGGTTTACAGTTTTGGGGTGCTGAGGGGGGATTGGGGGTGTGGTGCGGCGCGGTGTGGCACAGTGCTGCTGTCAGACTGACACAGACACACGGACTCATGGTGTTAATTTGTTTCTTTTAATGACAGCAGTAAAAAAACTGAACAATTATTTGAACCGTATAATCATACAAGATAAAAAAAAAAAAAAATCCACATTTATTTAATATCTTTTTATCTACAAAGTGTGCAGCTTTTGTCACTGCATTGTATCTTTATGGGCTTCTGGAGGAACAAGTACACTACTAGTACACTGATATTAGTATACTTCCCAAATACTTTTATACTTAAGTATACTTTTCCTAAGGTTGTATTTACTGACTTACTTAGATCAGTCTTGTACAGCCATTCAAATATTTTGCAGGTCTCCAGCTATGGGGAAATGTGCACTCACAATATACTGCTCTATTAATTTAACCTAAGAAATGCAGTGCTTAAACTATCACTGTGCCTCTCGCGATCTGTTCTCTTGGTCATTCACTCTCGTCGCCATGATTTCCGTGTATTTAACACATTTTTGGGGATCACTGAGCCAGTATAAATTTGCGGGAGAATCGCGGAGCTTCCGGGAGAGGTATGGATGGATGAGGATGGATGAGACACTCAGCTCTGCTTCGCTCGCGTCACAGCAGCTCAAAACACTGGAAATACAATAGCGGCACTTGCATAGAGAGCATCACTCGCGCGAGTTATGCTAATAAACTGTAAACCGAGGTCCCACCGCATCTGTATATATTTTAGCTGCTATGGCGCTAGCGCATCGATTGATGTGTGTCGCCCCCACACATCATTTACCTGTGTTGTGGCTGCTTTTAGGCTATGCATAATAACATACGGAAGCAATAATGCTGTGGGCCTCCTAGTGGGCCCCCTCTGGGTTCACCGCATCGCACAATAAGATATTGCACACGGCTATTTAGCTTGTTTAATAAAAGTTGTGATCTGGCGCTATATATAAATTATAATTAACTAGCTCCAAGGGGGCAGCCCCCCCCTTATATAATGCTAGGGGAAACACTGACTTGTGAGTCTTGCTGGAAAGTCTTTCATTGACACTGAAAAAGGCACAGCACACGAGCCGCTATTTCACTGCTAGGGAGAAATGCTGTAAAAATCCATCTCTGCCTCTCTCTCTCTCTCACTTTGGACATTTGACCCACTGGCGTGTTTGTGAGGTAACTTTTCCTTTCCTCTTGGCTGTTAAAGCGATACTTGTGGATCCAAACACGAGCGTGCCTGTGGTGTGAGTTTTCTCCACTGTGTCTATTTTGGATTTCCTGTGATAACCACGTATTATGCGCATATAGACTGTAACCGTGGCTGTTCTTCCCGCGTCATTCACCGGTGAACAGCGCTTTCATTTCTAAAGCCAATCGCAGCCCTTTTTGTTGAGCGGGTGAAGACGACCAGTCATAGGGGTGTAAGACCTCGTTTGACAGAGCTCAAGAAGCAAGAAAGATAATATTTACATTAGTTTATTTGCTATAAATGCTCATGTTGTTCAGTGCATGTATTGGAGTTTTGTTTGATACATTCAAAAAGAGGGTTTTCTTTGAGCAGGTCAAATTAAAGGTACAGTTCATATATCTTACTGCTTGTGTTAAAGGACAAAATTGTGTTACAAATAGTATATAAATATGAATATATTTATAGATTTTAATAAAAAATCTAATTGTGTGTGGAAAGCATCGTCAATGCACCGTGATGCACCAAGATATCGAATTGAACCGAATCGATGGCATGAAAATCGTAACCGAACCGTGAGACCAGTGTAGGTTCACACCCATATTAAGAATTTATTTATTTATTTTTTAACCTGATGACCCTCTTTTCTCATTTATTATCTTTTAAACGAAACTATTTGAGCTTTAACAAAGTTTTGCAATTTCACCACTTTTTTTATAACTATTAACATATTAATGCCCATGTAGAGCCCAGCTATAAAGTGGAATTTCTGTCATGTTTCCTTTTTTGTGTTCGGCTGTTTCACCTTTGACCTGTTTTCCATGAGGCCGTTCTGAGTGCTCCATGGCAGAGTGCATTGGTTTCTATGGTGAACACCACCTGACCGGCCAGGTGCTGTCTGTCAGCGGGTCATTCTGGAACGAGAGAGCTGCAGCTGCCTTTTTTTCATATGTTAAATATGCACCACGTACACCACAGGCTGCAAGCTATTGTTGGGGAATGGCTCTTTTTGTCATGTTCCCCACTGTTATAGAATTAGCAGAGGCTTTTGGAAGTTAATTCTCATTAAATCAGTTGTGCTCCCAGTTCAGTTTCCCAGGTTGAAGGCAGGTATTGAATTGGCCTCTTGTGGATGCGGCTCCAGCCATGCGTGAAATGGTCAAATAATGTTTAATGAATTTTCCGGTAATATCTAATCAAGGCTTTGGCGGCTCATTGTATTTGCTTGTTGAACACCGTTCCAGCCAGAGCAGAGAGACTCGGGAGCTGCATTAATCTTAATGGTCTGTCAGGAAAGGTTGTCTTCCTTTGTATAAGTATGCATGTGTTCTACATAGATTAGCATAGTACTCTGCTTTGGTTTTGGCAGAGTGATCACAATGCATTTCACAAAGGTACTGCGCCATGCTTTTATTTTCCTTCCCGTCTCCCTTTTTTTTCCTTTGTTTTATGGCCGCAGGCACCAAACTGTGGTCGCTCATAAGACTGACTTAACAAACTTCATCAATAGAGTGAAGGAACATTGTCTTTGTGAAATGAATGGAAATGTTTTATTCACAGGCATCTTGGTTTCATTTGAGAACCTATACACTATAAACCTTGACCTCATGACAACCTATGAAAATAGGGTTGGTATATAATTTCAGTCACAAAATATGGGACTACTGTACTACTACTAGTACAGCAGATAGTAGTGGTGGTGATATAAGTAATAACTTTATTAAGAATAAATGATTAAGAGAACCAATTTCACAAGAGCATACTTATGAAATATTTCACTTCATTAAAGTTAATTAATTTAATTGTGACCATTAATAGTGGCTTATTAAAAAAATGCCTGATCTGCTTTAATCGTTCTTAATACAGGTTTGTTTCAATCCAATATAACACCTCAAATTGTATATTTTTTTTTTATGGGCTTTAGTTGCGTCAACAGTAGGGCTGCACGATATTGGAAAAATCTAATATTGCGACATTGTTTTTTTGCGATAAATATTGTGATATAAATACGGTTTCACGAGATGGTTTAAATAGCCCTATTTGACTGTTTACTGGGAGTCCAAAAGTATTTAGGTACAAAATTGCGTAGATATTTGGACTAGAAATTAATTTAATACATTTTTTTTCCATAAATTGTATCACTACTTTTGTTTCACCACCAAACTTTTATTTTTTTTTTGTTTTGTGCTCAAATGTTCTAAAGTCTCTTGAAATTGTCTGTTACAGGCCTTAAAAACCTTCACTCTATTATGGTTAAATTAAGCATTAGTTATCCAAACATACTAATTAAATTCATGCGCAAAACTGGAATATCGCATAAAAGACATGCGAATAAAGCAGCGTTTCCAAGTAGTCATAAAGATCAAAATCGTCACTGTCTGATTAACTGGCACCGAATATGAACAGTAAAAGCAGTATGCTGCGGTAGGAAAAGCTGTGTGAATCACTTTTTTATTTAATAAATGACTTGCGCCTCAAGTCCTTATACTGACGTGTGGTGGCGTTTAAAGGCGTGAGACGCAGAGCACAGACGCTCTTGACTATTCTGCAGGTATAATTAATATTTTAATAGCACTAATACTGAAATGGTTTAGGCATTTTAGAATGACCAAACAAACTGTTTAAATGTTTTACAATGTGCTCAGCCTGCTGGTTTGTCCATTCACACGCATTTATCATCACATGATCTCTTATAACAAAAGCACATGTCTTTTTTTTTTTTTTTTTTTTTTTTTTTTAAATGCACATGCTAGAATTTGTTCGGTAAAAGTGTTTCCATGGTAGTTTATGTGCGTCTGGTTGAATAAATTTATCCTACTCATCTAGGTGCATTTATTTATTTATTTTTAATGTGCATTTTCAAAATTTATGTGCAACTTGGCGTTTCATTCAACCTTTTTAATGTGTATATCCAAAATGTGCAAAAAGGTGGATGGTCAGCTATATTTCACACTCAACATTGCATATCTTGCGATGTGACTATTGCAGATGCGTGCATTTCGATATCGATGCTGAAACGATCTATTGTACAGCCCTAATCAACAGCCTAATTCCTTCTGCTTTATTTGACATCGTGAGTAAACGATGACGCATCAATTATCCATTTGATTCTAATAAAAGCATTTATTTTTGTTTGTTCGTTCAAATTCTTTACTGCTAAACACACCTTTACCTGAAGCCAGTGTTTGTTTGTTTGTCTATTATGTGTATTTCTAATGTGCCTCTTGTTTTATTAATTTCATTTCAAAATGTGACTCATTTTTATGTTTATTTTGTAATGCGAGTTTTTGTTTTAATTTCATTGCAAAATGACATTTTAAATTTGTCTTAAGTGTCTACCTTTAATTTTATATTTTGTTAGATTGTAAGCCTTTGTTTTGAAATAAGGTTTGGCAGTACTGCTCTGACAACATGCATAATAGTAAAACCAACATCAAGAAGAATCGGGATAAAATCAAGATGCATGTTTGACATTTCTAGATATATTAGCACTTCCTGATTGGACTTTGGGATTGGTAAAAGTGGCCAGGCCCATTTCCCGGATCGTTTGAGAAGTGCGAGTGGTCTGAACCGGGCGTGACTTTTAAGGGACTGTTTGATATGGATTAATTAATCATTCGTACTGTTCAATGAACGCAAACTGTCGTAGTTTATTAAAGATGCAAACCCCTCACTGCACGAGAGCTGCACCTTCAGCAAACCTCCTAATTCCGGCAGCACAAGGACTTTATGATTGTTTATGAGCGTCAAAAGTGGCTGATCTGTTTGGTGAAATATTTGACTGCGTGTCACTGCAGATCATACGACTTCAATGATATAACTAAAGAAATCTCTACTGTGCTGAGCGAGAGCGCTTACTGAACACCGCATCATCGGTGACGTAAGCGTGGCCAGGCTCGAATGTAATGTGAGTGCAGGCCGTCGGGGAAGACTGGAGGGGGGACAAGTGTGCTTTGGCCCAGTTCAACGCAACTGTACATAGTGTGAGTACGCCCAAAGTCGAAAAATTAAAACCTGCACACAGACTTTTAATTTTCAGCAAGGCAGCTCAAGGTCTTTCATCTCGTTTTACTCTTAAACAACTAAATGAATGCTCAAGTCTATTTAACTTAATGTATTAATTATATTACAACATTGATGTTGTAAAAACAACATTGTGAAATTGAAAATTGTCACATTAAGCTTTCACCGGAAATTAAAACTCTAGCTGTGCATAGAGCCCATTACATGAAACACCTGAGTAAATGTTGGATAGCGCAGTGACGCAACAATGTCAATTGATTTATGTGTTATAACATGTGAAACGGAATCATGAAAGGAACATTCAAAAAGCAATTAATGTAAACGCCTTAATCATATTATTGTCTTATTCAGATTAAGGCAAGTAATTAGATTACTGATGTCCATGTAAACATAGTCATTGACAGTGTGTCACTACTTAATGTCTTATTTTTCTGAATTCAAACATTATTTGAAACATTGGGTATAATGCTAGTGTACATGTCAGCAAAATATGTAACAGTTCTAGCGGCTTTTTAGATATTTTGATAGAAAAAAAATCTTACACATTGTGCCTTTTTTGAAGACAATGCTAAAGCGGTTTCATAACTATACATGACAGCTGCTCTCCTAATCTGCGGTAGCATGAATGCCGATTTCTGCTGTGGCTTGTTTTCTTAATTCGCTATTGTCTGTTTGTTAACTTTTGACATATTAGTAATAAGATTGTCTGAATCTTTCCATTGAAATCATTTAACCACTCTAATTTTGCCAAAGAACATGATGGAGATTAAATTATGGCAATTTGCAATTACAGGTTGACTGATTAATGGGAGGGCTTTGCTTTTATGCTACTGTAACAATCTCTGAGAATAAAGTTAACTGGTTTTGTTTGGTTGTTTGTGTTTAATCCCACACACAGCTTGCTCAGGGTCAGGATTGCAGTTTCCGGCGGTTTGCTGTGCTGGAGTTCTTGACGCCTGAGATGGCGGAGGATGTTCAGCGGCAGACTGATGGAAGAGCTCTGGGTGACTCTCATATACGCGTGTCCTTCTGTGCCCCTGGACCACCAGGGAGGAGCATGTTGGCTGCCCTCATTGCAGCCCAGACCATGGTACACATTCATTA
The DNA here is from genome assembly GCA_903798195.1 of Danio kyathit. Lineage (NCBI taxonomy): Eukaryota > Metazoa > Chordata > Actinopteri > Cypriniformes > Danionidae > Danio > Danio kyathit. The sequence continues at coordinate 68,406,979 of LR812521.1, read as the reverse complement.
CCTCAATTCTTGGCAGACCGATGTGCTGATGCTTGCTTTGATTAATCATATAATTTTCACAACTAGCTGATCTGTTTGCTTACAGACACACTTAATTACAAATGTAATTATCACTACTTATTTTCTTTTGGTAAATGCTTTTATGACTCGTTATAGACTCAATATCCATGTCTAAAATGAAAATCCATGACCAAAATATGCAGAGACCATTGTCAACTAGGGATGCAACGATTATAGAGTTTGGTTGTACGATTATAGTCTAAGAAATAATCACGGTTATCACGATTATTATGCATTTATTAATTTTAAAACACCGCTACTTTAGAAAATCACATGAAAACTCCTTATATTTTGAAGTTTTATTTATTGCTGCTCAGTAACCAGTACAGCACATAACACAATTTAAAAACAAACAATAGTCCATGTCTCTCTTTGTGCTTAAAAATAAGTAAAATTTTCGACATTTAAACATACATAATTTTTACACTGTAAATAAATGACAGAAAAATTAATAAATCAATAAAAAAAAATAGCCTTTGTCTAATGTAGGGCTTGAAATTAATAATTAACTGGTGCTCCTAACTTCAAAAAATTTTAGGAGCATCATAAAAAAAATTGGGAGCGTCCACCAAAAATGAATGAGCACCACTGCAAATGGTATATTAACAGATTTATTGCAATTGAAAACAGCATCAATGAGGACTAACAAAAACCACTAACTAATTCTGTTATATTAGTTATATTTATGCAATAATTCCAAAATAAATGTCTAATAATTATAAAATATTAATGATGTCGATGATGACAATAATACTAACAGTGAATTACATTATCATGCTGCCTTGAAAGTGTTTGAATGCGAGTTATCTGCTATAAAAAGTCCTACTGTTAATTTATGAGAATAAAAATCTATGGTTTGCATCAAACAAAAATGAAGCATTGCAGTAAGAAATATGCGTTTTGCACTATTGTTTTTATACATGTCAATATAATAACCAGAAAGATCGGACAAAAGAAAGGAAGAAAAGTCTCACTTCTACTACTCTTTAAAGAGTAGGTTTGTGTCATTTTAAATGCTCAGTCTTGTTATGCGCTGATTTGAATTTTTCTGTGTTTGTGGAAAAGCAAGCGAGTCAGCCAACCCAATATATGACCGACGCAGAGCAGGATTCTCGCGATGACCACCTGCACAGTATTCTTTATCATGAGCCAAAGTTTCAGTTACAACTTAGAAAAGTTGAGCTTCTTTGGCAAAGATCTATACACTGTTAGATTTTAAATTTAGCGTCCATTTACGCTGAACACGCAGTGAATGCAACGCATGGAGATTGGGGCCATTTAAACAGCTGATCCACTTCGAGTTTTTTAGCACTCTCTCTGAAATCACTGGATTGATCTCGGCTGGTGGATCAACATTCACCGCATGATTCTCTCATCGGCGCCAATATAACTTTAAGTGGGTTTGCCAACTTGTGTACTTTTCATTGCTTCTTCCTCAAACTTCAGCCGTTTGCAGTTCCCGCGGTCACAAACGCCCCCATCTCAACTAGTGCGCCTGAAAAGCATGAGCGCGTTCCATCGCGTGTGCGCCCCTCCATTGGAAATGATTAACTTGCACAACCTTGCCTTAGTTAATAGCCTCAGTCATAGTTAATCCAGTGTGCATGGTTATTAGTCTCAGTGTACAAACTAGCGCACAGCTGGCATAACTTTGTTTAGTTGCTGCAGTTTTGTTCTGTGCAGAAACGCGGTGTTGAGAAACCTTTACGATTAATTAACCGTGACGAATTAAAGCGCGGTTAATAGTGAAACCGGTTAACCGTTGCATCCCTATTGTCAACAGCTTTCACACAAAGCATTCTACAACCCACTCAATATGGTCTTGTGACCCATTTTTGAATGCAAGACTGGACTAGGTTAAATGGTAAAGAGTGATCCAACAACCAAATTCAGCTGTAATATGTACATTGCCAAAATGATTTAATCGTGATTCAACTCCTCTATTTCTATAGCACTTTTACAATGTAGGTTCTGTCAAAGCAGCTTAATATAGAAGATTGAAAAGGTTTCAGAGTTTAAGTTTAGTTTAGTTCAGTGTGGTTTAAATTTCACTGCTGAAAGTCAAAACACTGAAGAGCAAATCCATTGATGTGCAACTCTACAAGTCCCAAACCAAGCAAGCCAGTGGCGACAGTGGTGAGGAACAAAACTTCACCAATTGACGAAAGTAAAGGAAAAAGAAACCTTGAGAGAAACCAGGCTCACTTGGGCATGACCATTTCTCCTCTGGCCAAACTTCTTGTGCAGACCTGCTGTATAGGTGGCGGAGGCTTGAGAACACTGGACGTCCATTATGGTGTCTGAATACTTCCAGTGCAAATCGATTGTAGACTAACATGCTTTTGTAAATGTCATCTGTGTCTCTGCAGGCCTTAAACCGAGGGAAAGGTCTCCTTCCTGAACCTAACGCCATGCAGATCCTTACTGGCCTCAATAACCCTGCCACACTGAAGATGCTGATGGCATCTCTCAACCCAGCACATAAACAAGGTGATTCATCTCAGCGTTCTTGTGCAGGGTTTCACACGTTGAGATGGTAGATTTAATTTGTGGCTCTTTTGATGTGCAGGGCTTCTGGGAGCTGCACCTGCTGTACCCCTGCTGGCGAACCCTGCTCTCTCTGCTGCCCTGATGCAGATGCTGCTTCAGAACCAAGTCCAACAGGTACCACACTGACCTCTCTTTCCACCCCTTATCACCTGCCACTCTCCCAGCAGCGTCTGTTTTAGCCCTCACTTTCTTCTCTCCTCTCAGCAAGCTCTTTTAGGCAATCCTCTTCTTTGGGCACATATTCTGCACAATAAAGAGTACAGTGTCCTCCCTTGTGTGAGTGCTTCCTCGTGTGTGTGTGTGTGTGTGTGTGCGCGCTGCTGCGGTTTTGTGGTTTTGTTTTAAATGAGTTGTGTTTTATAAAATATGAAAACGCAAGTGACAAGGCTTCGTGTTAAATCCCAGTAAACATGGTAATGTGTCTCTGCTAAAATTAAAGCCATTTAGTTATCTATTTCTGTTTAGCATCTGCTAGAACAGTGTTTCTCAACCATGTTCATGGAGGACCACCAGCACTGCATGTTTTGGATGTCTCTTTTGTCTGACACACCCATTGCAGGTCTTTCAGGCTTTGCTAATGAGCTGATGGTCTCGTGTTTGGTTAAGGAGACATGGAAATTGTGCAGTGCTGGTGGTCCTTTTGGAATGTGGTTAAGTAACACTGTGCTAGAATGTAAATCAAATTGTTTGCCTTGACGTGGTCTGAGTGTCTTTCTAAAGGCTTTTGTGTGTGTTTAATATCAAACTAATACAGTTTTGTCTCCACAGGCTGGACTGCTGAGTGACAATCCTCTGGCTGCTCTTCCTCTCCAACAAAGCATTAACATGCTTGGAGAGATTCCTCAAGGTATCTCACATTTTATGAGTCAATGATGACCCTGATTGATCTTTGGTTTGATTACCAGTAATCAATGCTAAAATAGGCGCAAATGGGGTCTAAAATGTTTTGATTTGAAAGAACTCAAATGAGACTGAAACCACATTGCATTTGTGTGAACCTTTTGGCCCGTTTCCATTGAGTGTTACAGTACGGGTTACCTTCATCAGGCTTGCGTTTTCACTGCCTAAAGGGTACCAATGGTACTCTTTTGGTGGGCGTGGTGTACGACAAAGTTTCAGTCGACGTCATTCTCGCTCGAGGAAATGACAAAGTAAAGCTGTATGGGTCGTTCACATACAAGAAGCACTTCTCACAAAACAGATGCTTTATACACAAATACTTGTGTATAAATGTTCATTACTAACCTTTCTATGAACATGATTATAAATGCAGATCTATGATGAAATCGCCTACTGTAATATCTGCAGTTATATAAAATAAATAAATTATAGGTGGGCATAGATAAAACTTTTTAATCTAGATTAATCTCACTGCAATCTTGGAATTAATCTAGATTAAAATGGCTCATTTGAATGCTGCCGAAGGCATTCAGAATATGTGTGCTACCCAAATAATATGTTTTAGAACTGGTTTCTTGAGGCAGGTTGCACATTAGACCAGGGGCTCATCTCCGGCTTCCAAAATGCATCACAAACTGCTTGAGAAACTGTTCTACGATAATAATTTGTGATGAAAATAAATTATGTTCTATAAGATGTACTTATGTTTATTCATTCATTTTCTTTTCGACTTAGTCCCTTTATTAATCTGGGATCGCCACAGCGTAATGAACCGCCTACTTGTTTACTAACTGTTTATTCAGTTAAACAGGAAGAACGCAGCACGTTAACGCAGATAACGGCCCACCAATCAAATAAATGCAGCATATATGAACACATACAGACCCTTAAAGTCTCCGAAATGTTACCAATTACAGAAACTACACCGCATATATTTAGTCCTTATTTGGGTTCAAAAACAAGACTCAACATTTAGCCCACAGTCAGTGCAAACCTCTCATCTTATCTTTAATCTTCAGCAGCACATTTTCATAATTTCACATAATTTCATCATTCCGAGTTCATAATAGTCCAAAAGGTGATGATAATAGTTTAAATAAAACAATCATTTGCTCCTTTGTTTTTTCGCGCTTCACTCTCGCGTTTGTCCATTTCTGAAAGGATTGGATGTCAGAAGCACTTCAGTAATCAAGCGCATGTTGTTATTATCATCAGCTCAAGAAGTTCGTTATTTCAAATATAGAGGTGCGGCTCGCATTGTAGACTGTCTTGTAAACCTCTACGGTGCACAGGGTAGATTCTCCTGTTCTTGGCTTTGTGGCTGTTCATAAAGACGACGACAAGGTTTGTTTGAGCTCTGGTCGACCATGGCTTGTTTTATTTATATATTATTATGGTGTAATGTCTCGACTGTGTGTTTTTAAAAATGGCGGTTCCTTTGTTTTCATTCTTCTGGCTTGTTATAGGAGTGAGTGACTTATCGGCGTAAACCAATAGCGTTCAGTTGCGCATCTTGCTCTGCCTTTTTGTACCCTTTTGTTGTGCTAGGTACCCTTTGCAAAGGGTACTCAAAAAGTGGTACAGTACGCTTCACTTTTAGGTAACTTTTGACAGTGGAAACAGCCATAAAAGCGTACTATACCATACCACTTAGTGGAAACGGGCCATTAATCTGTTTGATGCATTCTGGTCAGCAGTGAAGTGCTGCTAGATTACCTAATGTTTGATTATTTCTTCTTTAAAATGAAAATAAAATCCAAACACAAGTAGCCACAACACTCGTTTGAAATGCAGTAATACATCCTTGCCTGCCACTTGTGATGGGATCATAAAAAATGCAATAAATTCGGATTGCTGACAAACATGGCTGATTTGTTTGGATGACCCTTGTGGAAGATACAATTTTCTTTTGAATAGATATTGTGCTTTGGAAGTGCTTCCCCTGGAGTGTTTTGTCTAATCAGAGAAGTTTAAACTCCAGATAATCTAAAATAATTTGACGTAACCATAGGATTCTACAACAAAACATCTTGTTCGATTGTCTTAATCTTTGGGATAATGAAAGGTAATTCACCATCCTAATGGGTCTGCTGGGTTTTAATTGTCTGTTTTGAATTTAATTTCATTTCAGGTGCTCTTGCTCCTACACTAGGTTTGCAGAATGAGTCCCTTGGCCCCATTAAACAACCATCTCTGATTCGACCTCTTGGAAGAGAGAGCGAGACCCCAGCCACCCCGATCGGCTTCCCCCCAGCATCCTCTCCTTTGCTACAGGGAATGAACATGCCCCTCCTGAGTGGGATATTAGGAGCAGATGGGCTGACTTTACCAGGGGTGAGATGGGTGTAATAATTTGCTGCTCCTGCTTTTGCATATGTTTTCTCATATAGCCAATGATTACTGCCATGATCTCCCAGAGGAACTTAATTTGGCATGAGTTGTTGTTTTTTCGTCCTGTTAATCTTTAGTGTGTTCAAAGTATCTATGCTTGTATATTCAGATCTCTTTTTTTTCCTGAAGGTGTCCATTTTGGGTGAACCTCCGAAAGATGTTGGTGTGTCCCAAAACCCGTTTCTCAGTTCTCCCAGCATATTTCCATCAAGTAAGTGTGAATGTGGTCTTGTTTATCTTGTTTTGTTTTGGTTGCATTTTCTGAAGTGCTGCATTTATCTAGGCACCAGCACAAGGGCTCACCCCTACAGGAAGAGAACACCGCTTGGCAGCATGTCTAACCTGCGGACGAACCACAGCATCCACTCGAACTACAACTTGCGGTTCCAGGAGTCTTGCACACCTGAGTTTTCTCTGCACCAGGTGGGTACATATCTTAGAAACGGCTGCATTAATGACACCTGATAACACTTTCACTCAAATTAATCACAAGGGTTCATGTCAAATAGACCTCTTTAATGGGCTCAGATATTTTAAGCATGTCTGCTTTTGACTTTCAGAAATGAATGAAACCACACTTGATTGAATTGCCGTTGTGTAGATACTCATGTCGTTAAATGGATTCAAATCACCACAAATTGTCACCTTACTGGTCTAAAATTGGCCATTTGTTGATAGCATACCAAAACAGTTGTATGTATTCAAAATAAAATTGAGATTAAGTTTTGTATACATGATTTAGAGCAGTGGTCTCCAACCTTATCTAAACCTTATCACTGTGGACTGGTCAGTGGTGTTGGGTATATGTAGATTGCTAGGCGACCATCAACCCACCATTTTTTCAGAGGACGTCAAGCTGACAAAACATTGCTGCAACTCTAATACACGCTTTATTTATGGAGAATATTAAAAGCACTGCAGTGTTTGGGTGTTCTGTGTTTGTATGAGATAATTAGTCTACCAAAATGTGTCTATCCTATACAAAAGTATGAAGCTGATTAGTCCGTTTTTGACACGTGACTCGCAGTGTGCTTGCAGCATTGAAAAGTTGAGATGATTTCAACTAGGAGTGCCTGGAAGGCGTGAGCGTGTTGCGTACAATAGGGCTGGGCGATTTTTGCCTAAAATCAAAATCTCGATTATTTGAACCTTTTAACTCTACAATTAAAGAATTTTTTTTATTTATTTTTTTTTATCATAGTTTACTGACAAGTACAGTAAATACGCTCACATATTACAAGTAAGATTTTTGAATGAAGGGTGCATGACTTTTAAAATAATTTATGGAAACACTATTTGTGATTATTTATTGAACATTACCATTGAACAACTGAAATTAAAACACACATTGCCTAAAACCACCACTCACTTTTTTTTCTTATAAAAAATTGATAATTTGCACTTTTGTAAATTAAAATCATTTTCAACGTTTTTCATATTTAAAAGTAGAAAATAAGCAGAATGTCTTCTAAACGCTTGTGTATATAATGTAAATGACATATTAAACGGTGTATTTCTTGCATCTTCTGTAAACAAATATTTTAATGTAAATGGTTACATTTAATGGAAAATATGCCGTCTCAAGGCATCTCTGGCGCAGCTTCCAATCATCATCAATGTAGTGCAAAGTAAGACTCAAGAATGGGTCCATTGTCCTACTTGGCCTGAGATTAGATGTGGCTGCTAAGTGGCCACAGAAGTATAAAACAATAATTGAAAAGTAATTGAAAAAAATTGTCCTGGAAAAATTAGATTGATTTATAGGTTCTGAATGTCAATTTCTATTACTTTTCGATTAATCGCCCAGCCCTAGATTACAATGTGTGCAAGCCGTGCACCTCCAATTGAAATAACAAACTTGCGCACAGAAATGTATGATATGTGAGAACGGCTGCTGTCATGTGCAATCTCCAGCAGTCGATCTGCTTTTTTTGCATAGACATGCTGGATTAACCTGATTTGTGGACAAATGGATTGCAGATCCATTCCTTGGCAATTTGGGGGTCCTTCACTAGGCCTTTTTCCCTTTGCAAAAACCTTTTTTTTTTTTTTTTTTTCAAAGACATCTGTTTCTTAATCATTTTGCTAGCTTGTGGGTTAGATTTTGGCGCTCTGAGATGTAACCAAAAGAATATGGGCATTTTTTCAGAATAAAAGCTTGTTCAGACTCTAAATGGAAGTAATTGATGATTTATGCAGCCAGGTACTAATTGACCAATGGGACAGGTACCAGTCCGGGGGGTTGGGAACCACTGATTTAGAGCTTGACTGAATTGGGAAGGATCTTGACTGAATCTAAAAAAACACTGATACTATTTATTACACAGCTTTCTAGAATACTTGATTTTGAAGGTGTGTTATTCTGAAATAACCACTGAATACACCAGCTCATCCAGGTACTTCAGTTCAAATTGTCTTGACCTTCGGTGAATACTTTCACATCCAGTCTGTCTCTGACACTGTTTTTGACTGTTTGGCCCCATTTTCTGACTTATTAATAGTACTTAGGTTAGTGTATTCTTCATTCAGCTGTTTGCTTTTGTTTGTTTCTGTCAGCTTTTTAAGTCTCAGAATGATTTTTTTTTTTTTTTTTTTTTTTTTTTTTTGTCAAATCTTTACGGTGCAAGTCTTGTAAGTAGTCTTGTAAAAAGTAGGATAAAGTACGTCCAGATTGTCCTTTTGCTGTTGGTGACCGCATTGGGTTGAGGATAAGCTTGTTACCTTATAAAAGGTATAAAGTACATCCAGGTAGTAAATTCTGATGGGTTTATCAGCCTGTATAATACTAAAGCTTTATTCTGCAAAATCCATTTGTTACATGACTACTTGCCACAAAAGTTATGTTCTGACTTATAGTAATAGTTTATTAATTCTATAATTATAGGCAAAACTGGCATAAATAAAAATGGCTGAATGGAGCATACTCTAACCTTTGTATTGAGTCACAAGATGGTTCTAAACGGTCAAAAACAGCAGTAGAGACAGACAAACACATACTTGGATGTAAACGTTGAGTCTGAGTGGTTATCTGGAAATAACATGATTCAGCGTTCATGTTATGTTCGTAGCGACATTCCAAGGCAAGTGTTCTAGACAGCATTGTAATCTGTCATAACTGCCTGGATGTACTTATCCATTTTTACTCTATCCATAGGACTTTTTATCCATTTTACTCTATCCATTTTACTCTATCCATAGGACCCCTTATCTCATTTATATGAGCAGCAGGAGGTTCTGGAAAATGCAGCCCTTCCTGGCTACGGTTTGCAGGTACATCCTCACCTTCTGACAATACCACACAAAAAATAATTCTGTTCTATGGTTGGACTGGTGTGAAATTGTAATAGTCTCTTGTGTCTGTAAAGAACTCCAGACATGCAGGCTTCAGTGATGCGGGGTCTCTTTTCAGCTATCCTCCCAGCCCCCCTCAGTCCTCTTATTTCAGCTTTGGAGCTCATTCCAACATCCCCTCCACCCATCTCAATAAGGTATGCAAATCAAACCATCATAATGTATAGTTTCCCGCAACAACAGAGGTGTCTCCAGAATCCATTAACATTGAATTGGGATACAATGATGTTAAAGTGTTAGTTCACCCAAAACTGAGAATCAGGAAAAATCTGAAAGCTCCTTCGTCCTCCATACAGAGAAACGGTCCTGACTTGTTTAATGTCCAGACAAAAATACTTAGAAACAGACTAAATTCCTGCAGTCTTGTATGTCTCTGGACTGTTGCTATTGGTGGAAGATGAAGCTCTGAATGCCGAGTTCAGATTGCATGATTTTAGCCCTGATTTTGACTCTGTGACAGGTTTTAAGAAATCGCTGACAAATGCCCGAAATCACAGTTAAATCGGTGCTCGTTCACGCAAGTAAAAGTCACCCAGTACGAACTATCAAAGACACGTTCTGAAAGAATTGCTGATGAGTTCCCGGCACACGTGAGATTTTTGGGATGCTAAATATCTGGAGCTGTTCAAGTCATGCTGTGTGAAATGTGTTCTGATTGAAAATAACATCCGCGATTACCTACAGCCAATGAGAGGGCAGCATCCACTAGTATGGGTATCCGCTATCTGCTAGCATGGAATTTGAGGGGGAGGTTAAAATGGCTTTTCGGTCTATTTGGACTCAAGAAATGGAGGAAAAACTAGTGGAAATTTGGCAGGAGCACCTGTGTCTGTTTGGCTATCTGAGCAATACCACAAACAGGTCTAAAGAGAAAAAAATTTAAGGAAGATTGCTAATTTCCTTTAAAACCCAGATGAGCAAAATAAGTACATTTTCTACCCCACTAAAGGCTTCTTTCTCATTAGTTAATAACAAAACATATACGATTCTCCTATCATGCAGTGTGAAAACCCCATCGCCAATCCATCTTGCAGTGTAAATCTGCAGCGGCTGAACGCCACCCCAGATAGTCATGCAGTGTGAAAACATCTGCGAGACGACTCCTTTGAAAATCATGCAGTCTGAACTCGGCATAATCTAGATTAAGGTTTAGATGAGTGTGTAATTATTGACAGAATTGTATTTTTGGGGGGCTAATCTATCCCTTTAAATTTTCAGCTGATGCGTTTTGAAGTAGTTGGTGGTGGTCACTTTTAAAATAAATGGCAACAAAATCATTAAACAGTTTGTGTACTTGACTAAATAAATACTGGGTGCACAAGTTACATAGGTTAAGGTCCTGGGGTAGATTTAGGGATAGTACCTAGTGATTACAAAAAGTTTATATAATGACTATATATAAATGTACATGCAAAACGGGAATGTCCATATGTGTATTTTTAAATACTACATTAACATTGTAATACATTAACATTATTATATACCCAAAAAGTTAAGGTAACTCAAACCATTTATGGAAACCAGTTGCAACAAACCATTTAAGTTTCATTTAACTACACTCATTTCATTTGATAAAGTTGACTGTTGGGTTTTACAGTGTACATGCATAAGATGACATTTCTCAGTTGTGTTTTAAAACTAGCTTTAGGTTTAAAGTTTTAAAATTGTCAGGTTTGATTTAATACAAACTCCAGTATGAGTTATTTGAAGAAAGGTGAACGCTGCTATCTGAAAATTGGTGCACATAAACAGAAAAGCAGAGACATCTGAAATGATCTGCATTAACATTTGACATTTTATACCAGGGCTATTCAATTGGCGGCCCGTGGGCCGAACCCGGCCCCTGAGGCAATTTGTTCCGGCCCTCCAAATAGTGTGACCAGGACATCAAAAATAAATTTAGTTCAGTCGAAAAACGGCCACTATAGTTCTGAAGTGCGTGCATCTGTTCAATACACACGCAAGTACATTATTTCCAATGGAGATGCGCGCATATTGGAAGCGGTGAGCGCACAGTAGAAATTATCTCAGGCTGTAGCGGTGAGTTGAGCGTGGCTTTCAGTGCAATGTAAATAAAGGATATGTTAAAAGAATTATTAAAATTATTATGTATGAATGCAGATTATAAAAACAGTTTATTTAACTTCTTAGCTAATATATATATATAGCTTAAATTAATATTAGACATATTATTTTTTTTTATTTATTCTTTTTTTTATTTTTTTATTTATTGTTCTGTCACTTATTTTCATTGTAAAATTATCAGTCATGTTTAAATCAAAAACGTTCATTTATTTTTAAGTCCAAAGAGAGAAATGGACTATTGTTTTTTTTTTTATTATTTTGTGCTGTATTTGGTTACGGAGCAGCAATAAACAACACTTTAAAATATAAGCAGTTTTATTGTTATTTTCTAATCTAGTAGCGTTTTGAATTTAATAAATGCTTAATAATGGTGATAACTGTGAAACCATGATTATTCTTCAGACTATAATCGTTCAACCAAAATCTATAATCGTTGCATCCCTAATTGTCTGAATGTAGAAGAAGCCTACTTAAGCAATACACTGATTTTGTGCCTCAAAATACATTTGGATATGCTTGTAAAGCCTGTTGTACAATGCAGTGATGTTATGTTGTTTTAAAATACAACATATTAACGTTTTATTGTAGAAAAAGTCAACGTGGGTGTCTTAAGGAGCAAAAATACAGCATATGAGCTCATATTGCTGTTGTGCCATCACTTATATTGCAAGTCCCATCTCTCCAGCCCCTCGTTTGGGATGCTTTTCATGAACTGGCCCCCATGACAAACTAATTGTATAGCCCTGTTTTATACGGTCTCTTTTGATCCATTTAAAGTATTGCTGTTGTCATTTGTTTCTTTTAAAAAAAAAATCTTAGACTAAACCACCTTTTTGATGTGCATCCCTATGCAGAACGATTTAATAGTCGTTAGTACATCAAAATCAGAAATTATTTAAATTCATAGCAAAATTGCTTCCAATTAATTCCAGCATGATGCACTTAAAAAGCTTTCGTTTAAAGGGACGGCCTGATTTTAAAGTGGCTGGAGTGGCCTTCCAACTCAAACACAGAGCAGCACTGGTTTGATCACAGAGTTAACCGTGAGCCCAAGAATCACTTATCCGGATCCATTTTCCCAAGCTCTTAAATCCATTTTCACAACTTTATCTGCATCACGACATCCTCCTCATCACATTACATAATATCCATCTTCATTATGACTTTCATTGGCAAAGATGGCCAGAACACATGTAAGATGACGTTTCATCAATGCTTTTATGTCTGTTCAGGCGGTCGGAATGCCTCCAGTGACTCATCCCAGTCTATTTTCTGCTGCACCTGGTGCTGGTATGAAGGTAGGCCATCCTCCGCCGCCATCTCTTCCGTCTATATTTGCAGCTTGTCAATTATCAGATAACTGTGCCAGGAAGCTTTCAAAAGTTATTCCTGATGGAAACTCAATTGATTTTGATTTCATCTCCATGTTTAGACTCCCATCGGTGGGCAGAAGCGTCTGTTCTCCCGTCTCATCCCGTCTCCAGAGCCCAGTCCAGAGGGTGGTTATGTAGGGCAGCACTCTCAGGGTCTCGGCGGGCACTATGCAGATTCCTACCTGAAACGCAAGCGCATCTTTTGACCACAACTTGATGGCTTCCTCTAAAAACGCCAGCTCTCAAAGGGATCGCTACTTTAAGTGTGTTTTTGTGTGTGAGCGAGAGCGTGAAAGGGCATCAGACCGTCATGGAGTTCACCCGGGAGCAGTCGCGCTCTGGTGATCGGTCACATGGTCGATTGCAAAAGTTTTGTGTATATAATTTCAATGTGTTTGTAAATAGTTTTATTTTTTATTTACCCTTCTTTTTAAGTTAGTTTTAATTTAATTTTTACTTTTTGTAAACCCAAAGATACAACAAATGCCACAATGGAAGAGGGTTTCAATAGATAAGTCCTATTTTGTAGGCTTTTTTTTTTTTTTTCCTTTTAATTTGATTTCGAAGCAGGACGATAGCCTTTTTCTGCTATGCCTCTTGTTAGTCGTGTGTGTGTATATAGTTGTTCAGTTGTCTAGAAAGGCTCCTACACAAAACACTCTCTGTCATGTACGAGTGCCAAGCCTTACATGCTTGAATCTGGTGCGACGGATGCGGTAGCTGTCTGTTCTGTTCAGTGAGTCACCTGTCTGTGTCTTTATGGGGTTCAGTGTTAGTCTTGTTGTGTTATTTCCTCCCCTCCACCATGCACCGTATTCGTCTTGCACTACTTCATCCCGTTTTTATCAAGTCCGGGTTTTCGGAGCTGCACTTGGAGGATACACTGATCATGAATATTCATCCTCCTGAATGTGTCCATTTCTCACTCAGAATGCTCTTGTTCACGCTCGTTCTTGTTTTCTGCCTGCTTTCACACCTCTCTTTGACCTCGTTCAACCTGCACGGTTATTTTGCGTTCGCGTCTCAGCCATCACATTGTGAAGTCCCAGCTGGTCGGAGATGGATTATGGGCTGCCGTTTTCTCTCAGTTCTTCAGAGAAAGCACAGTATGCCTGCTGTTGCTTCTGGATTTCCACACATACACACTCACGCTTTGGTGCAGACCAGCAGAGGGAGCTAGTTAGCTTTTCAGTTGGCACTGCTCCATATGTTTTTCCTTTTTTTAAATGAGAGCCAACTGTCTGAAGCAGGCCGGACCTGTTACAGCGTGACCTTTACCGTTGTAACTGTGACTACCTTTATTTTTACTCTGTGGTTTTAACAGACCGGACGAAGCTTCTGCAGACTGCAATGTGATTGACGTATGATTAAGTCTGTGTGCGACTTATTAATCTGGTTGACATTTTGATTTGTGATAACGCATTACCTCTGACTTGTACTGCGGCTTACGATTGGCCCCGGAGTTATTCGTGTGCCTAAAAAAAAAAAAACCCTGGCAGTGTTTACTGTAATCTCTCCACACTGTGAGCCTCAACTACAATTGAAGTTTGTTTATTTTGCAGTGTACATGCTTGAGTTTGATCTCATTTCTTCTCTGGAGTCTTGAACTCATGTTCTTATATTTCTACTTCTCAGTCTGTAATGGTATCAAAATGGCTGCTCTATATTTTGTACCCACATGAGTGAAATTGCACAGTGCAGTATCTTGTAACAGATTTTTTTTCATGTGTGCGACACGTGGTTGAGCTGCTGTGTGAAATGAACTACATTTTTTCACCAAACACCAACTTCTGTACAGCTCTGTTTTTTTGTGACCTTTGAACAGTAAATGTTATTTAAGTTCACCCTTGTGAAGTTTGTGTGCGCTCATTCAAGTATACACAGAATGCTATATCTGCTATTTTATTTATTTTCAATTAGAAGTGTTGAATTGATGCTGAAATAGTTAAATCGGAAAGCATTAAACATGCAAGGGGCCAATGAATAGAATGAAAACTGAATGAGTTTAGTACATCAGGGTGTCCGTCGGGTCTTAAAGTATTAAGTTGATAAATCAATGTAGGGAATTTTAAGCCCCTTAAAGTAAGTCTTAAATGCTATTTTGCAAGGTATTAAATTTTATATCATTTTTGTTTCTGCAATATATGATTGTTTACCAAAGTTTGTCTGAATTCTGCGAATATCAGGATGCTGTGTAGTTCATGAAATCTACGAAATCCTACTAGATTTGACATCATGCTGCTTTGTTTACTGCAGTAATCAAGGCAACACCATTATTTCTGCAGTTCTATAGGTGCCAACCTGCTGAATTAGCTAGATTTAATAGATTTTTATTCAGTGTTTCCGGTGGAAAAGTGGTTATAAGGTCTTAATGTATGGAAAGAGTCTTAAAAGGTATTGAATTTCACTCTGATTCCTCTACTCTGTACATAGAAATGGCCATACGGTAAGCCTCAAACACCAATGCTAATCCTGTGAGTGTAAAACACAAGTTAAAAGACAGTCCAATCAGAACAAAATACTGATCACATGTGAATCAGAGTGGCCATAACATTTCCTAGTGAAATTAGTCATCATATTTATTCCCTTATGTTTATCTAAGGCTACACTGCGTGGTTTGGTGCTAAAATCTGATTTCTTCTCTGATTTTTTTTTTTTTTTTTTTTTTTTTTTTTTTTTTTTTTTTTGCATAGCTGTTTACACTGTTGATAACCTCTTAAGGCCCAAGGTGTTTTTTTACATGCATTTTTTTTATTTTTCTTTGCTACTTGGGCTTATTGGAACCTAATTAGAATAAAAATCTAAGTATCATCTTTTGATATGATGTACTTTTTAGAGAAAAATGATGTCCATATATGTGGACTCGTGGTCCCAATTTACATAAAACACTTTTTTCCAGAATTTTCTTTTATGCATATTATCAATAGAATTTTTTTTTTTTTTTTTTGAACTTGCTTTGCCTATCAGAGAGTAAAAACAATTTTCCCCATTTTGGACAGTTAATAGGGTTTGGAACATTTAATATGCTGCAAATCAGTTGCAGGATGACGCTGTATGTCAGTAACAAAATATAAAACATTCAACGTATTTTAAAATGTGCCGTCCACGTATGTGGACACTCGGGCCCTAGGAGGTTATAAATGTGGCCAATATCAGGTTTCCAGTGTGAACCGATCCAGACCAGAATGCATAAAAGTACAACTATGCACAGCACAAAATGTCTAATTAAGCACACAGTGTGTATATTGTATGATGTGAATAAAGCATGTTGTCAGATTGTTAATATTAATATAATTATTGCCATTTTCACAGACAACCACTGGGTTTTTCTTTTTTTTTTTATGACCTGTAAATGGTTGTTTTGCTAGTACTAACGTGTATTTCAGTGTTTGAAATCATAATTATTAGGCAACTTTATTTGCTTTGGCAAAATGGGTCAAAAGAAGGACTTGACAGACTCCGAAAAGTCAAAAATAGTGAGATATCTTGCAGAGGGATGCAGCACAAGCTTCTAAAGGGTGATCATCAAACAATCACCGCTTCATTCAAAATAGTCAACAGGGTCGCAAGAAGCACGTGGAAAAACCAAGGCGCAAAATAAACTGCCCATGAACTGAGAAAAGTCAAGCGTGCAGCTGCCAAGATTTCAAGATGCCACTTGCCAGCAGTTTTGCCATATTTCAGAGCAGCAACATCACTGGAGTGCCCAAAAGCACAAGGTGTGCAATACTCAGAGACATGGCCAAGGTAAGAAAGGCTGAAAAACGACCACCACTGAACAAGACACACAAGCTGAAACGTAAAGACTGGGCCAAGAAATATCTCAAGACTGATTTTTCTAAGGTTTTATGGACTGATGAAATGAGTGTGAGTCTTGATGGGCCCGTGGCTGGATCGGTAAAGGGCAGAGAGCTCCAGTCCGACTCAGACGCCAGCAAGGTGGAGGTGGAGTACTGGTTTGGGCTGTTATCATCATAGATGAGCTTGTGGGGCCTTTTCGGGTTGAGGATTGAGTCAAGCTCAACTCCCAGTCCTACTGCCAGTTTCTGGAAGACACCTTCAAGCAGTGGTTCAGGAAGAAGTCTGCATTCTTCAAGAAAAACATGATTTTCATGCAGGACAATGCTCCATCACATTGGTCCCAAGTACTCCAGGAAAGGGTCTAAAAGAAGAAAAACTAATGACATGGCCTCCTTGTTCACCTGATTTGAACCCCATAGAGAACCTGTGGTCCATCATCAAATGTGAGATTTACAAGGAGGGAAAACAGTACACCTCTCTGAACAGTGTCTGGAAGGCTGTGGTTGCTGCTGCACGCAATGTTGATGGTGAACAGATCAAAACACTGACAGAATCCATGGATGGCAGGCTTTTGAGTGTCCTTGCAAAGAAAGGTGGCTATTTTGGTCACTGATTTGTTTTTGTTTTGTTTTTTTCAGAAATGTATATTTGTGAATGTTGAGATGTTATATTGGTTTCACTGGTTAAAATAAATAATTGAAATGGGTATATATTTGTTTTTTGTTAAGTTGCCTAATCATTCTGCACAGTAATAGTCACCTGCACACACAGATATCCTCCTAAAATAACTCAAACTAAAAACAAACTAAAAACTACTTCCAAAAATATTCAGCTTTGATATTGAGTTTTTGCATTCATTGTGAACATGGTTGTTGTTTAATAATAAAATTAATCCTCAAAAATACAACTATTCTGCACTCCCTGTAATGTAAAAGTCACATGAATTCCTGTAAAAAAGGAGGCCATATGTCTCAGCTTTTCTGAATGCAAAATGCAGGATATATGGATTACAAATTTATTCAACACCACCCTAAAGAGGCGAAAGGTCTGGTTAAATGGGTCTTTTTTTTTTTTTTTTTTTTTTTTAGTTGAATGTGTGCATTATGACATTGGTAGTGTTTAAGAAAACAGATGCATGTAAACTACTGAAATTAGTTTAATGCATGGTGTTATATCACTCAGCACTTAAAGAACAATCAACGCGTGCATGCATACATTTAAGCTTCAGAATACAATTTTAAATGCATCTCTGTTGGGTCAGTTTGTTTTTGTCAAGCATAATTTTAATTTAGCCATCATCCAAAACTAGATTACTCGAGTGGCAAAAAAATATCTCACTCACTCCATCTAGGTGAAAATCAACAGGTGGAAATATTTAATAAGACATCATCTACTCTCTATTTGTTAGTGCTTTTTTTTTTTTTTTTTTTTTTAACAAATGAATAGATTAATTTCCATGTGTTTGTTGTACATCATGCTCTGTCTGTGTGTGTAAGTGTGAGAGAGAGAGAGAGCATCAAAGCAGAGGTCAATATTATTCTCGACCAGTTTTGGGAGTAATGCGTTACTCGTAAAAGTAATATTATAACAATAGTATAACAAAAGTAACTGAAAGGTAATGTACGCATTACTTATCATAAAAAGTAACTAAGTAACACAACTAGTTACTTTTTTGGGGAGTAACTCAATATTGTAATGCATTACATTCTAACTTTCCCCAACACTGTTTAAGACCATTCCAAATATGGTCAAAAGTGACTTTTTCATTCTAGGGGTAATTATTGTGGTTATAAATCAGCATATAAAATCATTTCTGAATGATTCCTTAAATTCACCTAAGCCATATTGACCTTATTCTTCAATGCAGAAGTGTGCCCGTTTTCACGATTGTTTCAGAATTTTCCATTCAGTTGCCTATAGCAGAAATGACTAGGAATAATAAATCACAGAAAACGGTCAAACTACAAACAAGTGTGTTCATGACTATACAGACAAAGTACAATAATATAATAAGAAAATGTTAGTTTGCAACATCAAGCAGCGTCTGTTTTTAACCTCTAAAAATGAATGGAAGTCAATGAGACCAGAAGTCCCGAGCCAGTAAGATTCAAATGGCTGCGCCCGCTTGTACTCTAAGAATAAGGTGAATACTACTATCCTACTATGTAGCTATCAGAGATCAATTTAATATATTGGTCACGTGACTTCACTGCCATTGTAAAATATACACTCACTGGCCACTTTATTAGGTACACCTGTCCAACTGCTCATTAACGCAAATTTCTAATTAGCCAATCACACGGCAGCAACTCAATGCATTTAGACATGTAGACATGGTCAAGATGCTCTGCTGCAGTTCAAACCGAGCATCAGAAAGATGATTTAAGTGACTTTAAACGTGGCATGGTTGTTGGTGTCAGACAGGCTGGTCTGAGTATTTCAGAAAATGCTGATCTTCTGGGATTTTCACGCACCACCATCTCTAGGGTTTACAGAGAATGGACTGGAAAAGAGAAAATATCCATTGAGCGGCAGTTCTGTGGAGATTCACATCATGGACGTGCAGCCGACAAATCTGCAGCAACTGCGTGATGCTATTATGTCAATATGAACCAAAATCTCAGGAATATTTCCAGTAGCTTGTTGAAATCTGTGCCACGAAGGATTAAGGCAGTTATTAATTCAAAAGGGGGTCCAACCCGGTACTAGTAAGGTGTAACTTATAAAGTGGCCGGTGAGTGTATTCTGGTAGCCACATGCAATCGTAAAGAGTCCATCAAATCCCAACTTCTAGTTTCACCAGAAGTAGTAGGTCATCCTGAAACTTCGCTTGCTGTTTTTAGGAAATTAGGTTCCACATTTACAGAATGTTTACATTGCAAAAACAAAGTATATTTCATGCTTCAGACCTGGAAAATCTTTCAAGTGACTGTTCAGCCATAATTCCACAATCTCAAAGAATCAATGGTGGTAGCACAGAACTTTCAACCTGGTCATATAACAAGCCCTTACAAAAATAACCATATTTTCATATTACTACAAATAAAACAAAGGTAGATAAACACGGTAAACACAAATCAACCATGGTTTTGCAGCCATAGCTTACCCTTAAATCTGGAGTAAAACTGATTATACAAATTGTAGTCAAACCATTGTTACTAGACTTCTAAGGGACCGTCACCCACTTTATTCACCATAAAAAATGAACATTAATCAACCGAGACAAAACCGTAAATCCCAATATATAAGAATAACATATAGTGGAAAAATATATGACAAATAATTTGAACCTTGTGCTCATAGTTTTGATTTATAATACATTACGTCTGCTCAAAGTTGCGTAGTGTAGTTACAAAAGCTCATGCAATTTCTTTATAAATTTCTTTATGAACTCCATGTATGCTCTATCCCAGGGGTGTCCAAACTTGGTCTTGGAGTGTCAGTGCCCTGCACACTTTAGCTCCAACTTCCTTCAACACACCTGCCTGGAAGCTTCTAGTATACCTAGAATGAGCTTGATTAGCTGCTTCAGGTGTGTCTAATTGGGGTTGGAACTAAAATCTGCATGACAACGACCCTCCAGGATTGAGTTTGGGCAAAGACTGTACAATACGCAATGTCACTCATATATAGTTTTGAATGGTGAAAAGTGTAACGGTCAAAATGGCGAATGTAGCCCCGCCTACTAGCACAGGAGCCAATCATCAATCGCTGTAGACTGATGTTTCTCCGGAAGAGGGACTCGGACCAGACATGTGCTTTTGGTTTTGTGGTCAGCAAACACAATAGAATTTCAGCAAATACTTGCTTCACAGACATAAGAAATATATCCACATAAAGCTTAAAATCTGTACTTGAACTAACTAAACTACACTTGAAATAAATTAACTAACTGACTACACTTGAAAATAAAAGTGGTTTTGGTTTTGTAATCTGTATGAAACGAACGCGAGGTACAGTCTGTTCTGTCAAACACACATCACATGACATAAACTACAAGAACGCACTTGTAAACAAGGAGTCACTGTCATTTCTGCAGGAGATTCGCCATCAAGACCAAGTTGTGAATTACTTATGAACACCAGCCCGATCTGACGAAGCATTATCCAGAGGATGATAATGTGTAACATGGGCATAAATGAGGTTGGTGTCCTGATCTCGTTTCTTTTAAATGGGCATTAGCTCAGACAACCGATGTTGTTTGATTCGAACGTTTAGATTCCAACCTATGAGACGGTTTTTGTTTAATTTTATTGGTGAGTTCAATTATGTAATGTAATTTTGGAGAATTTGTTGTTTCCCCATTCAGACAGAATGCCCGAAAAGTGTTTCAGAGATGGCCACAGAGTGAAATTACTTGCCTGAAAGGGACTTTGGTTTGGGCACCACTGCTCTTTACTGTACTACTACTACATTCTTCTATACACGTCAGTGAAAAGAAAAGATGTCTGGTCTATAGTACATCATTTGTCAAACAGGGACAAGATGTCAAGCTGGGTTTCTGGGAAGTTCCTTGTTACAAACTTGGAAGTTGTGTCTGACAGGCTATTTTTGTCAGGAATATTGCGTTTTTGGCTATAATTCATGCATTAAATGAGCACATTTTTCAGTCTTCAAGAAGCTCACGTAACTTAAGTATGAGTTCATTTTTTTTCAAGCAGCGCTGTGTCGTCTGCAGTATATGTACATGAACAGTCTGTTCTCTCTCTCTGCAACCTACAGCTAGATACCCACATTTATTTGTCAGCAAAATTCTGCTGGCTGCTATAAACACGTCATTTTGCATCATCCGGTGGACTTTTGACAGCTCCGGGGCTGTTAGAACTCCAGATCGAACATCCATGTTTCTGTACTTCTCCAAATGACAGATCGGCAGAGGGGGCGATTTGGTTAAAGGGAATACCACACTTTTTCTTCCTTTTCACAAGTCATGTAGCACCAATTTCAAAATGGTCAAGCATCTACGTTCAAGCTTTTAAACGTTCTGTCTGTTCAGTATAGACAGCCAAGTTTTATTATAATCCTTTAAGTTAGCACTCTAAATTTTTTTGTCTGAGGGCGTCACAGGGGCACAGTGGGTAACACAATCGCCTCATAGTAAGAATGTCACTGGTTCTAGCCCCCTGGCTGGGTCAGTTGGCAATTCTATGTGGAGTTTGCATGCTCTCCTCGGATTTCCTCCGGGTGCTCTGGTTTCTCCCACAGTTCAAAGACATGCGGTACAGGTGAATTGAATAAACTAAATTGGTCACAGTGTATGTGTGTAAATGAGTGTGTATAGGTGTTTCCCAGTGTTAGGTTGCAGCTGGAAGGGCATCCGCTGCATATGCTGGATAAGTTGACGGTTCATTCCGCTGTGGTGACCCCTGATTAATAAAGGGACTAAGCCGAAAAATGAGTGAATGATTGAATTTGTTATGATTATGAACAAACAAAGGAACACTGCACTTTTTTTTTTTTTTTTTGGAAATGTGCTTATTTTACAAGTCCCCTTTTAAACAGTTGAGTTTTACCATGTTTGAATCCTTTCAACTAATCTCCGGGTCTTATGGGAACACTTTTAGCTTATCTTAGCATAAATAATTGAATCAACTTAGACAAGAGGTGTCCGAACTCGGTCCTGCATAGTTTAGCTCCAACTTACTTCAACACACCTGCTTGGAAGTTTCTAGTATACCTAGAAGGAGATTGATTGGCTGTTCAGGTGTGTTTATTTAGGGTTGGAACTAAAATATGTAGGACACCGGCCCTCCAGGACTGAGTTTGGGCACCCCTGACTTAGACCATCTTCCTTGGTCTTCAAGCTTTAAATAGGAACATTTAAAAAAAAAAAAAGACTGATATGGTAATGGTCTAATCTGATTCAAAGATCTACGCTAAGCTAAGATAAAAGTACCCCCACCAGACTCTGAGAATGGCTGAATAGATAAAAAATGTTAAAACTCAACTGTTTAAATCTAAGGTACTTAGAATAAACTATTCATTCATTCTCCTTCAGCTTAGTCCCTTATTTATCAGGGGTCACCACTGTAGAATGAAATGCCAAATATTCCAGCATATGTTTTAATTTTAAGCGGATACCTTTCCAGCTGTAACCCAGTACTGGGAAACACCCATACACTCTCGCGTTTTCACACGCACACTCATACACTACAAACAAGTTAAGGCTGATTTATACTTCTGCCTTAATCGCATGTGTATGATCCGGCGCAGCCTTTGCAGGGTCGCATAGGCCTCGCCGTGGCTGATGCCAACACTGACACGCACCTCTCAAAAAATGTAACTG
This sequence comes from Danio kyathit, assembly GCA_903798195.1. Taxonomy (NCBI): domain Eukaryota; kingdom Metazoa; phylum Chordata; class Actinopteri; order Cypriniformes; family Danionidae; genus Danio; species Danio kyathit. The sequence continues at coordinate 68,384,182 of LR812521.1, read as the reverse complement.
CATGTAACAATAACACGAAGCACAAGCTGTGTCTAGTCGGCTTGATAGCTGTGCTGAGTGTGAGTGGTGCTGAGAGCCACGAGCCAGTGTCAATTCCTATGAAAGAGCTCCAGTTAGGGTTAGTGTAAGTTGACATGTACTTGCAAAGTTTCTTATAGTCAGTTAAATGTCTGTTGAAGGACTGTTAAATGTCAGTGTCAACAGATATTAAGCAGACAGTCTACTAATGCTCAAATGGACCATCAAAATAAAGTGTTACCCAAATATGTAGTTTATTGGAAATAGAAATACAGCGTAAAGTAACCATAATTACCCTAGTTTATCTGAATAATGGCAAATTAGTCGGAACTACTTGTTTTTCCGCCTGCCAAGTCATGTGCGTAATATGGCATTGTACAACTGCAGATCACACTAGCTAGCCACTCAGTCTGCTGGCGCATGTTGTTCAGTCACGCTGTCATTGGATATGGGTGACCGCAAGCAAAGTTATGTCGAGCTACTTCACTTCCATAAACTCAAACGATGCGGTTTGTGACGCGTGTAACAAAACAGTGAGGTACTGTGGTAACACCACAAACCTAATGAAACATCTACATATAAATCACAAGACAGAATGACAACATCATGACTAGGTGGTCAGAAGAGGAGGAAAAGAGAGGCACAGGTGCTGCTAGGGCAAGACAGACATCGCTTTCAGATTCCTTAGATACAGCAGGCAGGTACTATCCAGGTACAGAGGGGAAAAAAATGTGGCTGTGGCTGTATTTTGGGGGCTTGGGTTTTTGTGACAATAAATATGTAAGTTGGTTTTTTTATGATGATTCTTCATTAATAAACAAAAATAGCCCTTAATATTTCTCGTATTCAGTATGAAGTGACACTTAAGTACACTACTTGTTACAGTAATTTTTGGGCAAAGTATCAGTATTGGATTGGTATCGCCGATACTTGCCTTTGTTTTACTTTGTATCGGATTGGATACGAAACCAGTGGTATCGCACATCACTACTGCAATCACTCCTCAGATGTATAGGGGAATTACCAACCTACATCACACATGGCGTCACACAGGTTCAACTGCGCATAGCAGTTGCAAAAAAAGACCGATTGCAATAGCAAACATGTCGTGTTGTCCGGTAGGATGCCAAAATAGAAAGTCCAAAAATATAAAACCTAAACTTTACGGTACAACACACTGTTTCTGATACCAACCGCAGACATCTTTGGCTAACAGCCATCAGAATAGCTGAATGGAGTGAGGACCTAATTAAAAATGCTCGACTCTGCAGTTCTCATGTTATATCAGGTAAGTTCCCGCTATGCTGAATCAGACACATTACTCATTTTTGATTGCAGCAATGATTTCAGCAAAAACAGTTCAATATGGTGAATTAAACTGCGAACACAGAATGCTTAGAATGATATGTAAAAATGTAAGTTCACATACCCTGCTGTACAGGTGTAGTTCGCTGTCAGAATGCAGTTGTTTTGCTTGTTGATGATTACCCAGGCCTTGTACAGCTCCGTCTTCTTTCCTTGTTTTTGGCTCGGCAGAACCTCGGTTTTTAGCACTACATAGTTTTGAATCTGGTAATCGGGGAACATTATTTCTTGCTCATGACCACACAGAACAAAATTGTATGCATCCAAATACTTCTAGGCCTTTAACTTCTCTCTTGTAAAGTCCCTTGGAGCTTCAATGAGATTGTATATTTGGGACTGGATGCTTGGTCATTTCATCTTATCCAATATCCATTGGGAGGGTGCCATCACAGATGGACCTGTCAGACGAACGCCGCTCACTTTAACGTTAATTTTGCTGAATAACTGTGCTTATCACTGGGTGACACGCAGTTATAATACACTGAAAGCATTATGTAAATAATATATATAATATGTAATCAATATAACTTATTTCTAATACAACAACAAACTCTGTACCGAATGTTATTCCCTCGCTGTAAATGCTAGCGATGCTGTTTTTTTTCTGCAACCTCAATGCGCACGCATCCTGAATGTTTACAAACCGGTAATTCGTCTATAAACCAACCTTTAGTTTATTTAATTCACCTGTAGTGCATGGTTTTAGACTGTGGGGACAACCGGAGCACCTGGAGGAAACCCACACGAACATGGTGAGAATATGCAAACTCCACACAGAAATGCCAACTGGCCCAGCTGGGACTTGAACCAGCGACCTTCTTGGTGTGAGGCAACAGTGCTAACCACTGAGCCACCATGTTGGCCTTGTAAACTATTTTCCAAAAAAAATGTGGAAAGTTCCCTTAAGTGTTGGGTTAAAAATGTTAGGTCCATACTTAACACAAACTTAGTAAGATATAGCCCAGCATTTTTGTCTCCTCATATTACCTCTATATGACGTGACTCAGAAATCCCAGCCTAAAGAAAATCATGAGTTTTCCCTCTGGTAATTGTGATTTGTATCGTAAATGCAATCATTCTGAAGTGAAGGCGGCATAAACGTCAGTATTATGAAGTGTATCTATGCTAGATGTAGAGTAAGCAAAAGCTTTGTCAGAAAGACAATAGTGCTTCTTGGAGGATGAATGACTCCCGAACGTTATAGTCTGCATCAAGAGCGAACCACTGCTAAAGATACCCGTCAAACTTCATCTATCCTCAAGCACTTGTATTTATCTCTCCTGGAGGTCTTTGGAGCTGATAGATAACAGAGCGCAGCATTCCGGCATATTACCAGTAATGTTACAACTTCTCTTTCTGGGAAACTGCTGAAACGAATTTACCGATATTTTCAAAAAGGGCTTGTTCACACATACAGACCTTTCTGGAAAATAGCCGGTAATTTTCCAGAAAGGTCTGTATGTGTGAAAGGGGCTAGTGTTTTCAATAACTAGCATTAACAAGGCTGAATAAACACTGTAATAAAGGGTTTGTTTTTTTTGTCAGTGTCATCAGTCACTTAAATAATATCGACTATTTTAAAAGTCTATAGTAAACATAAAAGCTTTGCTTGAGGAGAAGCTCAGAGTTGAATTTGCTATGTCATCCACTTCCTGTTGCGTTCACCCTACTTTCGAAATACTTATCTTGTTTCGTGTTTAAACCTGTTGATATCCTGAAAACACACAATAAATCTGTATGGGGTTTCTTCTCCTTGTGGTGTCAAACAGATTTGGAGTCAAGATCCAGTCAGATAAGATGCTGAATTTGTTACAACATCTTTTTTTAAATGCTGAGCTGTACAGATACAACAGAATCCCATTTTTACAAAATGCTTATGTAGCGAAATGCCCAGCTACATAAATACAACGGCACTGAACTCAATGGCTAGTGAAGAAGCTGACATAGCATTGTACACTAGGCAAGTGACCGTGACCATCCATCACAGCTATATTCTTGATTATTAAATGCTTTCTTGTTTGACTGTGGTTCATGAATAATGTTAAGCTTTCAGTGCTTAAACTGAGACTCAAATGCAGAGGTTTAAAGGATCCATGAAATGCTTTGAAATGTGTGTTTTGTTTGATGTGTGACGCATTTTAAACTGAAGCATGAACAAAGGGAGGGACAAAGTAGCTCCTCCCTCTTAAAAAACAAAAAAACAGACAACAGCTTTTCATTTTTATCACAGCTCTGCCAGTGAGAGTTGAGCTCAAGCGCATACAGAGCATCCGGAAAGTATTCATAGCGCTTCACTTTTTCCACATTTGTTTGTTACAGTCTTATTTCAAAATGGATTAAATTAATTTATTTCCTCAACATTCTACACACAATACCCCATAATGACAATGTGACAAAAGATTTTTTTGAAATTGTTGCTAATTTATTAAAAATAAAAACCTGAAAAATCACATGTACATAAGTATTAACCGCCTTTGCCGTGAAGCTCTAAATTGAGCTCAGGTACATTCTGTTTCCACTAATCATTCTTGAGATGTTTCAGCCGCTTCATTGGAGTTCACCTGTGGTTAATTAAGTTGATTGGACATGATTTGAAAAGGCATATACCTGTCTATATAAGGTCCCAGGGTTGACAGTGCATGTCAAAGCACAAACCAAGCATGAAGACAAAGGAATTGTTTGCAGACCTTTAAGCCAGGATTGTCTTGAGGCACAAGGTTGGGGAAGGTTCCAGAAAAATTTCCGCTGCTTTGAAAGTTGCAATGAGCACAGTGGCCTCCATCATCTGTAAGTGGAAGATGTTTGGAAACACCAGAACTCTTCCTAGAGCTGGCCAGCCATCTAAGTTGATTGATTGGGGGAGAAGGGCCCGATGGTCACTCTGTCTGAGCTCCAGTGTTCTTCTGTGGGGAGAGGAGAACCTTACAGATGGACAGCCATCTGTGCAGCAATCCACCAATCAGGGCTGTATGGTAGAGTGGCCAGACAGAAACCACTCCTTAGTAAAGGGCACATAGCAGCCTGCCTGGAATTTGCCAAAAGGCATCTGAAGGACTCTCAGACCATAAGAAACTAAGTTCTCTGGTCCGATGAGACTAAAATTGAACTCTCTGGAGTGAATCCCAGGCGTTACATTTGGAGAAAACCAGGCACCGCTCATCACCAGGCTAATACCTTCCCTACAGTAAAGCATGGTGGTGGCAGCATCATGCTGTGGGGATGTTTTTCAGCAGCAGGAACTGGAAGACTAGTCAGGATAGAGGGAAAGATGAATGCAGCAATGTACAGAGACATCCTGAATGAAATCCTGTCTCAGAGTGCTCTTGACCTCAGACTGGGGCGATGGTTCATCTTCCAGCAGGACAATGACCCAAAGCACACCGCCAAAATATCAATGGAGTGGCTTCACAAGAACTCGGTGAATGTCCTTGAGTGGCCCAGCCAGAGCCCAAACCCTAAATCCTATTGAACATCTCTGGAGAGATATGAAAATGGCTGTACACCGTCGCTTCCCATCCAACCTGATAGAGCTTGAGAGGTACTGCAAAGAGGAATGGGCAAAAATTCTCAAAGACAGGTGTGCCAAGCTTGTGGCATCATATTCAAAAAGACTTGATGCTGTAATTACTGCCAAAGGTACATCAACAAAGTATTGAGTAAAGGCTGTGAATACTTGTTCATGTGATTTTTCAGCTTTTTTATTTTTAATAAATTTGCAACAATGTCAAAAAATCATTTTCACATGGTCATTTTGGGGTATTGTCGAATGTTGAGCAAATAAATGAATTTAATCCATTTTGGAATAAGGCTGTAACATAAAAAATGTGGAAAAAATGAAGCGCTATGAATACTTTCCAGATGTACTGTAATGTCTTGAAGGGGGCAGGACATGTCAGGTACTATAGAGCATCTAAGTGGTCATAAGATTTGATAAAAAACTGAAGCAGGAGGTGAAATAAAACAAAAAATGAAAACATTGACGCATTTAAGAAGTGATATCTGGGGTAATTGGAGAAGGTCAAAAATCAAGATATCCTTAAGAATAATATAGTGAAACTAACATATGAATACTTTATACGGATTTCATTGGGACTTCAAGTTTTTAACCTGTGTACACTTGATGTTAAGATCCTATCACTGTGGACGACGTTAAATAGAGGTGTAAAGGGTCCACTTTTGACCACTTTCAGAGGTACCTGAAAAGACATTTAATCTGATTACTTTCATCGTGCCGTCACTCATGTGGTTGAATGTGTTAAAACAAACACAAAAGATCACCTAATCTCCACCTACTGACGTTCTTTTGAAAGCTTTAAGAGATATATCACTGATGTTGTTATCACTGAAGCCAGATGGGGTTTAAAGTTTGCCATCTGAAATTTACAAGTTTGGTTTATGTTCTCTTACGAGTCCTGATTGTACCACAAACACACAGTGTTCAGCGTAGTATTGCGGCTATTAGAGCAGGAATGTAATCTGCTGCACCCCATATAATTTTTGACAGTCTCTTTTTGCATTTATATGTAAATTGCTGAAACATATTTCACAATTTTAAAAAGATTAGGAAAAGTCAGAAAAGGGAACAAAACACCAGTTTTAAACTGGAATGAGTCTACATTTACTTGTGATCAGATTGACCAAAATGCATCTAAAAGAGTTAGTTTACCAAAAAATGATAATGATGTTATAAAGTTGCTCACTCTCATGTTGCTCTCCATCTTCAGAACATAATAAGATATGTTAGATGAGATCTGAGAGCTCTCTCATCCTCCAGCAACACTTCCAAGATATTCAAAGATCATAAAAGGAAAGGAACTAAAAACATTGTCAAAACATTCCATTTGACTTCAGTGATTCAACTCTAATCAAGCAAAACTGCAAGAACACTTTTGTGCACCAAAAAAACAAACTGCTTGTAAACACACAAGCGTCTTATTGGCCAAAGTAAACACACAACCTGATCTGATGCAGAAAGTGTTGAACCACTAAAGTCACATGAAATGTTGTCACATGTGACAATGGTTATGGACTTTGAACATGTCTAATTATTGAGTAAGTTTTCACTTTTGGGTGAACCCTATAAGACCAGCTCTGAACAGAACCTGTACATCAGCCGGTGACCTCTCCCACCTGCAGGTTCTCCACGATGGACGTCCAGCGTTTCCCAGCCTCCGGTGCCTAGACTGCAGCTCTGCACGAGATGTTTGGCCATAGGAGAAAGGGTCGTGCCCAACTGAGCCTGGTTTCTCTCAAAAAAAAATTTTCCTTCACTTTCGCCAATTGGTGAAGTTTGTTCACCAGTCGCCACTGGCTTGCATGGTTCGGACTTGTTGAGCTGCACATCGAGAGATTTGCTCTTTAGTGTTTGGACTTTCAGCAGTGAAATTTAAACCACACTGAACTAAACTGTGTCAGTCCAGTTTTCAGAGTTTAAGTTCAGTTTCAATTTACTAGAACTTCTATGTTAAGCTGATTTGACACAATCTACATTGTAAAAGCGCTATAGAAATAAAGATGAGATGAATTGAATTGAATTGAATTGAATTGAACAGGGCCTTTGAGACCCACTAAAGGTCGGGACACACCAAGCTGACGCCAAAAAACTTGTACTGACAAAAAGCAATGTGTTGTCACCTCCGTATAGTCCCATTTGGACCAAAAAGTTTCATGTGAACACACCAAACAGGACCAGAAGCGGCCAACTGAAATGAGAGGATATATTCTGCACCTGCGTGAGAGAACGTGTCTTTCCGCACCCCCAGGGGGCAGAAATCTATTTTTTCATTCCACAAAGGGAAACCAGAAGATGAAATGCTCATAGACAAAGAGTAAACAAAGCAGAATTTAGTAGCATTTTCACAGTAAAGGCTGATATATACTTCTGCGTCAAGCAAACGCATACGGTTAAATGCAGGCTTTGGTCTGCTTGGTAGTTGTGATGAGTGTGGGCTGTGCTGAGAGCCGCAAGCCCGATGGAGCGAGTGTTTACAAGTCTTGAGTCATGTGAAGGAGCTCTAGATGGAGACTTTTGTTTTGTGTCTAACTTATGATTAAAGTTGTTCCCGCCTCTGAATTATCGAGTTTTAGCTGCATGTACATTAAGGTAGCGTTCAGAAAAAACAAAACACCCCTGAAGAAACTTGATACAGAGTAACATAACATAACCTACTGCCAGCTAGTGTTTCGAAAGTGTAATTGCAGAGCAACACAAACACCCTGCAGAACTTTAAATGCACGACTACTGTACGTGCAAGGCAGGAGCCGTGGGTCACGCCGATCACACGACGCAGAAGTATAAATCAACCTTAATTGTCACAAACCAATGAGATATTCACTTGTGCAAATATGTCTGATAATCCAATTATTCATATCGTTTGTGAAAATTTGAGAAATGCCAAAAAAATTAAAGCCAATTTCTTTTTGTTTCCTCCTGACTCCAATCTTTTGCTTGGTTTCATCACTTCTCTAGTTTTTGTTCTCCTGCTTTGATTTGTTGCTGAATAACTAATCAGAGCGCTCTCTTTTGGTGACAACCAATGCCGATTCTACATGCTGAATCGAGCCAACTTGATCCAACATTAACCCGATGAGAGGAGAAGAGTGGAACACCCCAAACCAACTAGACAGACCAACACTCGTACTACCTGACAAAAGTCGTTGTCGTTGATCCCAGTTGTAAGAGCAACAAACAATAATTTGACTTCTAGTTGATCAATTGGAAAAGTGGCAGAAGGTAAATTTTTCTCATGAATCATCTGTTGAACTGCATCCCAATCATCACAAGTACTGCAGAAGACCTATTGGAACCCGCATGGACTCAAAATTCTTACAGAAATCAATCAAGTTTGGTGAAGGAAAAGTCATGGGGTTACATTCAGTATGGGGGTGTGCGAGAGATCTGCAGAATGGATGGCAACATCAACAGCCTGAGGTATCAAGATAGTTGTGCTGCCAATTACATTACAAACCACAGGAGAGGGCAAATTCTTCAGCAGGATAGCGCTCCTTTTCAAAATTTTAACCACTAAATTAAAGTTCCTGAAAGTCCTAAGTTTATTTATAAACTAATTTCGAGAGGATCACGTGATTAGGATTGAACACGGTTGGTTCTGCATTAACTACGTATGATCCAGCAATCAAACCATTCCTAACCCACTATAAAGAGGCAGGGTTTCTCAATACAGTCATCTTCGATTTGAAGAATCCCCCTTCCACCCCTACTCCTCCACCTTTCCCTTCATAGGGTGGCACGGTGGCCCAGTGATTAACACTGTTGCCTCACAGCAAGAACGCCACCGATTCTAGTCCTTCAACAGAGCGGCTGTCGTTTCTGTGCGAAGTTAGCATGTTATTCCCATGCTCGCGTGGGTTTCCCCCGGGTTCTCCGTTTTTCTCCCACATTCCAAAAACATGCACTACAAGTTAATTGATCAATCTAAATTTAGCACTACAGTCAAACTCTCATCCAGCAGCATATCTCTTCATAGCAATCATTTTCTGTCATAAGCTCTTATCAAAAAGGGGAGTTCTCAAGATCTACCCTAGCTCAAAGCTCCCTTCTCGCCCCGCAAACCGGGGCTCTCTCCCGGGACAGCATGCCAAACTTGCTTATAATCAATCTTCAGCTAAGCGTGAACTCTTGAAATGAACATTATTGAGCATGTCTGAGGTAAGATGGAGGAGGCATTGAAGATGAATCTAAAGAATCTTGATAAACTCTGGGAGTCCTGCAAGAACGCTTTCTTTGCCATTCCAGACGACTTTATTAATAAGTTATTTGAGTCATTGCAGAGATGTATGGATGCAGTCCTCCAAGCTCATGGGAGTCATACACAATATCAATTCTTTCTCAACTGGACTATGACTTTATATTCTATACTGTACATTATTTCTGTTAAGTTACAAGACTTTTGTCTAAGCAAAGTCAGACCTTACTGTCCTAATTAAATAATTAAAAATCAAGGCATGATCATATTTTATTTTGGCAAAATAAGCGTAAAGGCATTTGCCTTTCATATAAGCCACTTCTAATACCAAATGATTAACTAGAAGTCAAGTTATTATTTGTTGTTCCTAAAACTTGGATAGGCGACAAGACTTTTGTCCGGTAGTGTAGGTTGGAGGAGTGACTAAAGGAAGAGTGACTCTTCCATCTTCAACCCAATAACTAAAGTGCCCTTGAACAAGGCACCAAACCCCTAATTGCAGCAAATGACTTCTCTGAGTGTGTATCCACAGACAGCGTTTGCGCTCAGTGCTTACTCCTGTGTGCTCACTTGGACGTGCACAAATGCAGAGTTTGAGTCACCATACTTGGCCGTCATGTCGCTCACACATTTATGTGGTCATGCGTCTCCAGATCAAGTCATCAAATCTGGTATTAAGGTTTGCTGCATTAGGCTCAACTTTCCTTCAACCGCATCGGACCAAGAGCTTTAACCGCTAGACCATGGATTTGTTCTTCTTATCCTGCCATAATGGAAACTCCCACAAATTCCCCGCTTCCTGATCTCACCAGGCTTTTGAATGTCACACAGTGAATAAATACTTGAGATTTTATATCAAATGAAACCTTTTGGATTCTTTAAATCGATGCATCCAGCTAATCTCATGTATCACAGGCTTCCCTACAACTTCTGGATAGTAAAAATCAACTCAATCTCATCTTAAAGAAAGTGTAAATAAATCACACATGCCTCCAAATGTCTGGCCATTCCTTTTTTCATTCCTCAAACCACCCCAGATTCTTCATATTCAAGAGGACTCATGGGTGGAGTGTCACCATCTTATCCGGGCAATTAGTTTTCTAAGTCAGCCATGCTATTCCACCCAATGACTTGAAGTGTTTAGAGAGTCTTGCTCTTCATCATCGTCCAATAGCTTCTCGTCTCCCTTCGCACTCAATTTGGACTAAATTTGTGTATGTTTTCACAGCACACCTCTCTGACATTTCGATCTAGACGTTTACTATGTCCTCAAGCGTAATCGTCATTGGACTGAGCTCCTCTTTCTCGCGGCCAAGACCTCTCTCAGCAGATCTTTGAGTTGAAGGTCAAACCGCTGTGGCCTCCAGCTCAGTCAAAGCACTCGGTGTCAAGTAGTCTCAGTCTCAGATGGCCTCACACTCATGAGTTTGTGGAGCATTTGTTACTTAACGGATGCGCTATCAATTATTTATTCAGCATTTACTTTACATTCTTGGGTTGAGATTGAACTGATTGAAGCGTATATTAACATTTAGCATGAAAGCTCACCTCTGTATTTGCAAAATTTTGTATGTGTAATGTTTTGAATATATCGGATCACATTCATTGCCTATCCACCCTCCAAAAAAAGTCACCACCCGGATGAATAATCGAGATTGGCGCTCACCTAATATGTATGCTAGTAAATTATATGGTATCATTTTCATTTTAAACATTACTAGTAATACACTGTGTAAGGTACAAGTTTTAACACATCTGTAGTATAGTTATGCTCATAATAATATTGAGTTATTATGCAATAATTCTGTGAAGCAGATGAACATTTCAGTTTTTATTATAACCTATGGGCCTATTGACTGAAATCAGTCTGAATCTTTTGATGGTCTACAACTATAAAGAAAGGCATTGCTTAAAATGAAAAATCCAGCACTCTAATCAGATGTCTCTCTTTAGCTAGAGTTCTGTTATTGGATTTGACTGTCGTTATTTAATTATTCAACTAAATTGTCAAAGTCTATCATTTTACATAGAATATTTGGTTTTGTATATTACATCTTTTTCAGAAACAAAAGGGCTTTTCACACTTTGCTTAACCCCAGGTTATCGTTGGTCTAAACGCCACGTTTAACCCTGAGAAAAGGAACTTTTCACACTTTTTACTTATAGGGTTATACATGGGTTAGCACTGCACTCTAAGAAATATGGTTTTTTATTCCTATTTAGAATCATTCATTCATTCATTTTCTTTTCGGCTTAGTCCCTTTATTAATCTGGGGTCGCCACAGCGGAATGAACCGCCAACTTATCCAGCATGTGTTTTGCGCAGCGGATGCCCTTCCAGTCGCAACTCATCTCTGAGAAATATTTAGAATCATATCACTATTTTATGCTGAAACTGTTCTTTGTGTGCGTTTTGATTTCTTTATTTTCCTTTTTTTGTTGTTGTTTTTTAAATTCAAGTACTTCATTATTGATTTCCAGTAAGGCAAGGCAAGGCAAGTTTATTTATATAGCATTTTTCATACACAATGGCAACTCAAAGTGCTTTATATAAACAAGAATAAAAAACAAGAAAAAAAAACAGATTCAAATGTGTTAAAACAGGTTATAAAAGAATGAAAAAGAAAAGAAAGACACAATTGTGTGATCTGTCGGACGTAGCACAGTGCTTATTCAGTAAATGCACAGTTAAACAGATGTGTTTTAAGTCTTGATTTGAATGTGTCTAATGTTGGAGCACATCTGATCATTTCTGAAAGCTGATTCCAGCAGCGGGGGGGTGCAGTAGCTGAAGGCGGATTTACCCTGCATTGATTGACCCAGGGCTCGAAATTGCGACCATTTTGGTTGCATATGCGCCCCAAATTTTATCTATGCGACCTCAAAATGTATTTGGGAGCATTTGTGCGAGTGCATAAAATTGTTGCATGTGATTGGTTTTCACTGCAAAATGTTCAGCCAATTTAGGACACATTCCGCAGAATGCATCTTTGCACTTGAAACACAGCGCTCAGGAACAGTTTAAAACTGTTGCCATGTCAACTTGCTGCAGTAAACAAAGCCTGCAATGCTTGCCCCGCCTTCGCGCTCTTTTTATTGGCCCACTGCGATAGAACTGATCGCGAATGGATTGGTTAAAATCAGCTGTCAATCACTTAGTCACACTTAGTCAACGCCTTCTGCCTTCAGATGACAGGAGAGCTACATCCGCGAAAATGTAAAGCGCTTAAGATGAGAATGACAACAACACGGTCAGATTTTGTTTTAAAAACCACCTAAAGCAACAAATAATGGCACATCTGAATACTGATCGTGGTGAATGTTAATCCACAATCTATATTTGTCGAAGAGTGGATAAAAGACTTCCATTGGCTTCAAGTCCGCTATGAAAATAACTGAAGCCTGTGGGACGGAATTTTTAGGTAACTGTTTGCCACATCTACACATTTTAAGCACGAGATGTTCTGTTTAGTCCTTCATTTAATCACCAGATGCTGTCAGCCGTGCAGCTATAAGTAAAAGTTAACACCACGTACATCATCGCAAAAGGGCTGGCATTGACTAAGATTAAACAAATATTGCAGCTCATGAAAAGACCGGTATTGCTATTAAATGACGTATACAAATAATAAGTTATATGTCAAAAGCATTCGTGCCAAATCAGACAGCACCCGGAAGAAGACAGCACTTTAACAGATTCATTCATGTCAAGTAGTGCGTGTAGGGCCGGTGAGCAGTCCGTCTGTGTATCTTTTGGTCACTCAATTATGTTATAAAAATGTATTTTCTTGTGATAACAGGATTTCGTGGAGACATTTTGCTTAGGCAAACTATTTTTTTTTGCTTGTTAGTTTTGATTAGTGTTGATTTCAAATGCAATAAATCTGTTTATATAAAACTTAGCAACGGTGCTCATAATTGGTGGGTGTGACTAAATTTTGACTGGTGCACCTACATTTTTAAAGTTAGAAGCACCAGTGCTACCAAGCAAAAAGGTTCATTTCGAGCCCTGTGAACTCTTGGAATTTTTAGTTTATTTAATCCAAAAGATCTGAGTCAGGTTTGTATTCAGTGAGCATATCTGTAATGTATTGAGGTCCTAGGCCATTTAGTGATTTATAGACAAGTAATAATACTTAAAAATCTATTCTGAGTGTAACTGGGAGCCAGTGTAAAGACCTGAGGACAGGTGTGATTTGCTGCGTTCTGGATGTGCTGCAACTGTCTGACTGTCTTTTTGGGAAAGTCAGTGAGGAGTTAATTACAGTAATCCACGCTACTGGTGATAAAAGCATGAACAAGTTTCTCTAATGCCGAGTTCAGACTGCATGAGGGTTAGCGTTCTGTCGGTGCTGTGTTTACACTGTAGGATAGATCGGCGACAGGAGAGTTCACACTGCATGACTTTAAAATAGGAAGAATCACAGACAACTTTGTCCAAACTACGTCTCACAACCAAACAAACGCAAGAAGTGACATGGAAACAACGCGAGGTCATGTAATATATCTTTCGTTATTAACTACATAATGGAAACAGAAGGCTGTAGAAGGCTCTCTCATTGGCTGTAGGTAATCGGCGATGTCAATTTTCAATCAGAACACATTTCACACGGCATGATTTGAATCGCCGACAGCTCCAGATAATTAGCATGCCGAATATCTCATGGGTGTCTGCGACTCATCGCCAATTCTCTCATATCGCATCCTTAATAGTTCACACTGTGTGATTGTCACTCACGTGAACGAGCACCGATTTGTCTGTGATTTCAGGCATTTGTCTGCGATTTCTCAAAACCTGTCGGCGAGTCAAAATCAGGGCTAAAATCATGCAGTCTGAACTCGGCATAAGTCCTCACTGGAAACAAAGCATCTAATTCTTTCAATGTTTTTGGGATGATAGTATTTACTTACTGCTTTGACATGACTATTGAAACTCACACCAAGATTCTTGACCATATTTTTTGTTGTTTGACCCTTAGAGCCAAGGTACACAGTCACCTTGAGAACCTCATCTCTGTCCCAAACGCAATGATTTTCTCTGTTTAACTGAAAAAAAAAGTTTTGGCACATCCAACCGTTGGCTCAACAGTAGCTCAACCATTGACTAGAGAAACTCTCTCAACAGGTTAATTGATTATTTTGTGAAACTTCTATGTGTTTTTAAATTTTATATTGTAACTTATTTCCTACAAGCATTATTAGTTTAACAGGTCATGGCCAGCTCTGTTTAGTAGCTCGTATTCTGCACTGAGTAAATAGCATGGATATTAAATTCATGATACATATTGTTAAATTTCTTAAATTATTAATTAGGTTAGGCATAAACATACCCAGTCACACAAAACATGAATGCTACCCTATTAGCTATCAGCCTTTATATTCCTTTGAACATTATAAAAGACTTGCATATTGTTCATAATCATATTTGTTTTACATAAACGGAAAAGACATGCTCCAAGCTTATATTCAATTATAGCTTTCACATGCTGTTATATTTTACAAGCTCACCATCTGCAGAGAAAAACTAACACAATTTACACCAAAATGCACACAATAATGACACATTTAAAGGCATCATAGATAATCTTTTTTATTTCCTATGCATTGGCTTTATTTGTTTATATAGTATATGTATTTCTGTCCAATGCCAATTGATTTTTTTAATGCATACAGCTAATGTCATATCAGTAAATAAGAAGTTCCTAATTTGTAAATTTTGCCATAGCTGATACATTACATTTAAAATATATAGGTTGTTTGTAGCTATATGCACCCACCGGCCACTTTATTAGGTACACCTTACTAGTACTGGGTTGGACCCCCTTTTGCCTTCAGAACTGCCTTAATCCTTCATGGCATAAATTCAACAAGATGCTGGAAATATTCCTCAGAGATTTTGGTTCTTATGAACATCATAGAATCATGCAGTTGCTGCAGATTTGTCGGCTGCACATCCATGATGCGAATTTCCCATTCCACCACATCCCAAAGTTGCTCTATTGGATTGAGATATGGTGACTGTTGAGGCCGTTTGAGTACAGTGAACTCATTGTCATGTTCAAGAAACCAGTCTGAGATGATTCACGCTTTATGACATGTGTTTATGACACGTGTTATCCTGCTGGAAGTAACCATCAGAAGATGGGTACACTGTGGTCATAAAGGGATGGACATGGTCAGCAACAATACTCAGGTAGGCTGTGGCGTTGACACGATGCTCAATTAGTACTAATGGACCCAAAGTGTGCCAAGAAAATATCCCTCACACCATTAACCATTGATACAAGGCAGGATGGATCCATGCTTTCATGCTGTTGACGCCAAATTCTGACCCTACCATCTGAATGTCGCAGCAGAACTCGAGACTCATCAGATCAGACATTTTTCCAATCAATTGTTGTTCAATTTTGGTGAGCCCATGCGAATTGTAGCCACAGTTTCCTGTTCTTAGCTGACAGGAGTGGCACACGGTGTGGTCTTCTGCTGCTGTAGCCCATCTGCCTCAAGGTTGGACGTGTTGTGCATTCAGAGATGCTCTTCTGCATACCTCGGTTGTAACTCTGTGGTTATTTGAGTTACTGATGTCTTTTTTTCAGCTCAGAACTGCCGCTCACTGGATATTTTCCCTTTTTCTGACCATTCTCTGTAAACTCCAGAGATGGTTGTGCATGAAAGTCCCAGTAGAACAGCAGTTTCTGAAATACTCAGACCAGCCTGTCTGGCACCAACAACCATGCCACGTTCAAAGTCACTTAAAATCACCTTTCCTCCCCATTCTGATGCTCGGTTTGAACTGCAGCAGATCGTCTTGACCATGTCTACATGACTAAATGCTCCTGCCATGTGATTGGCTGATTAGAAATTTGCTTTAACAAGCAGTTAGACAGGTGTACCTAATAAAGTGGCCGGTGAGTGTATATATAGGTATGTCTGTGAATCACAAGCTTATACATTGTTCATATATATGCAAATCAGGACATTTTGGGTTGTACAATGTTTCATCATCAATGTGCAAAATACAAATAACCAGGGTAAATTGTTAAACACAGGTATATGATGAGCAGTGTGAAATATAAGCAAGATTACTATATGTGAAAAGCCCTTAGAATTCATTAAAAAAAATAAGAAAGATTAACCTTGATGTGCTTTATTAAAATGCCATCCTCCATTTAAATTCAACAGTATGCACTAGGCATGCAAGGTTAGGTGTCATCCTTGATGGCAAGGTCTCTTTTGTTGACCTCAGTATGACAATAAAGTGGACCGGTTTCTTTATACTCCTCAACATAATGAAAATAAAGCCCTTCGTCAACCAATAGTCCTGTGCACTTGCATTTACCCTTGAGCTGCAGCACAACTTGTTTTTTTGACCTTCTCCTGTTACATCTCTGCACAGATCTCTACTACACCGTCACTGAAATATCTGCTCCGATTCAATTCAAGTCATGCCAGTGAAGGGCTTGCGATTGCATGCATTCCTGCAGTGCCCTCACCCAAAACTCTTGGTGCTTGCTTGATAGACAATTGACAAAAAGCAGAACCTACTGGATTACAGAAAGTGTTTTTCTGTTTTAATTTACCATGCCTAAGCATGCAGAAGTTAAGACGAAATGCATTTTCTACCCTCAAATGTTTGTTCCCCAACCAAACGTGCTAAAGAAACACATCCAGAAAGAAAACAGGAATGTATATTTGATTATACGTCGTTATTATTGCGCACAGGCAGCGAGTGTGTCTAAAGTAGTGTTGTTTTTCACTAATGCATGAGAGGAACGAGTGTAGAGTTAATAATTTAATGCTTTGCACGTTGACACTGCATGCCATGATACACTAAAACAGTGTTGTGAGCTTCACAGGATGACGTGAGCGAAAGCCCCCATGCCGTCAGATTTGGCTGCTGAAAAAAGGCCGCCCCTGCTGGACCTGGCCATCAGAAAAAGTCACTCCGCACCCACTCTGTCAGAGCCAAAGGTTAAGATTTGAAGATTAAGATTACTCATCGATAAACACAAACAATCTGTGATTTCTATCTCTGTAGAGTGCATAAATGTCAAAACAGGCCTCACATTGCTGTACCCGGAGACTTTAAATTGACTTTCAGAAGAGGGAGATACTCATAGGGTGGACTTGACATTATCATTTCCAAGTAGGAAAATGTCAACATTTTCCACTTGCTTTTGTCGGGGGTTAATGTCAAGGCTCCCATCTTGAATTCTGTATAGGTTTGGAATGTTTCGTACAAAGAATCTGAGATGCATTTTGACCTACGTTTACCATTCTTATATTTTTCAAAAGATCCAGTTGTACGCTAGACCTTCAGACCTCTGCGAGAGGCTCTCTCGGAGACTCAGCCTGTGCTGTTAATTAGGTTAAAAGGCTGCGTTGATTGCCTAAGCCTTTGTGCCCCTGCCCACTTGGCACCAAGCTATAGATTGGGGGGTGCCAAGCCCTAATAAATCAGCAGAATGAATACACTCAGAAAGCCAAAGGGCATCCACATTATATCCATAATTGTAGATCTAACGCAAGCTCGACATGCTGTTACAGAGCACAGGCAAATCAATAAGACAAATGGACCAGGGAGTGTTTTAATAAGCTGGATGACTTCCCTTGTTGTTGTTTTTTTGCATGTCGCTGCGGATGTTAATAGAGAAAAGCACTCGAATGCAGCACAAGCGATCCCTGTTATTATGTTCTGACGCACGTGCACTTGTGCTCCTATTTCCATTTTCTATAAAGGTCTGTAATTCTTTCTGGATGGAGAAGCTCTGCTAGTTGTCTACCTCCAGCGCTGGAAGGGGAGTGTAGCGGCGGAGTGGACGATATGTCAGACGCATTTAGATTTCTGCCTTTCATTTTTCCACCCACACAGTCCCCCTGCACTGTTGGTGTTGACTCTGCTGTAGAAACCTGTGATTTCCCAAAATGCTGAAGAGAAGAAAGGCGAGGATAATAAAACATGCAGGAGGTGATTGTGTAGCATTAACTCTCGCTGCGCTAGAATATTCTGGAACTTCTCTGGTTCACATGAATCATTGTCTGGAGGGGATTGACATGTCATCCTTTTTCCCTCCATTGGCTGGAATGGAAAACCCCATCTTGCGGGTAACGCTAATGCTGCATATATTGTTGGTGTCTGAGATGATGGGCTGCTGGATAATGAAAGTGGATGTTAATGGTGCACGGTGAACTAGAAGCGTAAAGGCAGCCTGGCCGGTCATGTGCTCTAAATGACACTCAACCCTATCTGCAGGCCCATCTTGACACTCTTCAGTCTCCGCTTTCACAAGTCCTGCAACTCACTTAAAGTGCAATTAGGCGGTTGGAGAGTACTTAGATTGGTCTTCCAGAAAACCACATTGTTCTCATGTGTTCGTCTGTTCCAGAAAGTCATCATTATTGTCGGTCTGTTGATGAGTGCTTGGGGTTCTCAATCATTTCTTAATTGGTGTTGTGTTTACAGTTTTTGGACGAGATGTCCTATGTTGGTGCATCAATGTCAGTTTACAGACATTTTATATACAAAGAAAGCATTTTAAATGATTTCAAAATGAAGTATAACGTTTCAAATAACTTTTGTAAAAAATGTCAATACATTGGTGAAATAATGTTCCATTGTCAATTAGCGTAACAGCTATTTATGTAAAAAGTCAACAATATACTAAATCTGACCTGTACTTATTAAGAGTACTGGAAAAGAGCCACTTTGTTAGGTACACATGTCCAACTGCTCATTAATGCAGGTTCTAGCTGATAGAAGTGCAACAGTAACTCAAATAACCACTGGTTACAACCGAGGTATGCAGAAGAGCATCTCTGAATGCACAACATGTTCAACCTTGAGGCGGATGGGCTACAGCAACAGAAGACTATACCGGGTGCCACTCCTGTCGGCTAAGAACAGGAAACTGAGGCTACAATTTGCACAGGCTCACCAACATTGGACAATAGATGATTGGAAAAACTTGGTTTGATGAGCCTCGATTTCTGCTGCAACATTCAGATAGGGTTAGAATTTGGTGTCAACAACATGAAAGCATGGATCCATCCTGCCTTCTGTCAATGTTTCAGGCTGCTGGTGGTGGTGTAATGGTCTGGGGGATATTTTCTTGGCACACTTTGGGCCCATTAGGACCAATTCAGCATCATGTCAACGCCACAGCCTACCTGAGTATTGTTGCTGACCATGTCCATCCCTTTATGACCACAGTGTACCCATCTTCTGATGGATACTTCCAGCAGGATAACACGCCATGTCATAAAGCACGAACCATCTCAGACTGGTTTCTTGAACATGACAATGAGTTCACTGTACTCAAATGGCCTCCACAGTCACCAGAACTCAATCCAATAGAGCACCTTTGGAATGTGGTGAAATGGGAAATTCACATCATGGATGTGCAGCCGACAAATCTGCAGCACCTGCATGATGCTATTATGTCAATATGGACCAAAGTCTCTAAGGAATATTTCCAGTACCTTGTTGAATTTATTCCTCAAAGGATTAAGGCAGTTCTGAACGCAAAAACATCTTAAAAACATCTTGCCAACAAAAGGGTAAAAGCTTGTGGTTTGAAGGATAATGACTAAAAGGCATGTAATTTTATATGAGTCAGAGCAAAATTTAACCAAATGTCCAAGCATTATTGCTCACTGACTAAAGCATATATTGACATTAAATATGAAAACCTCACCTCTGTATTTACATAACTTTGTAAATATTACATTTTGATATGCGTTACATATATCACATATATAATATTATGAGTTAATTCAGTTTCAAACCATTTCACTGTTCATTGACTGTTGAACCGTGAGTCGGGGTACAACGAAGTTGAGGGTCCAAATGCAGTTTATTAACTCAGTGATGTAGGCAATGGTCAAAACAAGAACAAACAGTATGATGAAGAAAATACAAAATTGTCATCGTGGTCACAGGCAAGTGGCAAAACAACATAAATGAGAAACAAGGAAAGGGTCAGAAAACAAGGCAAGGGTAGAAAATAAAACACTTTGTAATGCTACAGGACAACAAGAATGTGAGGTATGTTTATAGTTCTGGTATTCAGTCTATGATGAGCTTCCAGCTCTGTGTGTGGTGCAATCAGTGAGAGAACTGGAACTGGTGTGTATGTGAGGTGCATGATGGGATTTGTAGTTCTCCAGCAAACTGCAACTGCTAGATCGAAGCTGATCGTGACTGTTCAGGCCCTTATATTAAGAACTAGAACTGAATAATTTTAATGCACACTACTATTAATAATAATAATTCCTATGTAGCACTTTTCTGGGCACTCATAGCGCTTTACACATTTGGGGGGAAACTCCTTATTCACCACCAGTGTGCAGCATCCACCTGGATGACGTGGCGGCAGCCATTTTGCGCCAGACCGCACACCCGCTGATTGGTGGAGAGGAGACATGATGACATGATGAAGCCAATAGGCTATATGCACGCATTACTTCCGCGTTTGTCTACGACCGCCGTCCAACTTCCGGTCCGGGTGATTTTAAACAGAGATAAACACTATTATGGCAGAGTCGTCAAAATTTACTCGCTGTTTGCGGGAATTACGGTCAACGATGTGCAAATGATTGTTCGGATGTGCACTACAACACCGCTGAGCAAACTTGAGAAAGGTTTCAAGTTTTATGCATCTTCGTACCTGTGCAATTATGAAGGTAAGTTCAGCTAGCCTGTAAGCTAACGGTATTACTATTCTTACGGTCCGCCCATCTGCAGCTTTATCACGTTAGTAAAAAATATCATATGTGTACGTAATTCTGTCTCAAGGTGCCAGGTAAAAACAAGGCAGGAATGAGATCTCAGTGACTCCGTTTACATGGACACCAATAATTCGATTTTAATGCGATTAAGACAATACTCTGATTAAGAGTCTACCATGTAAACAGCCATTTTTGATTAATTGAATCAGATTAAGGTCATAATCGAACTAAAGAGAAATCGAATTAAGAAATGTGGAGTATGGCGATCTTAGTCGCATTATTGAAGTGAAGTACAGACATGTAAACACCTTAATTGAACTATTACTGTCATGTAGGACTTTAAGCCGCTTTTGCAACAGGATCATCCACACACACACACACACACACATACACGCACACGCACACACACAAGCATGGCTGTTTGACACTCTCTGCACCCACCGAGTCAGTGCAGCCCACAGTATACCTGCATTGTGAAATGCGGAGGTTTTTTTTCTTCCATTCAGCATGCGGTATGAACTTCCATTAAAACAACACTTCCAGCAGTTCATAGTTGCATCTATTATCTCGTTTGTCACAGAGGACGTACATAAAAAGTCCCTGAATGAAAGTGAAAGTGCCAAACTGCAGTTAAAAGTCGACAAATTAAAAATGAAACACTCGAAATGACATGAAACTCTGGAGGAAATGCGGATAGCGCAGTGACGCAATGACGTTAATCGAATTATGTGCTATAACATGTAAAACGCGATCATGAAAGTTACATTCAAAAAGCAACTCATGTAAACACCTTAGTCTTATTATTCTCTTAATTAGATTAAAGCAAATAATTCGATTACTGATGTCCATGTAAACGTAGTCACTGAGAGCGTATTACTACCTATCTATGAAGAAATCGGAGTCTCCTCATCAGCTGAGAGTAGGATAGCTTAAATGTGAAGTTCTGTCCCGTTCATGGATAATCACAGACGATATCTTAGCTTGTAAGCATGATTATTGAGCAAAATATATTAGGAATAAAATAATACAATGCAGTTCTATCCACGACAGACAAATAGCACTGTGTTATTGCTGAAACAGTGGGCAGTACAGATGCAGTGTAACAGTGTAGATGACATGCTTTCTATTTAGTCTATAGCATTGTAGTTAAATGGGAGGGTGACTCAAAACAATAAGGTGGTATTAGGTCATTTAACATCAACAATATGGCTATTGCAATATTTATTAGTTTTTTTTACTTTACTGAACAAATGCTTATTCTTTGTGCTTGTTAACTCACAATGTAATAGCTAATGCTAACAAGCATGAGTTTGGATTTTAATTCATTAGTAAATTAGTTTAACTATGATTAAAGGTGCTGTATGTAAGTTTTTGATTCTTCTAAAGCATAAAAATACCATAATATGTTTGCAGATATTTAAGAAACATCCCAAGTGAACATACTTGTTTAACTGAAAAACAATGCTGAAGTCAGATATTCTGCTTTGAAAATAGTTTTTCTGTGCCGGAACGCTGTCTTTGTTTAGGTAAAGTTAACCTGCAGAATGCCAGTTTAGCCAATTATATTTCAGCACTCCAGGTTGCCTTGTTGGAAAACAGCGTATTTCATTCATTCATTCAGAAAGGCTCTGAAAGCATGCGCCCGTGACCGAAATGGACAGTATCAGACGTCGAAATGAGACAGATTCAGTTCCACATGAGGTTATTAATTAGCAAATGATATAAATATTACGAACGTAAACATTAGGTGAGCAGGTTACATTGTAATCTCGTGTCCTAACAACACGCAAACAGCAGTTTGACTCTTTGCACCAGACGAAACACGACAAAAATGTAAATACAGCCTTTCAGAAGCACAGAATAAGCACTCACTCACGAAACGGTAAGGTTTAGAATCCATTCAAACTCACATTGTTAGCATTTAGCACTGAATAAAACACACGAGGCTTACCTGAGGTGCACTGTCATAGGTTTCACATGTTGAGCTGTGAGAAATAGAAACCGTTTCTAATATCTCAATTCGAGGTGTTGGTTAGAACTAAAACTCCTTTTAATATGGAACATAATTCCTTCTATCGCGTGTCGTTGATTTTATTTAGAACACGGTTTAAATCACTCGCTCCTGTGTTTAATCACTCGCTCCTGTACTCAATCTCTGGCATCCCACGCGTGTGTTTATTTTGATCTAGGAGTGCAATACCCAGTTCAACCACTGGGTGTCAAACTTACATACTGCACCTTTAAGTGCTGTACAATTATTGTTTATTATTAGTTCATGTGAGCAAATACATTAACGAACATTAACTAATGAAACCTTATTTTAAAGTGTGACTAATGGGAGTTACTTATTTAAAATAATGATTTGCAGTGTAGTTTAACCTAATGATATTGGTGCAGATGCAGAATACATTTCATATGCATATTGCATATATGCAGTGCATATAGCCTATTATGATATGGGAAGGGTTAGGAGGCCATGATGGACAGTTAAACCCCTATTCTTTTTCAAAGGACATCCTGGGATTTTTAATGACCACAGAGTCAGGACCTCGGTTTAACATCTCATCCGTAAGACGGCGCTCACTGAGCAGTATAGAGTCCCCGTCACTATACTGGGGCATTAGGACCCACACAGACCGCAGGTTGGACGCCCCTGCTGGCCTCACTAACACCACTTCCGGTAGCAACCAAGCTTTCCCATGTGGTCTCCCATCCAGGTGCTGACCGGGCGCAGCTCTGCTTGTCTTCAGGAATGGGGTATATGCAGAAGGACTTTTAATTTTTCAGTAACCTGGGTCAAGTGCTTCTGGTGAACTGTATGTCCTTACAAAATCTGCACATTTAAGGTCTGTTTTCTTTAAAAATTAACTATCTTCACTGCCTGATTGATATACAATATAAAGTGGGTCTGTTATTTTATTTTACCCCAGTATTTTCAATGGAGATTTTGCGCTCGCCTGCTGATCCTGCTGTGTAAATGGCTTTTCATCTTGATTTATGCTTAAACAACTAAATGAACGCCAAAGTCTATTTAACTGATTATATTTTATTTACATTACAACATCGATACTCTAAAAGGAACCGTATAAAATTGAAAAAAGTCCCATTAACCGTTTAACGGTATGGAAGAAACACTATACCCTATACATTTATTAAGATATATTAAAACAAAAAACTATTATTTTAGTGTTAATGTTACTATTTTGGATTATATTTCACAAATTTTACCATCTTTACTGTCTTTTTGTCAAATAAATAAAGTTTTGGGTAGCATAAGAGACTTTTGAAAGGAGCATTTAAGCGTCTTATGAAACATTCCAAAAATTTTAATATCTTTTGCCATCACCTCCTGTCTCATTTATTACAGACTCTTTGTTATTACTTACTGCATTCATCAGTAATTTAGTCCACATTTCCCCTCACACCATGCACACACAGACAATCTATTAGCAGAGGATGTTTAAGGAAGTAGACAGAAGCAGGTAAATAGCGTGGTAAACAAGACGAACAAAGTGCTCCCTCCCTGTGCAGAGCTGCAGAAGAGCTGAAAATAACCATGCCTCGTTCTGGACTAATATTCAGCCTCTTCTGAAGCCAAGCGACAAAACATACCACATATCCTTGTGTAGGAGGCGCTTACACATCATTCAAGTCCAAGTGTAGTCCGTGTTTGATGCAGGTGCAGGATGCAACTGCACTTACAATCGCATTCATTAGTCCATTCCTCGCAGGATCAAATGAATACTTTACAGCTTTTCTCCCGAAATCACAAAGGCACCCCTGTAGCCCTCATGCTACGACGAAACCAGTTCGGGACACTAGCCAGCCGAAAAGCTTTTCTTGGCATTACATTGAGAAATGGCCTTTCATGTTTCAGCGCTCGTCTATGCATGTGTGCTTCTGAGTGGGCTGAGATGTAGCATACGCTCACCGCAAAGTGAAAATAGGAGCAGACAAACTGAAGATGCTCAGTACAAGATGCACTCTGCACACCGGCCTTATTTTTTTGACTTAGATACATTACTGGCCCTCTTTCAGAGTGCAAGTCGTGATATTTCAGGCTAATTTATAGGGTTAAAGAAGAGTAAGTGAGCTATGAATTTGTCCATTCTGGTCCTGGATATGCGGCATGAATTGAAAGCGCTTGACATTTCCATTAAGGTGCACATTGGGATGTAAATGCCTGGAGCCCTTTGTTTAAGCTGTCCACGGTCATTCAGTCTTCAGCTCTATTTATCGTCAACGGTGAAGTCGGTGTGTGATGAAAACCAATATTCAATCCATATAAAAGTCTAACAGACACCCCCGCCCGCCCACTTGCATTTTTCACTGTCTGCCTATTGGACGTGCTAATGTATACATAACGCTAATGCTGCACTGTAGCCAGCGGCGTAGAGATGCGTGACCTTTAAAAAAGTCCAACGGAAAGAAACCTCCATTATCACAGCAGTGAGTTAATGTAAACAGAATCGATGTAGAGAAAAAAAGCGAAAAGCTTTCGTCACTGTGATACATGAGTGAGTGCAATCTAATTGCGAGTGAAGTATCAATATCGCTCCTGTCAACTTTACAGCAGAAATGAGAGACAGATGAGAAAGGAGCATGGAGAGATCCAAAAGAACAATGCATATGAAGTTTAAGGGCATTTGAGCGTTGCGTAAATAGTCAAAGGTTGCTCAGTGATTAGAGATAGATTAACTCGGCCCAACCTTGTGTGTTATTGACGTTTCACTAATCAAATAAACTTGATTAATTAGTTTGTAGGCAAACTACTCCCTAGTCCTGAAACTGTTGTGTCAGATAAGAAGCACATATGTGCACAAAAATGGCCTCAAGGTTGGGAATCACTGGATTAGCTAAATATTAACAACAAATTCTGTCTTTAGGGAGAAAAATGTGACTTTGATTTGCCAGCCATAGGGTATAGGGCATGAAAGAGAAGGTTAAGGATCTAATCACCAAAAATTGCCCTGCAACAAGAAGATTAAAGAGAATGCAACCATGTCATAAACTAAGAGTGAACTCATTCTGGAGAAGTGTTATTATATTTTCCTTCTTTCTTATATATTCCTGTGCTATTAGCATGATGGATTAACTAGCTGGAGACGTGATTTGGTTTCTGTTATTTAAATATGCAGATGCAGAACATTGACTGTACCTAAAATGGCCCCCTATTCCCTTAAAGGAATAGTTCACTGGGTAATGAGTAGTAAGTGAGTAGTACATTTTGTTTTTGTTGTAAACTATAACTTTCAACCCAGGCTCATTATTGATACGTACCCCTATATTAATTTCTGGCGATCACAAAATATGTCCAAGAAGGAAGTTTTTTTTTTGTTGTTGCAGTTTTTGCAAATCCACCAGAGGCCACTGTGTACGCTTTTTAAGATCTCTAATTTCTCCCTTGAGTGCCTTTCGTAGCTGCTGTTCTCGCGTAAATCCACCCGAGGCCGCTGTCGATTGACTGACTGACTGACTGACCGATACCACCACCCACCCCCTTCCCTAGACCCAAGCTACAGTGTTTTCAATAGCTCCGAACACCTCCTTCCCTAAACCCAACCTACAGTGTTTTCAAAAGCAATGCAGGAAAAAAAAAGACCTTGCAGCCGCCTCGTTTTTTCTACGTTTTCAGATTTTACCACGTTTTTACCCTGTTATTTACTTGCTTATTTTATTTTTTGCCTTTTACCTGCTTTTTTTGGAACCGTTTCTTCGCTGGACTCAAACCCTGTCGTTGCAGTCAACTCCGCTCTGCATCTCAAGTCTGCCGACATATGTCGCTAGCTACTGGGCAAACTGGTAACAGCAGAAAAGCCGTCCACACTGAGGCAAGCGGTCAGCTGGTAGCACAAAAAGAAACAGAAACCGTTGGCGGCATCATACCACCTGTAGCGTTCGTTTTAAAGATGAAATGCAGCCATACTTAGCTCTGGATACATAATTTGCGGTCTCCAGAAATGTCTACAGGGGTACGTTTTTACAATGAGCCTGTGCTGACTACTTTAAATACACTAATAAAATATATATATATATGCAAACAATTTATATGGGCTAAATTTAAACAAACAAATTAAATTTAGTAATGTTCAACCTAATTTAAATTCAGCCCAAATAAATTGTTTACAACCACTTACCTTTAAAATTTAGCAAATCCAAGGAATCATCTTTGAATCATTTTTTTTTTCAGTGTAGTGCACTATTTGAGAGAGCAGCCATTTGTATTGGTCTCCGAAACCATGATGGATGTTCGATAGTGCACTCAATCAATCCAACCCAGGCTCATTCTGATTACATACCCCTATAAACATTTCTGGAGAGCACCAAATATGTCCCAGGAGATACGTTTTTTTGCTGTTTTTTTTTTTTTCGAGAACTGCCAGAGGCCACCGTGTACGCTTTTTGGGATCTCAAATTTCGGTTGTGAGTGGCATTTGCGCTTTTCTTCTCGCATAAATCCATCATCAGAGGCCGCTGTCGACTGACTAACTAAGGCCCAATCCCAATTCCCAATCCCAGGGTGAAGGGGAAGGGCTTCAAAACTTACCCCTAAAAATTGGGACAGCACTTCAACACCTGCACACGTCATCATAAGTCATTGTGATCTCTTGCTTCACATGAGATCAGGCGATCACGACTGCTGTAGTGTTTCCAGTTGTGTTATTTTTTGGTGTTTATCACTGAAGGCATATATTATGTTATCATAACAATCTAATGTGGCAATAGGATCATAACTATACTGTGCAGTTACATAGTGGCCATATTTATCTATGTAAACACACGAAAACAACATTAACATTATCCCAGACACGGTAAAAAGCTCATTTTCAGCAGGGTGTTCGAGTGTCATCGAGTGACAGAATATTGTGGGACTGCTGTACAAGAGTTATGATTATGGATTATAGATCGCGAAATTTAGCGGGTTTTTTTGCGTTTTTTTTTTTTAAAGCATGATGGTAAAACATGAATGCGGTTATAAATATATTAAAACATGTGCTTGTTTGTCGTAAAAATTTGTAATAATGACAAAAAATACTAATTTGTGGATCGCCTTACCTCCGGGTGCAGTGAAACTGTCGTTGTGGCAGGTGTATTCTGGGAAATTTTCTTACCCCACCGTTTCGAGTGTGCTCCTGAAAAATCTTTGTTCGAATACCTCTTGCCCTTAGCCCTACGCCTTCAAGCTAAAGAGAATTGGGACACCCCTACCCCTTGATGGGAACACGCAAAACGAGGGGTAGGGCCTAAATGACTCAATGACCTAACAACTTGCCCACCCACCCACCCCCTTACCTAAACCCAATCGATAGTGTTTTAAAAAGCACCAATTGACCCGCCCTCCCACTTCGCTAAACCCAACCGCAGTGTTTTCAAAAGCAATCCAGAAAAAGAAAAGCCTTCGCGGCAGACTAATTTTTTCTATGTTTTCAGATTTTACCACATTCTCACCCTGTTATTTACTTACCTGTTTTCTGGAACTGTTCTTTACCAGACTCGATCTCCGTTGTTGCAGTCAACTCCTCTCTGCGTCTCAAGTCCGCCGGCGTACGTGGTGAGCCACTGGACAAACTGGTAACAGCAGAATAGCCGTCCATACAGAGGTAAGCTAGTAAGTGAGAAAATAAACTGTCATACCGCCCCATAGCGTTCATTTTAGAGACTAAATGCAGTCATACGTTCCTCTGGCTACATAATTCGCAATCTCCAGAAATTTATATAGGGGTACATTTTCAGAATGAGCCTTTGTTGAATCAATCCCACAATACACAGCAATAACAAGTGTGCAACCGATGTAGGCTCAAAGGCTAGAGAATACCCATAATGCCCTGTTTATTAATTAATTTCCACATCTAACCACAAGATAAAATATTAATAAATTGTTGATTTAGCATTTGTATACATGACAGAAATCACAATACTTTATTTCATTACTAATAGACAGCTCACTAAGTGTTAATTAACTATCTCAGGGTCTGCCAAGAAGTTTAACATCTAATCTGCCTGAGGGATTATCAACCAGCAAAGCACAAACTAAACTATTCCTTCCTGTGCACCGAGTGCTCAAATTCACTTACATTAATTTACTCCTTTATGTGGACTAAATTAGTGGACGAATGTAGGGAATAGTGATTAAGTAATATAGGGGTGAATTCAGATACAGCCATGGTTTCACCGATTAGCATGGCCATTTGAAAGTAGCAATGTATTATATAAATTACAGTTGAAGTCAGAATTATTAGCCCCCCTGTTTATTTTTTTCCTCAATTTCTGTTTAAAGGAGAGCAGATTTTTTTCAACAAATTTCTAAACATAATTTGAAAATGAAAATTTTCTTGCTCTGTTAAACATCGTTTGTGAAATATTTTAAAAAGAAAAAAAATTCAAAGGGGGGCTAATAATTCGGACTTCAACTGTAAATATTTATAAAGTGGCAACTTATTACTTATTGCTTCTTACTTTGCATGTAGCGTCCAAAAGACTGAAAGTGACAACACAGGCTCGTTGTGAAAATGTACCCCTGTAGACATTTCTGGAGAATACAAATTATGTAGCTTGAGCTATGTATGGCTGCATTTCGTCTTTAAAACGAATGCTATGGGATGGTATGACACCACAGACGGCTTCTGTTTGTTTTCGCAATACCAGCTGACCGCTTATATTAGTGTGGACGACTTTTCCGTTGTTACCATTTTGCCAAGTGCCTGGCTGTATACGTTGGTCAACCAACATTGGTTGGTGGACGCAGAGAGTTGACTGAGACAACAGGGTTTGAGTCAGGCAAAGAACGGTTTCAGAAAGCAGGTAAAACAAAAACAAATCCAAAAAATAAAATAAACTAGTAAATAACAGGATGAGAATGTGGTAAGATCTGAAAATGTGGTAAAAATTAGGTGAATGGCTTTTCTTTTTCTGGATTACTTTTGAAAACACTATCGGTTGGGTTTAGGGTGGGTGGGGGGGATTTTTATTGGTCAGTCAGTCAGTCGACAGAGGCCTTTGGTGAATTTAAGCGAGAACAACAGGCGCAAATGGCACATGCCAGAGAAATTTGAGTTCTAAAAAAACGTACACAGCGGCCTCTGGAGGATTCGTGAAAACAAAAACTGCAAAAAAAAAAAAAAAAAAACGTACCTCCTAGGATACAGTGGCGGTTCTGGACCAAAGTAACTCGGGGGGCCGGGCAGGGGCCACTTGTACTTTTAGGGGGCACACTTTAACATATATCACAAAATATTTAATACAATTATTCGAAGTCATTGTTTTCAAGTATCACTCAGCAGTCTTCATAAACAAGCTAATTAAATAACTTAAACTCAAGATAATCTTCCATGTTAATTTTTTTTGACAAGTAACTTTGTATTGTAGCAGGATAAGACATTTTTAACATTCAAGTACATCAAGTCACATTTTTGCACCTGTAAACTATAACCTCCTAGGGCCCGAGTGTCCCCATACATGGACAGCACATTTTTAGCTTATAAGTGGCTATTTAAAATACTTTGAATGTTTAATATATTTTGTTACAGACATACAGTGTCATCCTGCAACTATTTTGCAGCATATGAAATGTCCCAAACCCTATTTTTAACAGTCCAAAATGGGAATTTTTTTTTGTTTTTACTCTGATAGAATTTTTTTTTTTTGAACTTGCTTTGATGTTAAATATGCATAAAAGAAAATTCGGAACAAAGTGTTTTATGTAAATTTGGACCACGAGTTCACATATATGGAAATTTTTTATTTCTACATATCAAAAGATGATACTTAGATTTTTATTCAAATTATTCGAAAAATGCATGTAAAAAAACTTTTTTGCCCACCCGTTAACTTAAAATAATGTTTTCCAAGTGATCTTTAACAAACCAAGGAGATTTTGACAGTACATGTATTCCCTGTAAAACAAACACAAAAAAAATTCTGGAGTCATAATAAGTCTTATTTCTTTAGTTTATTTCTTGAATAAAAGCAGTTTTTAATTTTTTTAAAAAAACAATTTTAAGGTCAGTATTTTTAGCCTCCTTAAGAAATATTTACTGTATATTTTTGACTGTCTACACAACAAACCATTTATACAATAACTTGACTAATTATTCTAACTTTCCTAGTTAACAAGTCTTTAAATTACACTTTAATCTGAATCAAAGACTACAGAATACTTAAAGGGACTTTGTCTGAATACAACTTGCAAAATAACTAAAATATTATGCACTGACTGTCACCATGGGAAAGATTAAAAAAAAGTAGTTATTAGAAATTAAACTATTGTTTAAAAACGTGTTGTAAATAATCCTGTGTTTGAAGACTCGTGCTTGATGTCACAACTGAAAACAAAAATGAATGAAGTCACAACTAAAAGAGTTGAATAGTATACAGTACCTTTATATGAGCGTGACTGAAAACTAAATTTCATCATTGTGTTAAATCTTTTCTCCGGTATTTGCCGACTGTTTGTAAATTCAAGACTGCATTTCTTAACGTAAAACTATGTACACTCAATTTCTGATTAATTATAGCCTCTGCATAGCCGAGGACTTCCTATATTAAAAGTGTTAAAATCGCTATTGAAAACAGCAGACTAACATAATCAACAGTGGACAGTTTCATAGTTGTTCACAACATGAACATGATTGAATCTTTTTATTACCTGTGTCAATTTGGGGGTTAACTTTTGACGAATGCGGGGAACTGATGCACGCAGTACCGTCACTGACAGAGAGAGCAAGTGCGCGCGACACCGAGAGCGTAGAGAGGCCAAAGTCAGTGTTGCCAGATTGGACGGTTTATCTCCGTAGTCTGCCACCGATGGCTGATCTCGCTTCTCCGTGGCGTTTTGACACAAGAATAGGCGTGATATTATTGAAATTTAGGGGAGCCAAGCTTATTGACACGCTTATTGCCAAGCTTATTGACCCCCCCCCCCTGCCCCCAACAAATATACTGTAAGTTTGATAAACCTTTGCAGCAAAACCCTGACAATAAACATCCAGTGTCCACTTTGCTGAGAGCGATGTTTAGATGAATATGTAAATTTGGGCTGCACTCTTTCCTCTAAATAACAAAATAAACAGGAAAAAAACAGCAGCTAGGAAATTTGATTAGCTTCATTGATATATTCACACAGGCTCTGCAATTTACCAGCAGCACATCAACAGATGAGGTCATTAAAATTAGACAAAAAAAAAA
The DNA here is from genome assembly GCA_903798195.1 of Danio kyathit. Taxonomy (NCBI): domain Eukaryota; kingdom Metazoa; phylum Chordata; class Actinopteri; order Cypriniformes; family Danionidae; genus Danio; species Danio kyathit. Next base: position 68,352,182 of record LR812521.1, on the reverse strand, counting down.
TCATGTGTGACACTTTGAAACATGGTGAGCATTCATAAAGGTCACATCTTTTAGATTTTCATTGCAAAAAAAATGTCAGGCTACAGGCTGTTATGAACAATTCATTTGTGGAATGTCTTGTTAGGTTAAAGGCCTGTTCTCAGATTGGCAATAAAAAAAACAGATTCATACATGAAATGTCTTGCATGTGGCCTCTTTAATATTTCATTTATTGCTAATGATTTTTGAAGAGCTCTTAAACGTTTATCTGTAATTAGTCGCATGGCATTTAGACTCAGATGGTTGGCTCAAAATAACCTGGCAGCAGAAACTATTGAGCACCCATGAGGAAAGATAGTTGATCTGAAATCATGTACATCTGGGGATTCTGCGCCTGTCCAGAAACTGCCATTGAGATGAATGGGAATGCTAATAGATAGAATCCATTAAAGTATTCTAGTCCTCCTGGTTCAAGCAGACATCCTTTGAGAATAATAAACTGGTTTTGACCTATGTTGGTGAAAACATTAGCCACAGCCATCAAAATAACATCAGAATAGTTATCCGTTTGCGTAAGAAATTATTGTACCAATCATGCCCCCGGTTTCACAAACAAGGTTTAAGGCTAGTCTTGGGTTAAATTTCATGTTTGAGCTCTCTCAACTGAAAATAACTTGCAGTGAGATGTCTTAAAATATGGCAGTGTCATTTTTTGTCTCCAGGTGCACACCAGTAATGTATTTTTCTAAGGCCGTTTTTATAAATGTGGCTTAAATAGCCTAATTTAACTAAGGTCTAGTCCTGGTTTAAGCTAAGCCAGTTTGTGAAACTGGGCCTTAATGTTTAATTCGGTTAATCCAAATCAGACATATTATTTATTTCATTAAAAAATGGATTATCATAATTATGGTGATTTGTCACGACTCACATTACTGGTAAATTCGATGTTTACCTAATAGAATTGCATGTTAAATCAGGAACAGTTGCGACGACTGAAGCTGTTTTGGTCCATCAAGTCTAAAGTGAACGAGAAAACTGCGTCGAGGCGCGGACTCTGATATGAAGAGAGAGAGAGAGAGAGAGAGAGAGAGAGAGAGAGAGAGAGAGAGAGAGAGAGAGAGAGAGAGAGAGAGAGATGGTGGAGGAGAGTGAGTGGAGCCTTAGTGTGTTTCTCAAATGCCATAATTTAACATCTGTCGACAACTGAATGATACTAGCGCGATAAGACGGCAAAACTAACTCAAGCGCAGCTCGAAGATCGATGAACTTTGATTCACAAGGATGATTTCGCGGAACTGAGCGAATGCTTCAAGAAAGAAGAAAGCGAGGACGCGAAAAAGCCGCGTGCATGGATCTCGCACACATCCATCATCCCACGCGCGCTCTTCTCCAGGCAAAACCCAACATGATTCGCGTAATGAAACTGTTCGCGGCGAGGTTTTAATGGAGGTGGAAGGTGAATCTCCTGACAGCGAGCTTGAGTTTTTTTAGTTCCAGATGTACAACAGTTCTCCTCGTCACAGAGTTCGCATGGCTCCAGTTGGAGACACCAGGGCTTGGAGAGACATGTGCGGTGTTTAGAAGCAATAATCGCGTCTGGAGGAGGTTTTAAAAGCAATAAAATCCGCACAGGACACAAGTGACCCGTCGCGCCATGGCAAACTTCAGGGGAAGAGCTTCACCGGCGGCCGCGCGGATGCCACGACGCCTCGTGATGTTTTAAAGTGGAGCCTTTCTGATAACTTTTCTTTAGGATTTACCATCGACATGATTGCGGAGATGACAAGAACACGGGGCGACGTTGCGCCATCACCTGTTATCTGAACACTGTGATTAGTTCTCACAAAAGCACTGAATCTTTATTGCCTTTGGACCCGATTTCAATACATTCCGGCGTTAGACATGGAGACCAGTCAGTTACGGACAGTAGACGGGTTGATTTCTTAATGTGCAAGAATACATAGCCATATCGTTTTTATTGCTCTTAACACATTGCGTACATCTGTTTCTTTTGCACTATGATGGAACCGCCACCCTGCTCGAAAAAGAGCCTGTCTCTTTCGCTGCCGGTTCCCCGGGAGGGACAGGCGACCCTCAAGCCTCCCCAGCATCTGTGGAGACAGCCACGGACCCCCATCAAAATCAAACATCGCGGTTACTCTGACACCGACCGACATCACCACCGACAGATAGAGCGCTCGAACGCCATGGACACGAGTGACCGGCCGGGGCTCAAGAAGTCCCGCATGTCCTGGCCATCGTCGTTCCACGGAACCACCAGCGCGTCCATGAGCAACTGCGCTGGGAATAAGCGGTAAGAAAGCCGAGTGACTAACTGCCTGTGAACAGGCGAGCTATTTTTGTGCGTGATGGACGCCCAAAACTGATAATAATGATGCGGGAAGGGTTAACAGAGCTTTGTGTGGAGAGGCGGGACGCGTGGGCATCCTTGATGATGCGTTATGCGTAACGGATCCGGTACCTTTCGGAGAGCGTGAGTTTCAGAGAGTCGAACGTGACCCCCTGAAGTCCCCTTAAACCAGATACGAGCAGCTGATGGCATAAGAGCTTTTTAATAATGCGAATGAGCTGGATTAGTGGTGCGCATGTATAATAGGGGTTTTGGAAAGTTCGAGCCCCCGTGCAGTGGATGACACAAAGTCTAGCGTGACTTACAAAGTGTAGCGGTCCGAAAAAGAAGCGTCTGAGAACATTACACTCATTTAGGATCGTGGCATATGCGCTTGTGCTCTTGGCACGTGCAGACGCCATATGCGCAAGCCAAAAAATTTGCATGATCTAATCAAGCGTTTCTGCATCAAGTCGCTAATATAATGAGGATTTAACACAGCATTTTTATGACAACTTTATTTGTATTTAGACTGTTTGTGATGCTTTCTCTTTAATCTAATTATAAACGTATTATTACAAAACACTCTTTAAAACCTTTAGCAACCTATGGAACCTTTATATTACACAGATTATCTAAATCAAAGAGTTGGCCCATTGTAACCTTTGATTTGGGCCTAAGAGGAGAGTGAGAATGATGGAGATGGTTGGGGCGAATGCCTATAACACAGAGATCGTCATTTCTAATTTGACGTAACCTTTTTTGCTACAAATAAGCAGACTAAAATTAAATGTTTTAATTAAACGTTGTAAATGAATCTGCTTTTGTAAAATGTAAATACTGTCACACACAGAGAATCATACAGAAGACATCTGCGAGTAAATCAAGGCGAAAGCTAGTGTAATTCTGTCATAAATTAGATTGTATAGATTTTACTGTAATAAGTTCATTATAAAATGTAAAAAATATGCTGTATTCGTTAATATAAAGCAATGTTTTCTATTTGTAAATATTATTAAATAAACTAGGAAATTACCCTATATTACTATATTTACCTCCGGCCCACCACCCTCAATCAAGTTTGGTTTTTGGCCCTTCATAAGAAATATTTTGGGCACCCCTGATCTAAATGATCAAGATAATAATGTGATATCAAAGGTTGTTTCTGTGCCATCACTGTGAAAATAAATTTTTAATGAGGTAAATTGAGAAGTCAAATCCCCTTGATCCTTTAACATATAACAGTCCCTGTACTTTAAAACTGTTCTATAAATAGTTATTGTTTGCATAAACAGCCTTTATTAAAACCAAGTTACCTATTTTATATATACAGTTGAAGTCAGAATTATTAACCCCCCCCCACCCCCCTGTTAATTTTTTTCCGCCAATTTCTGTTTAAAGGAGAGCAGATTTTTTCAACACATTTCTAAACATAATAATTGTAATAACTCATTTCTAATTGCTGATTTATTTTATCTTGCCATGATGACAGTAAATAATATTTGACTAGATATTTTTCAAGACACTTCTATACAGCTTAAAGTGACATTGAAAGGCTTAACTAGGTTAATTAGGTGAACTAGGCAGGTTAGGGTAATTAGGCAAGTTATTGTATAATGATAATCGGAAAAAAAAATATATATAGCCTAAAGGGGCTAATAATTTTGATCTTAACTGCTTTTATTCTAGCCGAAATAAAACAAATAAGACTTTCTCCAGAAGAAAAAATATTATCAGACATACTGTAAAAATGTCCTTGCTCTGTTAAACATCATTTTAGAAATATTTAAAAAAGAAAATATTAAAGGGAGGCTAATAATTCTGACTTCAGCTGTATATATCTTGTCTCAGTATGACATCATAGAGCATGAAACCTCTGCCTACAAGATCAACACTTACTTAAAAGAGGATTACAAGAAGTTGTAATCTAAGCTGGATGTGACCATTGTTTGGTTGTCTGTCTTGCAAATCCATTTCTCCTTCATCTCAGTTGTAGCAAAAGCACTTGGAGTATGTTGGACTTGAAAAGCAGTGCATCAGTTAACAGTCAAAGGTTTGTGGTTTCATCCAGTGTAGACAATAATGTTTCATTTCAGTCATTTCTGCTGTAGACATGGCGTACAATTTTAGGAAAGATTGTTCCAGATCGCATCAGCAAGGCAGAGTTCTGTTTTTTGCTTCACTTTATAAAAAACACAGTTTGACACAGGTTTTTCAGAAAGACTGGGAATAAAAGATAATGCTGTTCTAGCTAGGGCTGCACGATGTTGAAAAAATGCAATATATATAATTTCACCACATGACTTAATATCTGTATTTGGAAAGAATTTATCGTTTTAGATCAATTGGGATGATTCTGCAGTGGAAAATTTAATAAACAATCTTTAAAATTTTTAGTGTCCCCCGACACATTTTCATTGCGGTCTGTGCCATTTGCAGTGCTTATCTGCATTTGCATGTGCTGTGAGTATTTTCATGCATAATAATCTATAAATACAATCAAGAAAAAGATACAATTGAAATGAAGTGTTTTATCGTTTTCTGAGTCTAACAGTATTTAAGTACAGTAACTAAATGATAAAAATAATTGTATAAAATGAATCATAGTTAAGGTCACAAATGGTACAATTAATATATGTTATTAAAATCATTATACAATCACAGGCATCAAAAACACACGTAAATGATCAATTATAATACAAACTCAACGATGTGACTATTGCGAACGATCACATTGCGATATCAATGCTGAATGATATATTGTGCAGCCCTAGTTGTAGCTGTCCATCAGTATAGTCACAAATCAAGTTACAGTAAAAAATTTGACCAAGTAGCACTATTGCCTTGTCTGCTACATATTGTTTATTCAGCATTGTTTTTGAATCCAAATGACACAAAGCGGTTCATCATCTACCATTTTAATATGCAAAATGTCACCTAATCATATCAGTGGGCATTTGGGCTACTTTTAAAAAGAGCATCGAAAACAGGATATAAAAGAGTAGGGGTGTGACGAGACAGCCTGATCTCACGAGGAAACGTAAGCATTTTACGTCTTGTCAGTTTAGTGGCTAATTTGTACGAATTTGTACGAGTTGAGTCATACAAAAATGTACAATTTTAAAAAGGAGGCGTGCCACCCTACCCCACCCCTAAACCCAACAGTTATTGGGTGATGAGCAAATCGTATTAAATTGTATGAATTAGATCGTACGAATTCATACGAATTAGCCACTAAATCATAAAGTTACGAATTGCTATAAGATTGCGTTGGACGAGACGCTTACTCCACAAGATGAGACACGAGATTGGGATTCACGAGAATGAGAGGAGATTAAAATAGGAATATTTCACATCTTAATTCGATTTGTGTTTACGAAGATTATGGCTTTAGGCATATCTAAAGTGCTATTCCATCACATGGTTAATTTGTGTGGTGGCAGTTGCAGAAGACTTTGCTTTTGAATGCGGCAACCTTCGAAAGCAGTTACGTCACCCGCTCAAGCAAACCAAGTGTATCTGTCTGCGGACTGCAAGACGGGGATGTAACATGAAGGGGCTTAACTGCCGGGTTACAGCTGGGTTGCCGGAAAAAAAACGATCTTTAAATTTCAGAAATTTACCATAAAATAACATACGTTAAATTACAGAAATTTACCAGAAATATAAATTTAAGGAAACTTCTGTAATTTAACGTGTCATTTTATGGTAAATTTCTGTAGTTTAATGTCTGTTATTTTACGGTAAATTCCTGTAATTTAACAGTTGTTAATTTCACTTTTTTTTCGCCACCCCAGCTGCCAAAAAAATGTTAAATAACAGATTTATTCACAGTGTAAGTTAGAGAGGCATAACTTGCAGTTATCAAGATCCTTTTGAACCATGCGAGATTTCACAACGAGATGTTGTTGGCAAGATGGCGGAAATACTTACCAGAGAACATTTTTACCAACTGTTTTCATGAGTTTTCACTAAATTTATCCACAATTCATTTGATATATTATTATATTCATTTATTTAGCAACTCCACCCTGCAATCCACTCACTGACTTCATCCGTTTTGTCATGACAGTTAGTGTACTCTGCGTCGCCCCCTGTGGTTGCAAATAGCAGTACAATGGCGAGCACCACAAGTATGAAAGCCTTCTCAACTCGTGGCTGTACATTAAAGACTGATTTGGGTTTAGGGCTGGGGAAGGTGTAGACATTAATAACCATTATGGTTGGGTTTAGGTTTGGGGAAGGTGTAGATGTTAATAACTGTGATGGTTGGGTTTAGGGTTGGGGAAGGTGTATACGTTAATAACTGTGATGGTTGGGTTTAGGTTTGGGGAAGGTGTAGACATTAATAACTGTGATGGTTTGGTTTAAGGTTGAGGAAGGTGTGGACATTAATTACTGTGATGGTTGGGGGTCAGGTTTGGGGAAGGTGTAGACATTAATAACTGTGATGGTTGGGTTTAGGTTTGGGGAAGGTGTAGATGTTATTAACTGTGATGGTTGGGTTTAGGTTTGGGGAAGGTGTGGACATTAATTACTGTGATGGTTGGGGGTCAGGGCTGGGGAAGGTGTAGACATTATTAACTGTGATGGTTGGGTTTAGGTTTGGGGAAGGTGTAGATGTTATTAACTGTGATGGTTGAGTTCATGTTTGGGGAAGGTGTAGACATTAATAACTGTGATGGTTGAGTTCATGTTTGGGGAAGGTGTAGATGTTAATAACTATGACAGTTGGGTTTAGGGTTGGGGAAGGTGTAGATGTTAATAACTGTGATGGTTGGGTTTAGGTTTGGGTAAGGTGTAGATGTTATTAACTGTGATGGTTGAGTTTATGTTTGGGGAAGGTGTAGATGTTAATAACTGTGATGGTTGGGTTTAGGTTTGGGGAAGGTGTAGATGTTATTAACTGTGATGGTTGGGTTTAGGTTTAGGGAAGGTGTAGACATTAATAACTGTGATGGTTGGGTTTAGGTTTGGGGAAGGTGTAGACATTAATAACTGTGATGGTTGGGTTTAGGTTTGGGGAAGGTGTAGACATTAATAACTTTAATGGTTGGGTTTAGGGTTGGGGATGGTGTATATGTTTATAACTATGATGAATGGGTTAAGGGCTGGGGAAGGTGTAGATGTTAATAACTGTGATGGTTGGGTTTAGGGTTGGGGAAGGTGTAGATGTTATTAACTGTGATGGTTGGGTTTAGGTTTGGGGAAGGTGTAGACATTAATAACGATGATGGTTGGGTTTAGGTGTGGAGTGGGTGTAGACAATAATACCTGAAGTACAGCGCCATCTTGCCGACAACATAGTTTTGACAGGTGGGTCTCCATAACTTCAAGTTATGCCTCTAACATACTACAAGTTATGCCCCTTCATGTTACACTCCTGTCTTGCAGTGCGCAGACAGACCCTACTCAAGCAAACGAGTGACACACAACTACGCATGAACCAAAGCACTTGATTTGCGGTTTAAACCTAATCCTGCCTCCAATCTTCAATGCTAATTTCACCCTCATGCTCCATCATAACATCACAACTCACAAAACTTTTCACCTCGACGAAAAATCATATTGCAATTTAGTCTTGCGAGATGTCACTCGAGATCTCGTCACACCCATATAAAAGAGCGATTTTGCTAACATTGCTGAAAACATCAAATAAATGTAAAAAAAATGCAGTTCACGACTCATTTAAGATTGTATAAATTTAAAATGATGTAATAAAAATGGTGTCACAGTGAGTAGCCCTGATTAATAAACAGACTAAGCCGAAAAGAAAATGAATGAATGAATGTAATAAAAAGCCAAAGTGTGCTCAGAAAGAGCAGAAGAACTATAATTCTGTGACTTGGCACAACCATAACTCTGGCTGTGTAGCGCTGTTATAAAAAAAATCATCATCAAGAATTAGTTTAATACATAGAAACACATTTGTCAGCTTGTCGATTCTGTGGGTTTGCCTGATCTGGTGTAGCGCACAATACACTTTTTTTTACCCTCAAGGAGAAGTGTGGGTGTTGCTTGCTGTGCTGGTATATAAATGCACATATACAGACTGATGTTATAGTGCTGCTGGAAGAGGCAAAATGTGCCGTTCTGTTGAGTGGCGCCTCACCAAATTGGGTGATTATTACTGTAATAATCCACTTCTGTGAGGGCTATAAGCCCCAGGGGAGGCCGAGAGCTCAAGGGCCGGTTTCCGTCCTGTCAACCTTTGCCTAGGCCACAGACGGCCAGCGCGGCAGGCTCCTGGGAAACAGTCCAGCTCGGCCTGACTGTATAGTAAAGCCTGATTTGTATTCCCTTCCCCAGGACATGCTCGCAGCCAATCCAAGAATTAGTGCAGCAGCGCTGGCTCGGACTGTCCTGCTTCTACTGTGGGCGGACAGCACAATTCGAGAAATACAGAGCGAGAGACAGAGAAAGCTGCCTGTGAGTGTGTGTGTGTGTGTGTGTGGCTCTGCTGATGTGATGCCACAAGAAGCAGAGTGAAATGTCCATGTCTGCCTGCTCAACTTTCTCATCACACTCATCAATAAGGCTAGAACGGATCACAAGAACTCGCAGTACTGAACATATTAAGGTTTTTGAGTAATGGATTTAATGAATCAGTGCGCACAAAGACATCGGCTGCTATTTACTTCTTGAAAGCTTACAGCAAGGCTAACTCATCTAATATATAACTAATAGGAGTGCAACAAGATTCATGAATCAGATCATATTGCAAATTTTGAGTCACAAATTGTATACATTTCCGATGTGGGAGAAGCGAATGTAGTGTTAGTTCACACAAAAATGTGATTAATTACTCATCCTCATATTATAGATATATGTTAGGTGAAATCTGAGAGCTCCCTCATCCTCCATAGACTGTAACTGTCCTGACTAGTTAAAAAATACCAAAAAACATCCTCAAAACAGACCATATGCCTTCAGTGGTTTAATTGGAATATTATCAAGCTATGAAAATACTTTTGTGCGCACATAAATAAAAAATAATGACTTTATTTAACAGTTTCTTCTCCTCAGTGTCAGTATAGGGCACACATTCATGGCTGCATTGCCTCAGATGTGCCTGTGCTTTGCTTCTTGCGTGGGCTTCTGGGTGTGGGGGTGTATACTGTACATCAGTGCACAGTACTTGTGAAGGCGCACAATGTACTGACACTGAGGAGAAGAAACTGTTGAACAAAGTCATTATTTTTGTTTTATGTGTGCACAAAAGTATTCTCATAGCTGGATAATATTCCAGTTGAACCACTGAAGGTACATGGTAAAGTTGAAGTCAGAATTATTAGCCCCCCTGTTTATTTTTTTCCTCAATTTCTATTTAACGGAGAGCAGATTTTTTCAACACATTTCTAAACATAATAGTTTTAATAACTCATCTCTAATAACTGATTTATTTTCTCTTTGCAATAATGACAGTAAATAATATTTGACTAGATATTTTTCAAGACACTTCTATACAGCTTAAAGTGACATTTAAAGGCTTAACTAGGTTAATTAGGTGAACTAGGCAGGTTAGGGTAATTAGGCAAGTTATTGTATAATGATGGTTTGTTCTGTAGACTATCGAAAAAATATATAGCTTAAAGGGGCTAATAATTTTGATCTTAAAATGTTTTTTTAAAAAAACTAAAAACTGCTTTTATACTAGCCGAAATAAGACTTTCTCCAGAAGAAGAAATATTATCAGACATACTGTGAAAATTTGCTTGCTCTGTTAAACATCATTTGGGAAATATAAAAAAAAAAATAAAAAAAATCAAATAATAATAATTCTAATAATTCTGCTAATAATTCGGACTTCAACTGTAAATATTTATAAAGTGGCAACTTATTACTTATTGCTTCTTACTTTGCATGTAACGTCCAAGAGACTGAAAGTGACAACACAGGCTCATTGTGAAAATGTACCCCTGTATACATTTCTGGAGAATGCAAATTATATAGCTTGAGCTATGTATGGCTGCATTTCGTCTTTAAAACGAACGCTATGGGGTGGAATGACACCACAGACGGCTTCTGTTTGTTTTGGCGCTACCAGCTGACTGCTTTTATCCGTGTGGACGGCTTTTCCGCTGTTACCATTTTGCCCAGCGCCTCGCTGTATCAATGGTCAACCAACATTGGTTGGTGGATGCAGAGAGTTGACTGAGACAACAGTGTTTGAATCAGGCAAAGAACGGTTTCTGAAAGCAGGTAAAACAAAAACAAATCCAAAAAATAAACCAGTAAATAACAGGGTGAGAATGTGGTAAGATCTGAAAATGTGGTAAAAATTAGGCGATGGCTTTTCTTTTTCTGGATTACTTTAAAAAACACTATCGGTTGGGTTTAGGGTGGGTGGGGGGATTTTGACCGGTCAGTCAGTCAGTCGACAGAGGCCTTTGGTGAATTTAAGCGAGAACAACAGGCGCAAATGGCACATGCCAGAGACATTTGAGTTCTAAAAAACCGTACACAGCGGCCTCTGGTGGATTCGTGAAAACAAAAACTGCAACAACAAAAAAACATACCTCCTGGGATGTATTTCAAGTTCTCCAGAAATGTATACAGTGGTATGTATCAATAATGAGCCTGGGTTAGAAAGTACCCAAAGTTGTTTTCCATTTTTTGATTATAAGTAAAATATAAGTTTGATAAACCTTGGCAGCAAAACTCTAATAATAAACATCCAGTGTCCACTGTGCTTTATTCTAGCTGAAATAAAACAAATAAGACTTCCTCCAGAAGAAAAAAAATTATCAGACATTCTGTGAAGATTTTCTTGCTCTGTTAAACAGCATTTGGGAAATATTTAAAAAAGAAAAAAACTTCGAAAGGGGGCTAATAATTCTGACTTCAACTGTATGTTTTGAGGATGTTTTTTGGTATTTGTTTAGCTAGTCAGGACCATTGCAGCCTATGGAGGATGAAGGAGCTCTCAGATTTCACCTAAATATCTTAATTTGTGTTCTGAAGATGGTCTCAGGGGTTTGGAATGACATGAGTAATTGCGAGTAATTATTAACAACATTTTCATTTTTGGTTAAACTATTAAACTATCCCTTTAACTTTGCTTTCATTTTACAGCTTGCATGACTGTAATGAAAGTATAGTATATGTATAACAACAACAATAAACAAATTAGTATTATCGCAAATAAAGCAGCTAAAAATACATGTATCTAATGTATGGTACGAAAAATGTAATCAAATGCTGTAAATTGTTTAAAATCAGCAACTTTTTTGATGATGCAAACATAACTTTGCATTTGAAAAATATCTAATATAATAATTGTGTTAATAATAATAACATAATTTACAAATTTTTTAGGGTAACTGGTTGCAAACTATTTATATGAACTGTTTTTAAACAAACAAATCGGGCTCTATTTTAATGATCGAGGCGCAAAGTCTAACATGGCGAACTTTGTAAGTGGAAAAACTGAACGCTTCACTAGCGAGTTAAACAGAGCATCTACAGAGTGAGGATAAGGAACGAGCCTCCTCCATTTGGCCTCTTTACTTTCTCTTTATTTTACTTTTACTCTTTTCTCCTGTACTTTTGTGGATAAGAACACGGTGTTGTACGCACTCCACTGAAGACACCCATTAGCCTACATATTTAATATAGTTTGCTAAGTGCAAAGATTTGTTAAAACTATTTCTAAATTCAGTTCTAATTTTCAGGAAACGAATAAATGAAAAATAATATTGAAGTGTGGTCAAAAAACTGAGTTATATCCAGACACACGTCCTATTTTTCTGCCCCATATGCTGATTTATACGTTTCCAAAACTCAACAGGTGAACAAATATGAACTTGTTTTTATTTAAACAATTATAAATATGCACATAATAAATAATACTGCTAATAATAATAACATTTAACAAATTGGCATGAATAAACAGAAAATGTCCCAAGGTGAAGAAGGCATGGAGGCAGTGGTTTTTAAATTTATGTAGAAAATAATAATTTTTGTAACATTTTAATTCTTAAATTTTTTCATATGTAAAGAAATTTGTGTATTGCTCCAGTGTGTATTAAGCAATGTGTAAGCGTTTTGGACCTGCATAGGCGCATAACTAACGTACTCTGCACTCGACTTTAGACCAGCTTTCAGTTGGTCAGTGGCGCAGTCTATTTCAGTTCCTCAAAATAACGTGTCAATAATGCATCTTAACACACCTCCTTTTTAGACCGGAACACCCATGAGTCCACAAAGCGGCGCAAACGTGGAGCAAAACGTGAAAATTAGAGTTGCGCTGGTCTAAAAATGTCAACAAATCGCACCAAACACATCTTGCGCCTCATTGCGCCGGGTGTATGATAGTGTCCATTGAATGTAGTAATGCTCAAATTTGTTTGTTAAATTCAGCCCATACAAATTGATTGCAACCAGTTACCTTAAAAAATGTAGTAAATCCAGTAAATAATTTTTTCAGTGTATATGTTATTAATAATAACAGTCATTAGAACATCAAAAAAAGCTATTTCCATGAAGATGCAGATGATGGTTTAAATTTTGCATTAAACCACATAACACACACACACTTCTCAGAACTGCGTGTTGTCTTCATCAACTGTAATCCTTTACTCCTTTAATTACATTTTGTAACATGATCTGCCAGCAAAATGATAGGTCTCACTAGGTTGTCCAGTATATGTTGTGACAATAAGTCACATTTACATGTACAGTGCTCAGCATATATGCTTACACCCCTCACAAATCTCTCTTTTAAATTCATATTTTTAATAGGAAGCTATACACTATTATATTTGTGCATGTACATTAGATTAGTCAGTACTGAAGCTAAATCTGGAGCTTATCTAACAAAATAACTCACGATAACGGTCCAAAAACTTGTACACCCAAATTTATATGTTATAGAAAAATATTAAATACAAATTTAAAAAAGAGGAAAATCAAGAGAAAGTGATTGAAAAATTTAGCTGAAATGTTGTAATTTGTAATTTTTTTGCAATATTTTGCTTGAATTTAATTGTATTATCTTTCAATTTTTAAATAGTTTTAGTGACTTAAATATTATTTTAATAAATATCTCTGTTTAATAAATCTGTTTTGTATCACATTGCCTACTAAATAGATACCAATATTCATTTTCAAAAGGGGGTGTACTCAATTATGCTGAGCACTGTATAATCTCTAACAGATTATGCTTAATAACTTGACAATGTAAATTCACAGTATGTTTATTGGATAAAGATCAGTTCAAGTAAAACTCAATTTGATCCTGATTTAGTTTTATGTGTAAAAACACATTTTGATGACTTCACACATCTACACTGCAATAAATATTCATTGGATTTACAATTTTTTAAAAAAATAAGTGGTTTCCAGCAATCTATATGGGCTGAATTTAAACAAACAAAGTTGAACATTACTTTTATTTTTTTAATTCAGCCCATATAAATTGTTGGATGGGATGGTTTGTATGTTTATGTACGGTGCATTTGAGTTTGCGTATGTCTTGCTGCAGGCTTTAGAGAAAGACGCAGCTGATAATGAGCAATTTGCATGTATGGTCACATCATTGAGGTGGTGGAGGGGACTTCGTTTGCAGAGACAAATTTTTACTTTTTAAGCATTGCTTTAATGGGAGCTCTGCGCGGGATGCCTTGCCCTCAGTCTGCATTTATTAAGCTTAAGTAATATACGGTTTTGAGTCCAAAGGACCCCCTCCTTGTCATCTGTTCCACTGAGCCTGGGGCTAAACTTAGATCAACCTCATCCACAGCTGCATGCTTGCTGATACACCAATGCCTCATGTTTTGCCGTGTGACACTCTTAAAGATGATGAAGTTCGTGCCCTTCATGCCAAACTTATTATTGCCCTTAAAGGGATATTAAGGGTTCATGGTTGAAGGGATAGTTCACCTAAAAATGAAAATCATTTACTCACCCTTGACTTGTTTTAGATTTTGTTCAAAACAAGATATGTTGAAGAATTTTGGAAACCTGTAACCACTGACATCCATAGTAGGAAAACAAATTCTATGAAAGTTGATGGATACAGGTTTCGAACATTGTTCAAAATACCTTCTTTCACGAGTTCGCACTTACAGAAGTTTAACATTAAAGCGTATTTGGCGTGCTGTCCAGGGAGAGGGCTCTGAGCTCGGGAAAGACCCCTCCCCAACTCGCGTTATTCCCCGCATCGGGGAACAGAGAGGAGTTGGGGTTCGAGCGAAGAGTCTAGCCCGGCCTCAGAACGCTCCCCCCGAGTAGATAATGTTTAGGAAGTGCGGTGTTGGGGTGGTGGAGGGATGCTAAAGTCGTGAGATGATGCAGGTAGGACCACTTTGGAATTTATAGGGGTTTGGTCTAATGCTGATTGGATAATAGAATGATTATTAATGACGTAAAGAATTACTGAAACATCTGCGCGTGCTCCTCCCGAAATTAGTTTATAAAACATCACTTTGTTTTCAACAGGACCAAAAAAAAACTCAAACTGGTTTGGAGCAATTAAAGGGTGAGTAAATGTTAACAGGGGTGGACTATTCCTTTAAGCTCAATTAACTGAAGCTGTGGCCAAGTTTTTACCCTCAAAAAACTCATTTCTATTTTTTTTTTACCATAAAATGCTTTAAGTTATTTTCAGGGACTTTGTTGACCTGGACCTAAATACGTTTCAAAAATGAATCTCTAACTGCTGTAAGCTATAATAGCCATAAAAATAAAATAAACCTCTCCTGACTGTGAAACAAAAAAATAAAGCATATTTTATTACTTTTTGGAGCTTGAAAGGGTTGAATATGAGCAAATTATTTTAAAATTATACTTGCATCAGCTCATTTTTATCAACCATATTAAAAAAAAAAAAAAAAAAGATTTTCAGCATCATCAAAATGTATTTTGCTGTACACCAGATCCTCCATCAACTGATAGTGACACGAATATTTGATTGCAGGATTTTCTCTGCAGAAAAGCCATTTCAAGGTTTGCTGGTTATATTCTTTTGTTTTTTTTTGTTTTTTGTCAGTAGTATTTATAAATGAAACATTATGCTATCATTGTGTATGAGACATTGGTAACTTGAGGAATAAATGCAAATAGCTTTTATTGAGTAATCAGATATTTATTTGTTGTTGCATAGGAAAACTATACTTATACTATTACATTCCTTGGGTCACTAGTTGCGACCCTACACACTTTACACACACACAAAAATAATAATTATAAAACTTGCATTCTCTAAAATGTTTTTGTTACATTATAAAATGTATGAAAAATATCAAATTTCATTATGTTGATTTTACGAAGCAGACGCTGACGACAGACGTGCTGATCCACATGCAGTTTATTAAAGGACAAGTTCTACAAGCATTGGTCAAAAATAGGAGCAAAACAGTGGCACAAGAATAATCCAATAAACGTGGTCAAAATACAGGCAAGAGGTCAGGCTAGGTGGCAAAGGATCAAAACGGGATCAAAAAACACAGGAAAACACGCTTTGTAATGTTCGTAAAGAAAGAAGACTCAGCAATGAGAATGTGAATGTGAGGTGTATATATAGTCCTACTAATCAGTCCATCATGAGCTACAGCTGTGTCTGTGTGTGAGTGTCTGGATTATTGTCAGCTGTTGCAAGGGTTGATGAGCGCAAAGAGTTGTAGTTCGTAGAAATAGCGGAAGTAATCTCCAGCGGAGAAAACACCCCTGGCGATCACAACAGTTGATGTACTTCCAACTGAAATGAAATATTGAGTTGGTGGCGGGGCTTTGTTTTTGCATCTCATTCTCTTGTAGTAAACTAATCATAAGAGGGGCGTGGTTAAGAATATTGTGGCTGAAGCCGTCAAACTGACGGTCAGACTTTGATTGAAGATTATTGAATTTACCATTTTGCTTCAGTAGCTTAACGCACAATGGCGCAGTGGTTAGTACTCACAGCAAGAAGGTTGCTACGCAAAGGAGCCCCATAGTCAAAGGCATAGGTGAATTGCATAAACTAAATTGGATGTAGTTTATGAGTGTGTGTGTGTTTCCTAACATTTGGGGTTCACGAACTAGTGTATGTTTAGTGCTGGGTTGTGTGCCAGAGTAATTAGTGGTTTATTCATTTGGAAGTGGTGTTAGTGGGGCTTGCAGGGGGCGCACAACCTGTGGTCTGTGTGAGTCCTAATGCCCCAGTAAAGTGAAGGTGACACTATACTTTCAGTGAGCGCCGTCTTTCGGATGAGACGTTAAACTGAGGTCCTGACTCTCTGTGGTCATTAAAAATCCCATGGCACTTCTCGTAAAGTGTAGGAGTGTAACCCCGGTGTCTTGGTCAAATTCCCTCTATTGGCCCTTACCCATCATGGCCTCCCAGTCATCCCCATCCACTGAATTGTCTCTATCACTGTCTCTCCACTCCACCAATAGCTGGTGTGTGGTGAGCGTACTGGCGCCATTGTCCTGTGGCTGCAGTCGCAACATCCAAGTGGATGCTGCACACTGGGGGTGGTGTGAAGGGACCCCCCTCATGATTGTGAAGCGATTTGGGTGCATGGCCATACACACCAAATGTGCTATATAAATATAAATTACATTACATTACATTTCACTGTGGCGACCCCTAACAAATCAGGGAACAAGCCGAAGGAAAGCAAGTGAGAGAACTTGCACGGATTAATTGTTCACCTAAAGAATAACAATGTGCACTAACAAAACGATTTTAAAGGTCCCATGAAATGCTTTGAAATATGCATTTTTATTCGATGTTTCACATAATCTCAACCGAAACATAAAAAAAGGGTGAGACATAGTGTAGCTCCTACCCTTTTAAAAAAAACAGCCAAAAGCATTTTGTTTTTGTCACCGCTCTGCCAGTAAGAACGATTGAGCTCAAGCACATCAAATGAAAAGCAAATGAGAAGTGATTTGGAATTTGATTGGTTATGATTTGATGAGAAACTGTAGTTTGAGATGACATGAAAAAAATCATTGCTCCATATAGGTGGAAGTGACAAACTACAAGCTTTACATGTTTTTATCAGTTTTATATCCTATAAATGCTAATTTTGTCACTGTTTTGGAGCACACTACCTTATAATCTACTCGACAAAAGTCTTGTCGTCAATTCCAGTTGTAAGAGCAACAAATAATAACTTGACCTCTTAATCATTTGGAAAAGTGGCAGAAGGTAGATTTTTCTGATGAATCATCTGCTGAACTGCATCCCAATCATCACAAATACTGCAGAAGATCTATTAGGACCCGCATGAACCCAAGATTCTCACAGATATCAGTAAAGTTTGGTGAAGGAAAAATCATGGTTTGGGGTTGCATTCAGTATGGGGGCATGCAAGAGATCTGCAGAGTAGATAGTAACATCAACAGCCTGAGGTTTGTGCTGCCACAAATTACAAACCACAGGAGAGGGTAAATTCTTCAGCAGGATAGCGCTCCTTCTCATACTTCAGCCTCCACATCAAAGTTCCTGAAATCAAGGAAAGTCAAGGTGCTCCATGATTGGCCAGCCCAGTCACGAGACATGAACATTATTGAGCATGTCTGGGGTAAGATGGAGGAGGAATTGAAGATGAATCCAAAGAATCTTGATGAACTCTGGGAGTCCTGCAAGAACGCTTTCTTTGTCATTCCAGATGACTTTATTAATAAGTGATTTGAGTCATTGCAGAGATGTATGATGCAGTCCTCCAAGCTCATGGGAGTCATACACAATATCAATTATTTTTCCACTGCACCATGACTTTATATTCTATACTGTACATTACTTCTGTTAAATGACAAAACTTTTGTCTAAGCAAAGTCAGTCCTTACTGTCCTAATTAAATAATTAAAAATCAAGGCATGATCTTGTTTTATTTTGGTAAAATAAACGTAATCTAGAGGCATTTGCCTTTCATATAAACAACTTCGGATACCAAATGATCAACTAGAAGTCAAGTTAGTATTTGTTGTTCCTAAAACTTGGATAGGCGACAAGACTTTTGTCAGGTAGTGTAGATATCTTAAAAACTAACAATACTGATACATCTAAAAAACTTTATTTATTTTTAATGGGACCTTTAACCCAATTAGACAATTGATAAAAAACAGTTTGAAGAGGTTGTCCAAACCATTTCCACATAGAAAAATTCTCATCTTATAAGAAACATCTAGAAGATGTTAAGTAAAATGGAAAGGGAACCCCATAGGGCCAAATCTGCTCTCAGTTCAATCATCAGAGGTGATGTGACTGAGCACACCGACCAGAGAAGTAATCAGCGGTTCTCTGAGGATCTTCAACCTCTCAGACTCCTTAGGCCAAAAGAAGCCTCTTGTTCTCTTTCTGATTCTTTTCAGGTCTGATGCAAGTATTTCCTCTAGACTTACACACACATACACCTGTCTATTACTTATTTCATAGCAGTTTTTAGAGGCAGCATGGCAACTGATTTATTCGAAACTCCACGGCTCCAAATAGGGTTTCCAACACATTTGGTGCTGATGATTAATCATTCCGCTATATTCACATTTTCATTTCTGTCTATGGCAGTATTTTTGATTTACTCTTCGATCGAATCACATCTTTCTGTTTACTCCCTCCCAACCAAGCTCGTTGTACTGTTTTGAAGCCTTTTACCCGTTGAAATATTAAACTGTCACTCGTATTCCCAAACTCACAGGCTCTGCTTTCAGTCATTAAATCTTGATTGGATGTCACGAAGTACAGTTTCTCAGATGACAAAATCATCAGCTTTTATTTCCTTCATGTGAAATGAATTCGTGAAGCCTTGTCAAGGGAGGAAGGTGGCATTATTGAACACGTCCCATACCCCGGTGCACTCTGGGAAGTTACCAGTGAAAAGAGAATGACCGACAGTGAACAGAAGAACAGCTCATCTTGCAGTTCTGTTGCTATGGTTACTATTTGTGCTTGTGTAAAATAGATACATTTCGCCCAAAAAGGCAAAAGGAAGTTTCAATCCCTGAAGCACAGTGTGTTGTTTTAATGTGCTGAGGCAAATCTGCTTTAATGTGCAGCACATTTACACCACCATGAGCTGACACGTCTGGGAACACACTATTGATATGTCACAGATTTCCCATATGCCACATTGCTCCTAATTGTTGTCAATTAGTGTGATTTTTATATTGTTTCATAGTTCCTGGTTTTCTGTTATCATTGTGTTATACCCAGTGTCCTTTATTGCACCTTAAAAGGATAGTTTACCCAAAAATGAACATTTACTCACTATTTACACTCCCTCAAGTGTTTAAAAGAAGATATTTTGAAGTAAGTTGAAAACCTGTAACCATTGACTTCCATAGTAAGAACTATTAATAGTATTTTGACCATTTATTAATACAGTTGAAGTCAGAATTATTAGCCCCCCTTTGAAATTTCTTTTCTTTTTTAAATATTTCCCAAATGATGTTTAACAGAGCAAGGAAATTTTCACAGTATGTCTGATAATATTATTTCTTCTGGAGAAAGTCTTATTTGTTTTATTTCGGCTTAAATTTTTTAAAAAACATTTTAAGGTCATAATTATTAGCCCCTTTAAGCTATATATTTTTCGATAGTCTACAGAACAAACCATCGTTATACAATAACTTGCTTAATTACCCTAACCTGCCTAATTACCCTAGTTAAGCCTTTAAATGCCACTTTAAGCTGTATAGAAGTGTCTTGAAAAATATCTAGTAAAATATTATTTACTGTCATCATGGCAAAGATCAGTTATTAGAGATGAGTTATTAAAACTATTATGTTTAGAAATATGCTGAAAAAATCTTCTCTCCGTTAATCAGAAATTGGGGGAAAAAAACAGGGGGGGCTAATAATTCAGGGGGTTTAATGCTGTGTTCACACCAGATTCTGTAGGCACAGATAAATTGCGCTATTCTCACGAACATTTTTAGTTTACTCGCTTCATCGCGCGTCAAATTAACTTCACAACAGACGTGGATTCATGTCATGGGTAGAGCTTCTGCCTGCCCGGTGACTATAGCTTCCTTCCTAAATAGCTAACATGGATTTTATTGAGAGAATAGCTGTTTATGTGCTTTAGGAAGACTGAAAAACAGCGTCGATTCGTTTAGAGCCATGCCTGAGTCCACTAGATCCATTCTGAGGTGCACCCAGCTCTGTGAGCTTATAAACTCCTCCAGAAACTATACCTGGATGACGGAACTTTCAGCAGTGTTTCCGACTGAGCCGAATCCAGTTTGATGAACTGTTGTCCGGTTCGGCAGGAGGCACCTGATTGGTTGACGCAGCGCGAATGTCCGCTGAAGATCAGATTTTTCAACCAAAGCGTTTTGTGCGGAACACGCGTTAAGCGCTTCATTCGCTCAAAACAATCAATTCGTGCCGCTTCATTCGTGCGACTTATTTTGCAGCAGGATTTCTATTTGCATTTTTTGCATTGACTTAACATGTAAATGACTTGCGTTTGATGCTTCTTTCGCGTCTGGTGTGAACGTAGCATAATAATTCTGACTTCAACTGTATATACAGTAAGAATGTATATAAATACAAACAAATGTAGTAATTTTGGATGTAAAGTTTCCATATATCCATTGTATCTATATACTGTAGTGTGGCATAATTTAAATCTTTCAACATTATATACAGTGCTCAGCATAATTGAGTACACCCCATTTTGAAAATGAATATTTGTATGCATTTCTCAGTGAATACAGGCAATTTATTTTGGTGCATTTTAACAAAACAGATTTATTAAACAGATGTATTTATTAAAATAATATTGTAGTCTATTGAAAGACAATACAATTACATTCAAGCAAAATATTGCAAAAACAAATAAATTACAAACTACAAAATGTCAACTAAATTTTTAAATAGTTTTGCTTCTCTTGAATTTTCCTCTTTTTTAAATTTGTATTTAATTTTTTTCTATAAAATATACATTTGGCTGTACTAGTTTTTGGACCGTTATTGTAAGTTATTTTGTTAGATAAGCTCCAGATTTGCCTGCAGTACTGACTAATCTAATCAGGGCTTGACATTAACACCTGCCATCCCGCCAAATGCGGGTAGATTTCAGCTGTGGCGGGTTAGACAGACACTCCCACTAGCCGCTTTCGCTGGTTGAAAATTATTTTTTAATTTGCCAGTGCTGTCTCATCCCTAAAGATTAGAATTATAGTTTAAGACGGTTTATCAATATGCACGCAAATGTGATCTTAGAATCGAGAAGCAGCACGATTGATAATTGTTTGGTCGAGCAAAAGAAAGCAGGTGAATACCAAACGGGAGGATGATCAGGCACAAGGTGAGACACAGGCGATCCTCACTCACTGGCGTTGTAAGTGAGGCACAGCTGACGTGATGCATGTGAGTGCTTAAAAGCTCCCGTTTACTTGCGCGAAGCAACTCTGCCTGGAAACGCAACTGGTGCAATCGTTTCTCTTTGAAATATTGGGAAAAAAGTGGAGCTCGTGCACCCACAGTCTTGCTGCTTTCAAGAGATCTTTGACATTACATTACACAGTCACCAGATTTAAATATTATTTAGCGTCTTTGAGATAGATAGATTTTTTTTTTGTATGTAGCAGATGTTGTCGCTTTCGCTTTTACCATTCTTTAAACAGATTATTACTAGGCCTAACGTTAACCGTGTGCACTTGATCATCCTTTCACTATCGGTTATTTTTCACTTGCAGTTATTTTTGCTCATGCGGTTTAATTATCATTCTTTACAATCACATTGCTTTAGTAGGATTAACTCTCCATTTATCTATAGTTACCTGATGATCTGGGACCTTTAGCCTGGACAAACTACTGTGTATAGTTTTAGATAAATGTCAATTGTTTTTTTAAGAATGATTTTGTTGAATAAAAAGTGCATGTATACTGCTATATTTAGCTTGTTTTGACATATTATTTAAAATTTGTGGCAAGGAAATAATTAGTTAGTAATTAGTATTAATTAGTACAAAAAATAGGTAAATCCTAACAGTGTTGAGCCCTGAAAAGTCATGTGAAATAAAAAAGAGGCATGTAACACACAATTTAAATCAAGTAATTTTAGCATGTCAAAGTCAAATTTATGCATATAAAATATATTTTTCCAACAACAAAATTGTGGCTGGTGAAAATGGAGAGTGGCTAGTAACATTGAAAACTACTAGCCACAGTGGCTGGTGATCAAAAAAGTAATGTCAAGCCCTGAATCTAATGTATATGCACAAATATAATATTGTATAGCTTCCTATTAAAAATATAAATTTAAAAGAGAGATTTGTGAGGGGTGTACGCATATATGCTGAGCAACGTATATTTAAGCTTGTTTAACAATCATTTTAGACATAAAAACCTGACATTTAAAAGTAAAATGTTAATTTAAGTGTATTCAACGATGTCTCTGTTATCCCTTTTCTCTGATTCTTGTGACTGAAATCTGAGCCGGTAATGGGCTGTTGTTCTGCAGGGAGCTGCGCACTTCAGATCACGCTACATCCTCTTGTATTTCACTCGTAGCTAAAAGATACCGCAACTGACTCCCTAAACTGTCCCTAAACAAACAGTACAGTGTTTGAGAACATGTTTTAACATAAAGGTTAATTAAATTCAGCGTTATAATGAATAAAATTGTGAAAAGCATGTTTAATTAATGCTTGGTGAAAGGCGCTCCTATAAAAGGAAACATCATCTTCTCCCTGCATTTCCTGCATTACATAAAATAATTATTTACAGCACAGTAAATACTTAAAGAGAGCCTTGGATGTCAAAACTTCTATGACTTAATATAATTTAAATGATGTCTCTTAATAAAATATGTAGAAAAAAAACATGACAGACAGGAAAGAAAAAAAAAACATCATTTTATAGTGTACATGGGTTAAACTATAGGGGCTGCCATTATTTTCAATGGCATCACTCTATCTGTTTCTGTTGTCAATTTAGCACAACTTGGAATACAAAATAATGGTACAATGCCATATTGTGCAGCTTTTGCTTTTAATTTTTAGATTAACAACACCAAAAAGAGAAGTGATGTACAGGGGTTGGACAATGAAAGTGAAATGCCTAGTTTTAGACCTCAATAGTATAGTATAGGGTCTCCTTTTGCAGCCAATACCGCATCAATTCGTCTTGGGAATGACAGATACTAGTCCTGCACAGTGGCCAGAGGGATTTTGAGCCATTCTTCTTGCAGAAAAGTGGCCAGGTCACTACGTGATACTGGTGGAGGAAAACGTTTCCTGACTCTACAAAACACCTCAAAGTGGCTCAATAATATTTAGATCTGGTGACTGTGCAGGCTATGGGAAATATTCAACTTTCATACAACTTGCTGTGTGTTTTGGTGCATTATAATCTTGATACGTGGCACCACCTTGGGTACAGTGGATACCTACAATGGATGCCTACAATATGATACAATATTTGAAACATTGAGTGCACAAGTGTTAGGCCTAGGAAATGCCATGATATTGCAGCCCAAACCATGACTGATCAACCTCCATGCTTCACTCTGAGCATGCAGCAGTCTGGGTTGAACACTTCTTTGGGGTTTCTCCACACCTTAACTCTATCGGATGTGGGGAAGACAGTGAAGGTGGACTCATCAGAGAACAACACATGTTTCACATTGTCCACAGTCCAAGATTTTCACTGCTGGCACTATTGAAACCAAAGTTTGACATTGGCATGAGTGACCAAAAATTTGGCTATAGCAGCCAGCCATATATATTGACCCTGTGGAGCTCCTGACGAACAGTCTAAGTGGAAAACAGGAGAGTTTGTGGTGCACATTTAATTCTGCAGTGAGTTGGGCAGCTGAGATTTTATGTTTTTAGATATAATCCAGGTTAGCACCCAGACATCCCTTTCAGACAGCTTCCTTTTGTGTCCACAGTTACTCCAGTTAAATGCGAGTTGTCCTTCTTGGTGGTATGCTAACCCTGGATACCGAGACTCTTGATACATCACAAAGGCTTGCTGTTTTGGTTACAGATGCCAGCGAGATGCGCACCAACAATTTGCTCAACTTCACTTTCATGTTCATCAAACCACTCTGTCACCAATCTTGATGTGTATATTGGTGAGTTATTTTCCTGATACACAGCATCACCTTCAGGATACAATGAAACATTGGGTGAACATGGTCCTCTAGAACAGGGGTTTTCAAACTTTTAGGACACACGCCCCCCCAATTTCACTCACGCTGGAATCAGTCAGCTATATCTGGCAACACTGACCACGAAATGCGAAAGTTTTTTTCTTTCTATTTGTTGTGCGCTATCAAATCCCATTAAAACATCTTCCACCAGTCCTTACTAAATATTTGTGTCTAATAACCCAGTTTGTCATGGGGCATCGTTGAAATATTCATGATAAAAGTGCCGAACTGCAGTTAAAGTCGAAAAATTTAAGATGAAACACCCGAAATGACATGAGACTCTGCAGGAAACGTGGATAGCCTGGTGACACAACATTCAAAAAGCACTTCACGTAACACCTTAATCATATTATTGTCTTATTCAGATTAAGGCAAATAACTATTACTGATGTCCATGTAAAGGTCGTCTGTATGTCTTCATGTCGCATGTCTTCAAAGTAAGTGAAAAATCCAGAAGGGCATCCTGCTGATTTGATTCAGAAGAGCACTTTTTTTGTCAGACGCTCACCGGTTTGACTTTCATTCACTGTTAAAAAGCACCCGCTCCATTTTATTTGCATATATGAACTGACTCTGTTTCAATTCACTATAATCTTCCATGTGAAGCTGCTTTGACACAATCTACATTGTATAAGCGCTATACAAATAAAGATGAATTGAATTGAATTGTATATATTTTACTGGAACGCATAAACTCTACAGGTGCCTGATAGTTAGATGTGAAACTAACTTTAATCCGATTCACTCTAGTGAATGCATAAAAATCGTCATCATAATTTACTCGCGTGCAGGACTTTAAATTCTCGCGCCCCCCTTAATGGGTGCTGCTTAATGGGCGCCCCACAGTTTGAAAACCCCTGCTCTAGAATGGTTTGGTAGTCCTTGACAGTGACGCGCCCATTGAGCACAAGTATTAGGCCTAGAGAATGCCATGATTTTGCAGCCCAAACCATGACTGATTAACCTCCATGCTTCACTCTGGGCATGCAGCAGTCTGGGTTGTACACTTCTTTGGGGTTTCTCCACACCTTAACTCTCCCGGATGTGGGGAAGACAGTGAAGGTGGACTCATCAGAGAACAACACATGTTTCACATTGTCCACAGTCCAAGATTTTCACTGCTGGCACCATTGAAACCAAAGTTTGGCATCGGCATCAGTGACCAAAGATTTGGCTATAGCTGTACACACTCTGTGGAGCTCCTGACAAACAGTTTTGGTAAAAACAGGAGAGTTGAGATGCACATTTATTATTCAGTGAGTTGAGTAGCTGAGGTTTAATGTTTTTGGATACAATCCAGGTTAACACCTGAACCTCCCTATCAGACAGCTTCCTCTTGCATCCACAGTTACTCCTGTTGGATGTGGTTCATCCTTCTTTATGGTTTGCTGACATTACCCTGTATACCGCGGCTCTTGATACATCACAAAGACTTGCTGTCTTAGTCTCAGATGCACCATCAAGACACACACCAATAATTTGTCCTTTTTTGAACTCTGATATGTCCCCCTTAAAGTTGTGTGCATTGTAATATTTCAAGCAGAATTTAATTCAAGCTAATTAAACCTTCACACTCTGCTTTTACTTGTGTAATCAAGGAAGACTGGCCACCAGGCTAGTCAAATTTATCCATGAAACCTCCAACACTATATTGGTCAGTGTTTCAGTTTCATTGTCCAACCCCTGTATGTCTTCGCTTTTTACCATCACCATTTACTCAATTTACATCATCATTTACTCTCCCTCATGTACACTTTTATGAGTTTCTTTCTTCGTTGAAAATAAAAATAGATATTTAAAATAAAATGCTGGTTTCTGGAACCCATTGACTTCCATAGTAGTAAAAAAAATTACTATGGAAGTCAATGGGTGCAAGCAACCAGCAATTTTCCAAACATCTTCTTTTATGTCCAATAGAAGAGAGAAGCTCAAATAGATGTTGAACAAGTGAAATTTTCATTTTTGGGTGAACTATCTCTTTAAGGCTATTAGCTCTGAATAAGCACACAGGTGGAGATTGATAATCGTACACTTAAACCAAATGCAGTGCCATCAGTGTTTCTCCACAAAGAGTCTAAACACTCTCAGATATCGAGTGAAATTCACACTGAGAAACAACAGGATGTGAACATGCCAATTCTTGTCAGCCACTGAAGAAGAAAGTTCAAGCTTATTCACAGAGAGACTTGCTGATTGGTCAGTTTCACTGCTGTCAGTAAGTGCCCAGTTTTTGCAGTTATGATTAATGCAGCAGTGAAGATGGATGTTGACAAATTAAAACCAAAGTCATCGTACTCTATAATTTGTTTTAGTTTTCAAGTTGTGTTAAAATATCTGCAGGCAGTGCCAATAGCTCATCGAATGCATTCATTTGACAGCATACACTGGGCACCTAAAATATTGATGGCTTAAAGGGCACCTATTTTACCCCATTTTTCAAGATTTAAAAAGAGTCTTTTGTGTCTCCAGAATGTGTCTGTAAAGTTTCAGCTCAAAACAACCATCAGATTATTTATTATACCTTTCGGAATACTGGATTTTCTGCTCTTAACACAATGTTGCTGTTGCCTGTGCCTTTAATGCTAGTTATCCCCGCCCACCGTTCCCACATGCCTGTCAGAGTGTGCCTTAATCTCCGCCTCGGCTGCGTCAAATAAACAGCACAGTGACAGACATGAAGGAAGCAGATCTCTCGTGACGTTTGTGAGAAATACTACAGTAAGAACTTTCCCAATGATTATTTGATGTATTTGTTGTGGAGTTAACTTAAGCCTTTCAATGAGTCACACACAATGTCGTTGCAAAGTTCACGCACCACACAAACACACACACACACACACACAGCTCCCAAAATATGATTTTCATCATAGGTGCCCTATAATAGTCCAAAATAAATATGGATTTTTTTTAAAAACTATGTAAAATCTTCTATTGGGTTATTCTATTATATTCTATCTTCTATTCTATTTCATAAGGAGACATTATTTCTGTTTTATTAAGCCATAAAAGTCTTAATTCCCGGGGTAGCCTTTAATAGATAAAACATATACAAACCTTTTTTTTTTTTTTTGCTAAAGTGCAGCACTTATGATCACTCTCTTTTGAAAATGTCTCAAAAAGTGTGCATGCTGTGTGTAACCCACAGCTGGGTTGTTTTGTCAGAGGGAATGGTAGCAATGTATGTATATGTTTAAATGCCAGTAAGATTGGTTTAAATGCAAAATTCAACCCTGGGGAATTGGGTTACAAAAAAAAAAAAAAAAATTGTGTATAGACCAGAGATGCCCAAACCTTTTGATATGAGGGGCCAAAAACCAAATATCATTGAGAGCCGTGGGCCGAAGGTAAGTTTAACAAACAGTATTACATTAAAGTTGTTATGCCTAATTTCCTAATTTACTTCATTATATTTAAAAAAATACATAGAAAAAACGATAAACACTTTAAGCCATATTAACTAGTGCAATATAACTTTTTAAAATAAAATAAAATAAATAAAATAAAAATAACTTATTGCAATAAAACATAAACATAAAAAACATAAACAATCACATTTATAACACAGTGTAGTTTAAGGCTGAGTACACTAGTCAAGCAGAATCTGCCTTTGCCTTGATTTGCTCACTAAAGTCTGTTGGTGACAGAATGTACACTGTTAAAGATTTTTGTAAATTACACAGTATTTAACTGTATTATAAACTATATTTTACTCTAGGACAATTATGCAGTATGTTACTGTATTTAAAAGTTGCATTGTGAAAATTACTGTATATTTTACAGTAAAAATACTGTAAATACACATGTAGCAAGATAAATGGTGAATGTAAATGTAAATACAATATTCTTGCTGATATACAGTAAGTTACTGGCGAACTGCTGCCAGTAAGTTACTGTACTTTCTACAGGAAATTGTTAACAGTGTACATTTACACTAAGGTGACTTTCACCCCTGTGGATCGATTCTTTTGTTTCCAAACAGGGATTAAAATTGTTACAATGTTGCACTTTGTTCTTAATGCGATTCGCTTTCACACTGCAAAGTTTCTAAACGGTCCAAAATAGCTAAAACAAGTAATGTGTCTCACATTGGTCAGAGTTTCACTGTTTATTTATCAGTGTCCCGCTCAGCTGTCATACGTCCTTATTTTAATTTATGATGATGAGCAATAAGACAATATGAGTGAAAAGCTGTGCTTTCATTTTGAATGGTGACACCCACAGACATCGTCACCCGATATAAATCAGAGGTAAGACTTTCTCATAGGTACATAGCTATTGGCTTATATATTATAGGCTTTACATTATAAAGAGAAACAAAAGATAAACCAAGACTGCTGTTCGGTCAATTTTCCTAACGGATAAACAGCTCTCCTTAATAGTAAACATGCTTTCACTTTCGTATTTTACATAAAACACACATTTACCGGTAGGAATGACATCTCACCCTACTCTTAATTCTCTCTTCATATAGTCGCTTATATGCCTATTACATATCCATAACACACTGCAGGGCTCAACAATAAGGACTGCCCAATGGCCCGGGGCCAGCGTGAGAGAGGCTTGGGACAGTAAACAGGATCATTACTGGACCGACCACTAAAGTTTAATTTGCCTGCGACTATTTGTTAATTGCGTGCATTTTAAGTTTGTGCTTTTAAGTCTTTAAATGCTACCTTCTCTGTGATGTCGTAAACACCATATTGCTTTTCGGTTCCTCTTATCTGATTGATGTTTTGAGCATGCAATTTTTTTCACTAGTATAGCGAAGTGATGGTTTCAACATCAAATTATAGGGGTAAAAGAAAATTCTAACATCTTGGAAGCAGACATTTACGTGGGTACAACACGATGAAAAAAGTGAAGTGATGATTTGCACAATCAGTATGACAAGTCTGCCACCTTTTGTTAAATCATTTCGAACTGCAATAAAATACTTGCCCATTTTCCATACTGTTCTTTTTGTTTGCAAAACACTTTGAATTTTGCTCATTATATATTTAGTAAAAAATGTTAAATATTTGAATTCTAGATTCACAGACATTATTTTGACACATTATTTAAAATATGTGGCTAAAAATAGCTATTAATTTTCTCTCTCTTTTTTTTTTTTTTTTTTTATTTATGAAAATTTTGCCAGGGCAAGTAAAAATCTGAATCATTGGCCCATACCTGTCAACCCTCCCATTTTTCCCGGGATTCTCCCATATTTTACAGTTCTATCCCTCTATCATCCCGTAAAGGTATTGTCCCGTATTTCTCCTGTATATTCAACCTTTCTCTGAAGAGTGGCAATAAACATTAAAGAGACGATCTTCCCTATACGCAACCCATACCGCCGTATCACCAGGGGCCGCCCCTTGCTCTTAAATGTGAGTCTGTTCTGTGCTTTCATTTTATGTAGGCATGAAAACACTTTGAAATAAATATAAAAGCAGCAGGATTCCCGTTGCCCTCCTATGAAATCCTCAAAACAGTCATATATCGGTGCGTGACTGTCAGCTGATGCGCTCCATAGTTCCAAACTGTGTACACGTGATTTAAGCGGAGCAAAGTCTGGGTTTTGGGTGCGTGTTTGAACAGACATACACAAATTAATAATAATAACATCTAAAGATGTCGATCTTGGTGGGGTTTTTTCAAACACAACTAATTTTGTCCTAAATGAGCATATAAAGTTAGGAAAGCAATCGAATGCTTTCATTATAACAGTAGATGTGTGCTATTTTAAAGTGACACCTCTGTTATTTAATGCAATCAAACAAAAAATCTAAATAAATGAGATTCATTCGTTGCTCTTTAATCAGAATGTGTAAGTTATACAGTGAAGAAATGATTAATGAGATTTGATAACTTGATTCAATTTCTTTATAATAGCTAATTTTAATAAGCTGAACTGTTTGCTAATGTATTTGCTGCTAATGTATACTATTTAATTTTTTCTTTTGTAAATAATAATATTTAAATATATTACTGACCGTTTAACTGTTTATTTATAATGAAACAGCCCCAGAAGAACATATTTAGTAATTTGGGGATTTTTTTTGGTGGGGGGGGGGGGGGGGGGGGTATCCCTTATTTTCACATCCCTATGTTGCCAGGTATGCATTGGCTTGATTGAACCAGTAGAAAAAATGCATAGCGTTGAACCCTGCACTGTGATATAGCCTGGTTTGGATTGTATTGCTTTCTCACTACAGTCGATCCGCTCCAGAGTTCATTTCAATTGAGCCGAGACCACTTCATTTAGGCGATCTAATTGTCAGTGGTGTAAAGTAACTAATGAAACACTCAAATTACTGTAATTGAGTAGTTTTTCTCAGAAATTGTAATTTACTAAGTATTTTTAAAAATGTGCACTTTTACTTTCCCTTGAGTACATTTTAGTGCAGTATCTGTACTTTTACTACTTTCCTTCAACCTGCAGTCACTACTTTATTTTTTCTTGTCTATGGGGATTAGAAAAATCAGTCCTGTGATTCCTGTCCAATCGCATCGCACATAGAAGGTAAATCGCATCATAATGAACTACCTCAAGATGTGTGCTTTACATTGCAGAAAACTGGCACACACCAACTGATTGGTGGAGAGGATTAAGTGGACAGGAGTGATTAAGCCAATTATGATATGAGGGCCATGATGGACAGAGGCCAGAGGGCAGATTTGGCCAGGATGCTACTCTTTTTCGAAGGACATCCTGGGATTTTTAATAACCACAAAGAGTCAAGACCTCGGTTTAACGTCTTGTCCGAAAGACCCACACAGACCACAGGTTGGACGCCCCTGCTGGCCTCACTAACACCACTTCTGGCAGCAACCTAGCTGCCCTGCTTAGCTTTAGTGGGCGACCATGTGATGATATGGCGGGCCAAATCAAAGGTCACCATGGGCCAACTTTTGCTCGCAGGCCTTAGTTTGGGCATCTCTGGTATAGACAAACTACGCCAAGTAGGAAAGATGCCAAGCTAAGTACTTAATTAGATACACCTGTGATTAATGTAATATGTGGCATAAATGTACTTTGTGGACACCAGTCCACAGGTATATGCTAATCGGCGTATCTCGACGCATCTGCATTTCCTCACGGTCGAAAATCCAGTCTATTGCTTACATAGGCTCCTCTTTTATTTGCCTTTGGTCCCCTCTTGATTTGTGAATTTCCATACTTCAAAGCACTCAACATGCTGCGCTTCCTCTGTTTTTTCAGTTTCTTTCAAATGTCATCTTTGTTGCCCCGGCGATCTCTCGCTGATTTATTGAAACCCACCGACACTTGAGTCTCTGTTATTGTCTGGTGTGTTTGGCCCCTCCTTCTTCTTTTGACGGGTGAGTGTCTCTCACTCATATCTCTGGCTGTGAGCATATGTGTGCGTTCCCCAGCCTGCCTCGCTCCACATCACGCAGTCCGTATGATTCTTTGTGCGCGGTAATTACTGACTTGGATCTCAGTCGTTTCACTCTCTCTCTCTCTCTCTCTCTCTCTCTCTCTCTCTCTCTCTCTCTCTCTCTCTCTCTCTCTCTCTCTCTCTCTCTCTCTCTCTCACTTCCTTATCATCTTATTTGTCTGATTTTCGCTCGGTATCCATTGCATTCTATGTTCTCCAGTCGCCCTTTGTGTGCTCCCCATTGTGCTTCTCTCTCTTCCGGGCCTCGTATGCCACTTACGTTGTCTCTCACGCACTTTCCTCATGCTCACTGCTGAGTTAATCACACTGCTGCTGGCCTATCTTTAAATCTATCATTTCTTCCCACTCGCGTGCATGTCCGCAGAGATCATCAGAGCACCGGCAAACTCATCTAATTCTCCCCCTCTCTTCCATTTCCCCAGTGGCTGAATGAACTGCCCGCCATTAGACTTTTCCGCCGTCACTTATTACTTCTCCCATTCCCCCGCGGGTACGGCCCTGTAAATGATACCGCTGCCTTTCACGAAGCCCTTGCATTCTCGGTGCCATCCATCAGTTCCCCCACGACACTTTACAGTAGCGCGCCAGCCTTTTAGCTCACACCCAGATCTGTCTGCCTGCTCGTGAGGTACCTGCGGTTTTATTCTGCTCTGTGTAATTAGTATGGCTATCTGGAATCTACACAATAATTAACAAGTTAAAGCCCCTGAAAATGTAAAATGGGATTATGATGTACAGCAGACCCTCTTTAGATGCCCCTGCTTCACTCCAGATGTCAAGAAATGGGGCAAAACTGAAGAGATAATAGGTCTGTAATACCTGGCGGAAATATTGAATTGCATTCTCATCAGTCCCACATCTGGCATGTATAAACATCTGCTTTAACATTTATTGAAGAGAGTTATGAGTTGCTTGGGAATATTTTAGTTTTTTTGGTATACTTCATACTTTGATCCCTCAGTTTTGAGAAAAAAAAAAGCACATAAGCTGCAATCTTTGAGAAACCATAAGTACAATTGCTAAGTCGTGTTGCACAAAATGTTGGGTTGTCATAAACCAACATTGGGTTGAACATGGACAAACAAAATGCCAATTGTCAATTGAATTTAAATGACACTTTTTAACCCTACAGTTGTTGTTTAATAGTGTTTAGAGAGTAAAAGAATAGTGTTTTTCCACCTAAATTTAATTCAAGAGTTCACACATAGATAATGCTTGACTATGTAGCAGATTTGGTATGCTGTCCCGGGAGAGAACCTTGAGCTCGGAGATAGATGATCCCAAGGCTCCCGCATGGTCATTGAGCGTTAGGAGGGATACGAAATCAGATAGTTCTCAAGAGCTCCCCTGTTTTGTTTAGCCTATACCTTGATTAATAAGACGGCTCTACCGAAATAGGCCGCCAACCACACCAGTGTGTACGCATTAAGTGCATGTGAGTGTTATTATTATTTAATTTACTTGTGTCACATGTCTTTAGACTGTGGGAGGAAACCGGAGTACCCGGGAAAAACCCACGTGAACATGGGGAGTACATGAAAACTCTGTACAGAAAGTGCTGACTGGCTCAACTAGTACTTGAACCAGCAACATTCTTGTTGTGAGGCAGCATTGCTAGCCACTGAGCCGCCGTGTCACTCGATCCTAGAATTGAGGAGAAGGGATGGATGGAGGGGTTCTTCCAAAACGAAGATAGGGAATGAACTTAGGCTGGATATTTATGTTAAATTTGGAATAATCCGATTGGCTAGCTAATGATTAGCGACAGGGACCAGCTGCAGTCAATCATATCACATGCTCCTCCCGAAATTAGTTTGTGAAACTTCACTCCATATACTTAATATGTAAAGGCTAAAAATCAACCCAATTGGCAACCCATCATTGCGCAAATATTGCACAGAACACATAATTGGGTTAAATGAATGTGTCTGAAATGTACAAAATCATTAACAAGTTAAAGCCCCTGAAAATGCCAAATGGGATTATGATGTGCTGCAGACCCTCTTTAGATGCCCCTGCTTCACTCCAGATGGCAAGAAATGGGGCAAAACCGAAGAGATAATAGGTCTATAATACCTGGCGGAAATATTGAAATTTATTCTCATCCATCTCACATCTGGCATGTATAAACATCTACTTTAATTGTTTATAGAAGAGATTTAGGAGATGTTTAGAATTTTTCAAAAGTTTTTTTGGTATACATTATGTTTTGTGCCTTCAGATTGGGTTGAATATGGACAACAATATGTTGGGTTAGTTTTGTAAATTGAATATAAATGACTCTTTTTAACTCTACGATTGGATTTGTCCATATTTGACTCAATGCTTTGTTACAGCAACCCAATATTGATTGTGACCCAATCCAATCTTTTTGTTGACCATTCAGTTTTACTCTGCCTAAATAAGATAAATAAATAAGCTCCCCATGGTAAAGGAGGAAAGGAGGAGATGGGGTGGATGGGGGGATTCTTCAAAAAACAAAGATGAGGGAATAAAGTTAGTCGGGCTATTTATAGTGACTTTTGAATGATCTGATTGGCTTACTAATGATTACAGATGAGAGACCAGCTGCGATCAATCTTATCACGTGCTCCTCTCAAAATTAGTTTGTGAAACTTCACATATTCACTGAACTTGGGCTGTTGAGTGTGATATGTTTTGCATACTAATGAAGCATTTTTGCAGAAGTAGATAGAGCTGATAGTGATGCACAGGCCTGATTGTCTAAAATTAACTTGAGCTGGGCAGCTAGAAACTTCGTGTCAGCAGAAAGGTGTTAAAACTGAACACAGAATATGTGCAGTTGAGAAAAGTCTTATGCTTTTATTGTTGTGCATAAAATTTGTAGAAAAAGAGGACTTATGTCTGGGGTGCGGCCAATGGAGGACTGGAGAATGATAGACAAGTGACGAACTCTACCAAACTCCACCTGTTAATATCAGCTGCCTATATAAGCTGAAGTGAGGAAATGGAAATTGTTGCGCACCTCCTGAATGTAACTTTTGCATTGCATTGAGGATACCAGAATTCTGTGAATCAAATTATTCACTTGTATCCAATAAATTGCTAATATGTTAAACCTTGAAGAAAAACCTCTTCTAACCTTTTTTATTAAACACGCATGGAATTGATTGAATATTCCTACAAAATCAACCCAACAAGCAACCCAGCACTGCATAAATATTGTACTCAATACATGATTGGATTAAATGAACGTGGCTAGCTGAAATGTACAAGATCATTAACAAGTTAAAGCCCCTGAAAATGTAAAATGAGATTATGATGTACAGCAGACCCTCTTTAGATGCCCCTGCTTTACTCTAGATGTCAAGAAATGGGGCAAAACCAAAGAGATAATAGGTCTATAATACCTGGCGGAAATATGGAATTGCATTCTTATTCGTTTCACATCTGGCATGTATAAACATCTACTTTAATCGTCTGCATAAAAAGATTTATTAGTTACTTGGGATTTTTTTTAAAGTTCTTTTGGTATACCTTATGT
Source organism: Danio kyathit (assembly GCA_903798195.1). Lineage (NCBI taxonomy): Eukaryota > Metazoa > Chordata > Actinopteri > Cypriniformes > Danionidae > Danio > Danio kyathit. Next base: position 68,316,851 of record LR812521.1, on the reverse strand, counting down.
TTTGAGCCTTCAGTTTTGAGAAAAACTGCACATTTACTTCACCAATAAGCTGGCATCTTTGAGAAACCATAAGTACAATTGCTAAAGGCTGATTTATACTTCTGAGTCAAGCGCATGCGTATGCTACGGCGCAGCCTACGCGTGGACGCATAGCCCCTCGCTGTGGCCATCGGTGACGTTGACACGCACCTATCAAAAAATGTAACGCGTACGCGTAGCGCAAGCTCTGTGATTGGTCGGCTTGGTAGCGCTGACGAGTGTGGGCGGAGGTTGCGCCCGAGTGTCTACAAGTGTGGAGTCCTGTGAAGGAGCTCCGGATGGAGACTGTTGTTTTGTGTTTACCTTATGATTAAAGTTGTTGCACGTCTGCCTTTTCCCACCTCAAAATGAGCGAATGTGAGCCACTTGTACATTAAGGAAGTGTTCAGGAAAAATAAAACACCAGCGAAGAAACTCGACACAGAGGAACATAAACACCTACTGCCAGCTAGCGTTTGGAAGTGTATTGCAGAGAAACAGAAACGGCGCGCAGAAGTATAAATGCACGGCTACGCGCGAGGCTTGCGCCGTGGCTCACGCCGTGGCTCACGCCGATCACTTGACGAAGAAGTATAAACCAGACTTAAGTCGTGGTGCTCTTACACTCTAAAAAATGCTGGGATGTCATAACCCAACATAGGGTTGAATATGGACAACAAAATATTGGGGTCATTTTGTCAAATGAGTTAAAGTGACACTTTTGAACCCTTTGGCTGGATTTGTCCATATTTTACCCAATGCTTTGTTACAGCAACTCAACTTTATTAAAGTGTAATTGTTATTTATTAGTATTTAAAGACCATTCAGATTTACTCTGCCTTTTCTACTGTTTTGTTGCACCTAAAATTTAATCTACACACTAAGTATGTAAAGGCTAAAAATCAACCCAATTGGCAACCCAGCACTGCGTAAATATTGCACATAATACATGATTGGTTTAAACGAATGTGGCTAGCTGAAATGTACACAATCATTAACAAGTTAAAGCCCCTGAAAAAGTAAAATGGGATTATGATGAGCTGCAGACCCTCTTTAGATGCCTCTGCTTCACTCCAGATGTCAAGAAATGGGGCAAAACCGAAGAGATAATAGGTCTATAATACCTGGTGGAAATATTGAATTGCATTCTCATCCGTCTCACATCTGGCATGTATAAACATCTGCTTTAATTGTTTGTAGAAGTGATTTATGTGTTGCTTGGGATTTTTTTTTAAGTTTATCTGTATACATTATACTTTGATCCCTCAGTTTTGAGAAAAAAAAGCACATAAGCTGCATAATTTAATAAACCATAAGTACAATTGCTAAGTCATGTTGCTCTTACACTCTAAAAAAATGCTGGGTTGTTGAATATGGACAAACAAAATGTTGGGTTAATTTAGTCAATTGAATTTAATGACACTTTTTAACCCTACCATTGGATTTGTCCATATTTGACTCAACACTGGGTTACAGCAGTGTGCAATTGTTGTTTAATTGTGTTTAGAGACCTAACATTTAGACCTAAGACCTAAGATCTAACATTTAATCCACACAATAAAATGGAAGGGTTAAAATCAACCCAACTGGCAACCCAGCACTGCACAAATATTGCACACAATACATGATTGGGTTAAATTAATGTGGCTATCTGAAATGTACATGATCATTAACAAGTTAAAGCCCTTGAAAATGTAAAATGGGATTATGATGTGCTGCAGACCCTCTTTAGATGCCCCTGCTTCACTCCAGATGTCAAGAAATGGGGCAAAACCGAAGAGATAACAAGTCTATTATACCTGGCGGAAATATCTATTTGTATTCCCATCAATCTCACATCTGGCACTGGTAAACATCTACTTTAATAGTAGTCTGTAGAAGTGATGTACTATTAAGATAATATATATTTGTCTGCATACACGTTTACATTTAAAATTGCTTTAATAGTAATTACATATGGTGTAATTTTAAGCATGGTGTAAAATCAAAGTATACTAATTTTACAGAACCAAGTTTACAGAATTTACTAATTACTCCTCTCTCTCTCTCTCTCTCTCTCTCTCTCTCTCTCTCTCTCTCTCTCTCTCTCTCTCTCTCTCTCAAGTGACTCCAAAAATATATGACTTTACATTTTGTTGAACACCAAAGAAGATATTTTACAGAAAGCCAAGAACATGTAACCACTGTTGGCAAAATTTTAATTTCTGAGTGAACTATCCCTTTAAAAGTGCAGTTTGACACCCAGTGGATGTACTAGGTATTGCACACCTGGTCAAAACACATACAAGTGCAGGTTGCCAGATTGACAACACCAACAGGAGTGGCCTAACTCTCGAACCTAAAGGCTGATTTATGTCGTGTTCTGCATAAAAGCAACGACACTCAATAGAAGAAATATTTTTGATATTAAAAGGAGTTTTTGTCCTAACCAACACCTGAAATTTATATTTTAGAAACAGCTTCTATTTCTTGCAGCTGAACAACAGGATAAACTGACAATGATCACCTCAGGTACACTTCATGTGCTTTATTGTGTTAAATGCTAACAATGTGAGCTTTTTACATGACATTTATTGCCATATTACTGAAAGCAGCAGCAGATAGATCTCAGAAAAAAGTTTGAAATTGAACTTTAGAATTGTGACTCAGTGCAAGCCAACACATATCAGTGATTCAGCATGTGCATTTAATAATGTTAAAGAGGAGATTATAAACCTTACCATTTTGTTGGAGTGCAGTAAGTGCACTATTCTGTGCTTCTGAGTGGCTGTATTTAAATTTATATCACATTTCATCTGGTGCAAACAGCCAATTTGCTTATCACTGCGTATCTCATCACGTAGCGCATTGTTAGGACACGGGGTTACAATGTAACCTGCTCACCTAATGTTTACGTTCGTAATATTTATTTTATTTGCTAATTATTAACCACCTCATCTGGAACTCTGAATCTGCGTCTCAATTCGGAGTCTGCTAATGTCCTGACTGAATACATCAAATACGTGTTTTTTCATTAAGGCAACCTAGGGTGCTGAAATCTAATTGGTTAAACTGGCATTTGGTGGGTTAAATGACCAAAACAAAGACAGCTGTGGCAACACGGTGGCGCAATAGGTAGTGCTGTCGCCTCACAGCAAGAAGGTCGCTGGTTCGAGCCTCGGCTGAGTCAGTTGGCTTTACTGTGTGGAGTTTGCATGTTCTCCCCGCGTTCGGGTGGGTTTCCTCCAAGTGTTCCGGTTTCCCCCACAAGTCCAAAGACGTGGTACAGGTGAATTGGGTAAGCTAAAATTGTCCGTAGTGTATGTGTGTGAATGAGAGTGTATGGGCGTTCCCAGTGATGGGTTGCAGCTGGAAGGGCATCCGCTGTGTAAAACATATGCTGGATAAGTTGGCAGCTCATTCCGCTGTGGTGACCCCAGATTAATAAAGGGACTAAGCCGAAAAGAAAATGAATGAATGAATAAAGGCAGCCGTTCCGGCTTTTCAAAGCAGATTATCTGACTTTAGCATTGTTGTTTCAGATAAACTAGAATGCTCACTTAGCATGTTTCTTAAATATCTACAAACATATTATGGTATTTTTATGCTTTAGGAGAGTCAAAAACCTACATACAGCACTTTTTTTTTTGAATACAGCATGAAATGTAAGTTTTGGATTGTTATTCTTCTTTATTGTGACGTGGTTTTCAAATGAAAAAAAATGTAATGCATGGATTGATTTTGTCCAGTGGGAATTGAGTGGATCTATATTATTTGCTATTGCTGTGATCTTATGAGAGCAGCACATAAAATGATACCAAGAATGAAGACCAAGCGCCAAATGTAAAGTAAAAATCACCGCTGGTGAGTGTATGAAACAGTGTTGCCCACCAGTAGATTGGTGTCTTTTTAATTATTTCTAACAATGCCTGACAGTGCGATATGGTTAAGCTTGATAATCAAATTGTTGTAAATAATTAAATATGCAAAGTAATGAGCAGCACTGTGACCTTTTGACGTGACAGCAGCTCGTGAACAGTGTCTCAGAGCTACTCCATTTGCAGTAAATGATCCAAAAAGTGCTTTGAGTCTGTAATAACGTGCATCTGAAAACGCAATATGCACTAAACTTCTTTCCACGTTCGTAATGAAAGCTGTAGACATAAAAAAAAAAATTTTATAGGAAAAAGTTTTATGCTGAAATAAAAGTCCATGAACAGTTTAACATTTGAAAGAGAAAAAAAAAAAAATTACAGTTTGTACGTAGAATAACAATTATAATGCTACTGCTACTACTACTACTAATAATGATTATTGTATTAAATGTTTATCAGTTACTTCAGTAGTTGTATATATATATATTTCTTTATTTATTTGCTTAAAATGTATTATATTTTACTGTATAGTTTTAGAATAATAGTAATAATAAATGAATACATAAATTAATTAATACAATATAATAATAATAATAATAATAATAATAATAATAATAATAATAATAATAATTTGTTCCCAGAACTGGGTTGCGACTAGATGGGCATCCGCTGCGTAAAACCAGCGGTTCATTCCGCTGTGGCGTCCCCTGATTAATAAAGGGACTAAGCCGAAGGAAAATGAATGAATGAATAATCATTTGATTACTGAACAAATTTCGCCAAGTCACTGGCCTTTGTTAGGTGTGGCAAAATGTTACCTTTAGCCTATGCATATGAGTGTCAGGTTGTATCTGCAATATTACACACACACAGGCGCGCGCACACACATTCCAAAGAAGTAGTTCACTTCAAATGATATTAGCTCTATTTTTTGCATATATGTTGTTGTTCTGGTGTGTTATTTTTATGTATATACATTCACCGCCACTTTATTAGGTACACCTGTCCAACTGCTTGTTACCGCAAATTTCTAATCAGCCAATTACATGGCAGCAACTCAATGCCTTTAGGCATGTAGACATGGTCTACAGTTCAAACTGAGCATCAGAATGGGGAAGAAAGGTCATTTAAGTGACTTTGAACGTGGTAGGGTTGTTGGTGCCAGACGGGCTGCTCTGATCTGATGATCTACTGGGATTTTAATGCACAACCATCTCTAGGGTTTACAGAGAATGGTCTGAAAAAGAGAAAATATCCAGTGAGCAGCAGTTCTGTGGGCACAAATGTCTTGTTGATGCCAGAGATCAGAGGAGAATGGCCAGACTGGTTCGAGCTGATAGAAAGGCAACAGTAACTAAAATAACCACTCGCTACAACCGAGGTATGTAGAAGAGCATCTCTGAACACACAACACGTCCAAGATTGAGGCAGATGGGCTACAGCAGCAAAAGACCACACCGGGTGCCACTCCTGTGAGCTAAGAACAGGAAACTGAGGTTACAATTCGCACAGGCTCACCAAAATTGAACAATAGAAGATTGGAAAAACGTTGCCTGGTCTGATGAGTCTTGATTTCTGCTGCAACTTTCGGATGGTAAGGCCAGAATTTGGCATCAACAACATGAAAGTATGGATCTTTCCTGGCTTGAATCAATGGTTCAGGGTGGTGGTGGTGGTGGTGTAATAATGTTGGGATATTTTCTTGGCACACTTTATACCCATTAGCACCAAGCATTGTGAGCATCATGTCAACGCCACAGCCTCCTTGAGAATTATTGCTGACCATGTCATGTCCATCCCTTTATGACCATAGTATACCCATCTTCAGATGGCTACTTCCAGCAGGATAGCGAAAAGCACAAATCATAAAGCGCAAATCATCTCAGACTGGTTTCTTGAACATGACAATGAGTTCACTGTACTCAAATGGCCTCCACAGTCACCAGATCTCAATCCAATAGAGCACCTTTGGGATGTGATGAAATGGGAGATTCGCATTATGGATGTGCAGCCGACAAATCTGCAGCAACTGCGTGATGCTATCCTGTCAATATGGACCAAAATCTCTGAGGAATATTTCCAGTGCCTTGTTGAATCTATGCCACAATGGATCAAGGCCGTTCTGAAGGCAAAAGGGGGTCCAACCAAGCCCTAGTAAGGTGTACCTAATAAAGTGGCCGGTGAGTGTATGTAATTGTTGAAGGTAGGCAGTTTTCTTGCTTCACGTGTTTATTGTTATGACTACTTATAATTGCACAGAAGTGTCAGAATGTGTAATGTTTGTATGCCTCTGCTATACTTTAATGATGATTGCTTACTTTTCACACTTATTCTGGCACTGTACAATTTCCCTATCCACATCCATTGTAAGTGCATTACTGTTAATGCATTTTAATGCATCAAGGACCATTCAATATTATTTGCTGTGGAAGCACAGATGCTATCAATAGAGCCTAAAGAAATATCTGATGAAAATCTATTTACTTGCCCTCGTGTGGTTCCAAATCTATATGAATTTCCTCTGTTGAACAAAAATCATGAAAGCTCCAATCCACATTCATTTTAATTGGATGAAAAAGAGCGATCAGCGCAGTCATGAACATTTTGTGCTCATGAAATCATTTGGGAATGAGCTGATGGTGACAGAATGTTTATTTGTGTGAGAACTAACCCTTTATGTTGCATTCAGCCTGGAGTGTTCCTGTAAGGTGTTTGTTTCCCATATGAGAGACATGATGTTCTCCTACAGTCCTTCATACTACTGTAGCTCATTCCACTGCTTTACCAAGCATGCATTAAGCATCCAGCTTCACGGATAACACTGGCCCTCAGGTTTGGGCATGTGATGTCATAGTTAGTGACATCTGTTTTTCTTTGTGCACCAACTGACTAAGCTGCACCATGTTCACCCTCTTCTGACCTGCCCATACCTTCCCTACTAAAGCCTAGAAGAGTGAATTCAGGAGCTTTTCCACAGTGCAGCGCAGCCCCAATGCAACAGATATGATTACAGGATTATTTAGGTCTAAATGCTTAGATTCACTGAGCACCTGCTTTTGCACTGAGGCAGAGTTTTTTACATACTGTAAATACTCTTACAAATTATATTGGTGATTATGTGCTTGCCAGATGTAAAGGAAAGGATTATTGACACTGTGAATGACACGTATAGAAAAATAAAAACTAACACTTAATAATAATTAAAAAAATAAATACTGAACATTGCAATCAAATGTCTTAATTAGTAAATTGAAGTTTTAAAAAAAAAAATATATATCTGTCTACTAGATTAAATTACATAGAGTGAATGTGAACGTAGTCTAGTACCTTGACATAATAAAGTACAAGCACCAATAGTTAATAGGCAACAACTTACAGTATAACTGGGCCTATCATTGAGTCTATGTATTTGCTTGTTTAAATGTCTGTAAATTTGTAGTTATTCAGTTTTTTAATTAATTTCACTAATATTATTGTGATATAATAATAGTAATATTAAAATGTTCATATGATTTATTTACAATACAGTTTGTAAAGTAATATGTTCTGTCTTTAAGTAGATATATTATATGAGAGACTTGCTTTGTTAACCAAATATGTGGCTCTAATTGGATTTGCATTGTAAACATTAAATAAAGGTTAATAAACATTATTACGTTTTTAGTTATGATACCCCTAAAATCGTTCCACATAAAGCCGCAGATTTTTTACAAAAGTCTCAGCAGAAATAGCAAAAAATATCCGCAGATTCTGTTTGGCCCTACTTATAACTAGCGATAGTTATAGGCAATAACTGATAAACATTTAAGGCAGACCAGTCAACTCGTACTGTATGCTCATTTTGTTGAACCTGTCTGTTTATTTTTAAAGCAATTGTGTTAAAGTTTAAATGAAAGCAACATTTACAATGTTTATTTATTATTAAAGTTACTAATCTGTGCAGAAAGAAGAATCCAGTCTGTTAAAAAAAAAAGTTTGTTTTGGTAATCTTCAATCAAATTCTGGCCTTTTGCTTTTGCGTTTGGTGGTCCTTTTCTGCTGATGTAAGTTTGACAGCTTCATTCACAATATTTTTAACTATGGCCCTCTTTTATTTATTTTTATTTTTAATTTTTTTAAATCCCAGGTTCTGCTGCTTTGTATTGTCAATCTTAAACCAATCAGGAGCCCGTGGGATCATAGTGAGCACTCCAGCTTGGCCCCACACTGATCCAACCATGCCCCTCTTTCCGTTAGTTTGCTATGAGAGAATGATGCAAGAAAGCCCCGCCTATTACTCAATATTCAGTTTCCGTTGGAAGTACTTCAACATATTGAAATAAAAGTCTTACCAACTTCAGGTTCACATAGGGTATAAAACAGGAATTTGTGCTGAAAAATTACCCATGATGTTGTTCAGAAAATGTCACCAGTGAAAAAGTCAGCTCCACACACTTCACAAATTATGTAATCGAAATTCAGTATTTGTACATTTACAATAAAAAGCAAACAAACTTGGATGTATATGAACACTGCTTCCAACTGTTAGCAAGCAATCCCCTTGTTAACCTCCTAGGACCCGAGTGTCCACATACGTGGACAGCGTGTTTTTAGCTCTTAAGTGGCTATTTAAAATACTTTGAATGTTTTATATTTTGTTACAGACATACAGTGTCATCCTGCAATCGATTTGCAGCATATGAAATGTCCCAAACCCTATTTTTAACTGTCCAAAATGGGAAAAAAAATGTTGTTTTTACTCTCTGATAGTTAAAGCAAGTTCAAAAAAAATTCTATGTTAAATATGCATAAAAGAAAATTCAAGACAAAGTGTTTTATGTAAATTCGGACCACGAGTCCACATATATGGACATCATTTTTCTCTAAAAGTACATCATATCAAAAGATGATACTTAGATTTTTATTCTAATTAGGTTCCAATAAGCCCAAATAGCAAAGAGAAATAAAAAATGCATGTAAAAAAACACCTTGGGCCTTAAGAGGATATGTGTGATGTCATGCAAAGTGGCTTTCGTGTCCAAGAATTCTATCAAACTGTATGGAGACTCAACAAATGGTAATAATCCATGCCTAATATCCGACTGCCAGAAAGTGATACATTTTTTATAAATTGTTAAAATATTGGTGTCTGTGATGCAGCAAGCCCAGAGACTGTCCAGTACACCATGATTTTATATAAAATTCACTTTAATGTGTGATGTGACTAAATAGTGGTCATACAGTAATATAATATTTCTCAATACAAATGAGTAGTGGCTTGGACTCGTAAACAGTATTTTATACGTCATGACTTAAGCAGATAGCATGTTAAATGCTTCGGGCCAGATCACACCGAATGTGCTTTTTGCTTTGAGAGGCGCATCTTTCGAATGATTCATTAACGGCCACAAAGCGTTTTGCACTATGCTTATGCACCCTGCGCGCCTCGCGTTTTAACCTCCTGCTGCGCCTTGCATTTTTTCCTTTGCACGCGGTGCACTCGCAGTTAAAAAAAAGTCTGAGCAGAAAAAGTGCGCTACGTCAGTTGCGCCTTTTTCATTCTCCAATCAAATGAAAGTAGAGGTGGGGTTTCCGTTGAGGTGACAGCAGTGTTTGTGTTGTCAAGATGACTATGGAAACTTTTAAAGATGGAGAAGAGACTTGTGGTCGCTGTTTCAAATTATCCAGTGCTGTATGACTTTACAAATCTCACAATAACACAACAAATCTTTACAAAAATCACAATATTATTGAATATTACAATTGTAGCAATATCAACAGCAACACTCGTGCACAATACGCAGCAGATTCAGTCGTTGTCTAACGACATAAAAAAGCGCACGCACTTCTTTTGTCTCGTCAACAAAAAAGGCACTGTGGTGCGCCTCGCGTTTTTGGAACGTAAAATCACGTTCGGTGTGATCGGCCCCTTAGTCTGCTTCTGCAGTAAAGCAGGAAAGACATACTATTATGTATGCATCATGCATCAATAGCAATATGAAAGCAGCCTATGGACCCTTTTCACAAGACTGTTATGACTTGTTTTATGGTCCTCATAATCTTAAATACTTGAAAGTTTTTAAATTTTTCTTATTTGCATTTATGAATGTAATATATCATCTTTGCATCAAATTACAAAAAACGAATTACTGCTTGTGCGAGGTGTTTCTAATGCAGCGTCTATGGGGCTGAGAGTAAATTTGACGTAATTCTCTCCTCTGGCTGCCGTTATCAGTCTCACACAATTTTTCTGAAAGTCTCGATAACACCATCGTGTAGTTTTTCTTTTATTATTTCAGCAAATAGGATTGTAAAAAATGTATTTGTTGTACTCTCCCATTCACTGTGCTCTAAGTTTACCCATCCATGGCGCCTTCTGCTACTGAGAAACCCAGAAATGTGAAAAGGGTCTATAAAAGCTCTCAACACAGCCAAAACTTCTAAAACCATTCCTCATCTTGGTAAAAAAAAAAAAAGATATTACGTTCACATATTACATGAATTGCATTTTTTTTACTCCATTTTTACTACAAGTGCCATAACTAGCATTTTAATAGATTTAATACATTTAAGTTCCGATGTCATTCTTGATTCTCTCTTTATTTGGGTTAGATCTATCTTAAACATATTCATTGCAATATATGCTGAACATACACCGTGTTCCAAATTATTATGCAAATGATATCTTTCTCTGGTTTTCATAATTAGTCAATGCAAATGACAGTCAGTATAATTTTCAAGTAATCAACCATTAGGGTATATGATAACAGCATTTATTTTAAAAATAAAAAACTGAAAATTGACTGTTCCAAATATTATGCACAACAGAGTTAAAACATTTTATAGGTTGTAAAGAAGTGAAAACAGGCATTTGCTGAATTTGCAGCATTAGGTGGTCATATTTACTGAAGTCAAAAGCTATTTCAATGGAAAATATCCTAACAAGGCAAAGTACATCTTAACATAGGACCCCTTCTTTGATATCACCTTCACAATTCTTGCATCCATTGAACTTGTGAGTTTTTGGAGAGTTTCCGCTTGAATCTGTTTGCAGGATGGCAGAATAGCCTCCCAGAGCTGCTGTTTTGATGTAAACTGCCTCCCACCCTCATAGATCTTTTGTTTGAGGATGCTCCAAAGGTTCTCAATAGGGTTGAGGTCAGGGGAGGATGGTGGCCACACCATGAGTTTCTCATCTTTTATGCCCATAGCAGCCAATGACACAGAGGTATTTTTTGCAGCATGAGAAGGTGCATTGTCATGCATGAAGATGATTTTGCTACGGAAGGCACGGTTCTTCTTTTTGTACCATGGAAGAAAGTGGTCTGACAGAAACTCTACATACTTTGCAGAGGTCATTTTCACACCTTCAGGGACCCTAAAGGGGCCTACCAGCTCACTCCCCATGATTCCAGCTCAAAACATGACTCCGCCACCTCCTTGTTGACGTCGCAGCCTTGTTGGGACATGGTGGCCATCCACTAACCATCCACTACTCCATCCATCTGGACCATCCAGGGTTGCACGACACTCATCAGTAAACAAGACTGTTTGAAAATTAGTCTTCATGTTTTTCTGGGCCCACTGCAACCTTTTCTGCTTGTGAGCATTGGTTAGAGGTGGCCGAATAGTAGGTTCACGCACAACCGCAAGCCTCTGGAGGATCCTACACCTTGAGGTTCGTGGGACCCCAGAGGCACCAGCAGCTTCAAATACCTGTTTGCTGCTTTGTAATGGCATTTTAGCAGCTGCTCTCGTAATCCGATAAATTTGTCTGGCAGAAACCTTCCTCATTCTGCCTTTGTCTGCACGAACCCGTCTGTGCTCACAATCAGCCACAAATGTCTTCACAGTACGATGATCACGCTTAAGTTTTCGTGAAATATCCAATGTTTTCATACCTTGTCCAAGGCATTGCACTATTTGATGCTTTTCGCCAGCAGAAAGATCCTTTTTCTTTCCTATATTGCTTGAAACATGTGGCCTGCTTAATAATGTGGAACGCCCTTTTTAAGTACTTTTCCTTTAATTGGGCTCATCTAACAAACTCGTTATCACAGGTGTCTGAGATTCATTTGAGTGATCCAAAGAGCCCTAAGACACAATACCATCAATGAGTTTAATTGAAAAACCAAATAAATTAGTGTTTATATCACATACATTCAATTTGCATAATAATTTGGAACACGGTGTAAGTATGGTAACCTAAAACCCAACAAAATTTGGTAACCTAAAACCCTGTTAAAAACTGTTAGCAACCAATCCGCTTATTAAGTGTGACGTCGCGCAAAACGGCTTCTGGGTCCAAGTGCTATATGAAACTGTATGGGGAGACTTAAAAAATGGTAATAATAGCAAAATATATTAGTTTTGTCAAAGTCGCTTTGATAGAGACAGTTATTGTGGACGTTTTTGCTCAGATAAAGTATTTTTCACTAGAGACAAATATAATTATATATTATACAAATCACAAATGAAATAAAGGGATTCTAGAATGGATATTTTTTCTGATTTGATTGTATTTAGTTTTTGCACCAGTTTTATATGTATGTTTGTCTTGCGTTCATGGAGCTTCAATTCTAGGTAAAATAGTCAAGTTTAAAGATAATATAAGTGACTCATAAACGCCCCCCTCCCCCACGCTTGCTTTCAAATGCAAATACGAACAAAAAACATGAAATATGAGAGGCTATAGCCATAGCGTTTCTCTGACAGTGTATTTAATGATATAAATATCCATTTTAAATTCTCAAGTTGCATTTGGTCCCTTCGCAAAGAGGTCACTTCTCACAGTCTGCTGTTTAGCATTAGCGCGGCAGAATTCCGCGAGGAGCGTGTCGGATCTGCGTGGAGGTGTGAGCAGTCCTGAATTCTGCTCGTTATCAGACAGACAACCTGAATCAACCTGCTCCACAGCGGCAGCCTTCATTCCCATTCTCACATTTTGATGATAAGCTGTGAAGTGACATCCGTCAAGGGATCTTGGACCCTCTCGGAGCATGCGAGCGTGTCTGAATGTGTGTGCGTGATCACTGTGGACTTTCGTCTCCGGGGGCGGCAGTTCTGAGAGAGACCGACAATCCTGTGTCACCGAGTTGTCAGTTGCACAGATCCTCGCATATGCATTTACTCGCAGCCTCATTCGCATGCGCACACACAAAGACACCAGAGACATCACAGAGACAGTTGTCAGAGCAATAGACGGGTGAGATAATGTAGGTTGGGCAGCAGAAAGCACACCAGGGAGAGTCTAGTTCAAATCGAGGACAGCAAACAAATCAGAGCTGAGTCGAGTGTATTACCGCACCTGGGGTTTGAGAGATATGAAGAGCGTCTCTCGGTTAATATGTATGCGATCCACCTGTTATGTTCGAGGCTGGGCTTCCTGTTGTTCTACCTGATAAACATGGTCTCCGGGGATTTGTAAACCCTAGAGAGACTGGCTTCAACCCACTTGTTAATTATGAGAAAGTGGCAATCCTGCTGGCTGGGGAGGGACAGATGGTCGCGGTATCAGCAGAATATGGCTCTGACTGTCACACTGAACCACCATCCAAGACAATGCCGCGTTCAAACGTACTAACCTATAATGAATTACCTCGCAAATACACGCCTCCATGCTGAACATTAGTCATTTAGACAGCATTATCACTCGGTCCAACGAATCAGCTCACAGATATATATGAATAATGCTTCCTCTGTGGATTTATAATGCAGAATTTTCATGTTTGCTAAGTTGGTATGTCATGGTTTGGAGGTTGCACGTGGTTTAGCTTATCCTTTGAGATGAAAAATGAGTGCGAGGATGCGTCGGCCAGCTCAGTTGGAGTCGGCTGTGGTCTGGTCATGTGTGAACTGGGCTGGAAACTACTGTTTCTGAGTCACTCGCATTACATAACCTGCAGACAACTAACATTTCGTTCGAAAAAATGTAGATTCGGGGTGGTACCAGACATCCTACAAGTGGTAATGGTGATGTCTAAATTGTCTCTCAGCTTCCTGCTGTGTAGAGTCAGACCTGAGCGGTATTTAATACACTGTAATTGTTTCTTACTGAAACCACAGCGAATGATTCACTGCCAAATTAGAAAGGGTTCTTGCATTATTGATGCTAGGGCACTGCAGCTATTGACAAACAACCAGCTAAGCTGTTCATGACATCACAGTGCTGAGTTACAGTAATGGACACAGCTCCAGTCTCTCGGGATCATATCTTGATCCCTGTAAGACTGATTCAGGAGATGGAGCTCGTCTGATCTGGTTGCCCTGTCTGTAAGCAGAACAGTCATGGGATAAAACTATAGACTTTCATGGCATTTAAAGGCTTGAGTTTCCTTGTGTGCCTTGGGACTACCTTCCATGCTGGGACTGAATTTATGCTCAAATCTGAGAACTTTTTTAGCATCTAGGTTTCTGTAGGTTAAGATGAGTTTCATCTGATCACTAGTGGATGACGTGTAAAAGGGGAGCAAAACATTATCTACTTTTGACCACTTCTAGAGTTTCATCAGATATGATTGTTTTGTGGTGTAAATGTTCATGTGGTTGAATGTATTGAAACAGCTGCACTCACTGACCACATCACTAGGTACACCTGTCCAACTGCTCATTAATGCAAATTGCTAATCAGCCAATCGCATGGATCCATCCATCAACGGTTCAGGCTGGTGGTAGTGGTGTAATGGTGTGGGGGATATTTTCTTGGCACACTTTGGGCCCATTAGTACCAATTGAGCATCATGTCAACACCACAGCCTACCTGAGTATTGTTGCTGACCATGTCCATCCCTTTATGACCACAGTGTACCCATCTTCTGATGGCTACTTCCAGCAGGATAACGCACCATGTCATAAAGCACAAATCATCTCAAACCGGTTTCTTGAACATGACAATAAGTTCACTGTACTCAAATGGCCTTCACAGTCACCAGAACTCAATCCAATAGAGCACATTTAAGATGTGGTGGAATGGGAGATTCACATCATGGATGCGCAGCTTACATATCTGCAGCAACTGTGTGATTCTATCATGTCAGTATAGACCAAAATCTCTGAGGAATATTTTCAGTGCCTTGTTAAATCTATGCCATGGAGGATTAAGGCAGTTATGTAGGCAAAAGAGGGTTCAACACCTTACTAGTAAGGTGTACCTAATAAAGTGGCCGGTGAGTGTACAGTACTATCTTACCTACTATCTTTCTTAAATTACATATACATGACCACAATGTAGGCAAAAAAATGGAAAAGCATGCGCGTTTAAAAACTTTTACATGACATTTTTAAAATGATCCATGTTTACACATCCAAGAAAATGAACTAAAATGCTGTATTTCATATAGCAGACTAGTAATTGGCACTGTCATCTTGCTAGTAAATAGTACTTGTCTGTAGGGAAGTGACGACATGCCATTGGTGTCTCGGTGCTGGCGGGTATGAGGAATTTGCCGAGTGTATGAGGTATCTCAGTTGTTAGCTATAATTTGAAGCATTAGCAAACACTTGAGCAACAACACTACCCTGTACTCCACCATTGTTGTGAGTTTGTTTGCATTTTAATCTACACCACTCTAAACAAATATAAGCTGCTACTTTCGGCATTGTCTCATTTATTGTTCATACTGTATGCTCTAAACTCAATTTAATGGCTTTATATATATATATTCAATGATAAAAAAATAACTATGCTACCTTAATGCAATCTCAGGATTTTGAAAGTATCTGAATATCAAGTGATCAAGTGCAAAACGAATGCCTGAAAGCCACCAGTTTTTCTTTAATAAAAATAAATTATATTTGACTGCAAATTAAATATAGATTTACTGTGATTCCTTGCATAAAATGAATGAGTTTTTTTGTAAAGACACTAAATCCAATTAGCAAAATGTAAATTATCAAATTAGTCGTTGACAATAAACAATAATGTGGACAACAATTTATATACACTACCTGACAAAAGTCTTGTCGCCGATCCCAGTTGTAAGAGCAACAAATAATAACTTGACTTCTAGTTGATCAATTGGAAAAGTGTCAGAAGGTTATTTTTCATCTGCTGAACTGCATCCCAATCATCACAAATACTGCAGAAGACCTATTGGAACCTGCATGAATCCAAGATTCTCTCACAGAAATCAGTCAAGTTTGGTGAAGGAAAAGTCATGGTTTTGGGTTACATTCAGTATGGGGGTGTGCAAGAGATCTGCAGAGTGGATGGCAACATCAACAGCCTGAGGTATCAAGACATTTGTGCTGCCCATTACATTACAAACCACAGGAGAGGGCAAATTCTTCAGCAGGATAGCGCTCCTTCTCATACTTCAGCCTTTACATTAAAGTTCTTGAAAGCAAAGAAGGTCAAGGTGCTCCAGGATTGGCCTGGCCAGTCCAGTCACCAGATATGAACATTATTGAGCATGTCTGAGGTAAGATCAAGGAGGAGGCATTGAAGATGAATCCAAATAATCGTAATGAACTCTGGGACTCCTGCAAGAACGCTTTCTTTGCCATTCCAGATGACTCTATTAATAAGTTACTCATGTATGGATGCAGTCCTCCAAGCTCATGGGAGTCATATACAATATTAATTCTTTTTCCACTGCACCATCACTTTATATTCTATACCGTACATTATTTCTGTTAAGTTACAAGACTTTTGTCTAAGCAAAGTCAGTCCTTACTGTCCTAATTAAATAATTAAAAATCAAGGCATGATCATATTTTATTTTGGTAAAATAAGTTTAATCTAGAGGCCTTTGCCTTTCATATAAACCACTTCTGATACCAAATGATCAACTAGAAATCAAGGTATTATTTGTTGTTTTTAAAACTTGGACAAGACTTTTGTCAGGTAGTGTACATGTTAGTGATATAAATGCTGCATTTATTAGAAATAATTCCACAATATTAGAAAACACATATACATACACCCAGGCATAGAACCTCCCTTTTATCAGAAAATTGGCCAAAAGTGGGCAAAAAGCATGGGTTTAAATGTCAGGTGTAATCAGATTGGCCAAAATCCATCTTAATACCAGGTGTAAACAGGCCCTGTTTGTCTGCGCAAGAGTCCTTGCCATAGACGTACTGTAGCACATAATTCTGTGATTTGTTTCAGTATCTCTCCATCCAAATGAACAGTGTTTGTTTTTACACCAGTAAACAACACTGAAAGCATTCAGCATTTATTTCTAAAGCCTGTGCAAACACACAGCGGGACCACGTCAGACTCCAGTTCACCTGGATAAGGACTGGCCAAGCACGCACTCAGACTCCAGATCGCGAAGCATTCTAGTGGAAAAAAAAGGTATAGTGTGTGTGTTGGTTGTGGATGAGTTATAGATTTCCCAGGAAGCGCTGCGCTCTGCTGCTCTGAGATTGGCAGTAGGGGTCTGGACATCTGCAAAAGAGCAAGAACTGAATTTCCTGTGAAGCGGGGAGCAGGCTAAGAGCCAGCGATATCTCCAACGAGGGTAATTCATTACCATCAACACAGAGCTCAGTGAGCTCAACCTTGTTTCTGCCTCTTAAATTCAGATTATCGCAGCCGGCTCTTTTACTTGCCCTACTTTTCTGAATTCTCCTGTCCCCTCTTCGCTTGTTTACGTGTCCGCTTCTGTGTGCGCATGAAACAATCATTTAGTCAGGCCTTAAAAGGTCAATCAAACACTTTCCTCAGGTGTATATTTATGCATCCCATGTTATGTTTGCACAGAACACAGAATGTCACAAGAACCATAAACACTGTAAATAAGGGGAAAGCAGCGGAATGTGATGTTGACACACACATCACAGCGTTCACCCCGCCCCCTCTCCTTCTGCTCCTGAGATGCTTATCGCCCGTGACAGATTAGGACACTTGTCGTCGTCTATGCTTAAATCCTGTCGTCATGATGGGAGTCGACGTAGGGGTCTAGGCATTCTGTGGAGAAAGACAGGTGGAGCGAGGACAGGCATGGGGAGAGTGGAAAAGATGGGGTGAGAATAAGAGAGATAGATGCTGGACGAGGAGAGCGAAGGGGGCACATAAGTGGGAAGCAGTGGTGCCAGTGATGGCTACTGTCACAACGGATTCACGGTGGTCCTCCGTTTGACCAAATCAAATACGAAGCTGGCCCCAGCTGTGATTGGCCCATGTTGTGTCACTCATGAGGCCACAGCAGCATGACCTCGTGGATCCAGCCTGCCTCTTTGAGAGGGCTATAAATAGGACAGGAGACCTCAGGCTCCTACTATAATGAGATTAAATCCAACCAGCCTCAACATCGAGTGTAAATTGAGCATCACTTCTGTATCTTGCTTTGGAAAATAACAATGTGTATGTGTTAATGGAAACGGCTTTGCAACAACAGATCTCTCTCTCTCTTTGGTAACAAACATCAGACTTCTCTAATCACGTAGTCCACCTAAACTCTGCCCGATTGATTGCAAGCTTGCGTTGAGACTGGATTCTATCCAGTTGACAGTTTTCTTATTTTTGGATGAACTGAACCCTGCTGTGTTTCACGATACAAAACTTTCTTATTAGTCTAAAAACAGCCTACATTGAAGCCAGCATGCTGAAATGACAGGTTGTGGAATGTGACACTGCATTACATAACTGTAGATAAACTCTTCCTTCACATTCAAAGATCAAAGCCTGCTTCGATATAACTGCCAGTTTAGCTCCACCCACTGATTTGCACATGCAGATAAATATCAAGAGGGTCAAACATAGATCAATGCTCAGAAGATAATGCAGTCACTGTTGTTCTGTCTGTTATTACAGATGGCTGTACTGAGTATTCATGCATTTTTAGGTTAAATCACAGCAGTGTTCTTCTATGAACGATGTAGGTTCTAAGTGTGCATCAGTCGCACACAGCATTCCTTTTGAACTTTCAAAGATTGTTAAATATGCCAATCATACCAGTGGGAATTTACTTCTGAGTCTACAATTATGATGCTTGATAACATTATAAGTGGACCTCGGAGAGCAGTGCCAAATAAAAAATGCAGTTCATGAATAGTACAGGACACAAACCATGTGCGCTCCACACGCCTCATTCCCCCATGTTGTTTTTGCAATATCAGTGTTTATGGACCTGATAAAACATTTTACTGTTCCTGCAATCGCACCACACCTCCACTTAAGGTGTGTTTTTTTCTTGTGATCTGTTTTTTTCATCAGGGCAAGGTGCTCACCTCAGCACCAGTGGCGGAAAGAGTAATGAAAAATCATACTCAAGTTAAAGTACCATTACTTGCATAAAAATGTAGTGCAAGTAGAGTAAAAGTATCTGTTGTAAATATTACTCAAAGTATGAGTAAAAAGTAGCCCTTTTAAAAGTACCCAAGAGTAGTGAGTACTATACTGTCAAAAGCTGATATGTTTACATGTAATTTGAGCATGTGTGTGTAAACGTAACATTCTGTAGTGCATTTAGTTATTGCCCAGAAGGCACACAACATCATGAGACATTAATATTAGGTTAGATTTAGGTTGTGATGTCAGATGACCAAAATTAATTGTCAAGCCAGCAGCTAAGGACAACGTTATTTTGATGTCCAATAATGACGTCAAATGACGTTGATATTTGGTTGATTTTAGGTTGTTAGAAAGTAGAAAGTGACCAAAATCCAGTGTTGAGCCAACATCTTAAACCAACGTCATATATGACGTCAAATACTGACATTTATTCATCAGGTACGGCAACCAAAATTCAACGTCTGATAGACGTCATAGGGGTAACGTCCACACAATGTCAAGCTGTAACATCATTAGACGTTGATATTTGGTTGGTTTTAGATTTGACATTGGCCTGATGTTGAATTCTGACGTCAACCTGAGTTTCATTTCCAAACAAAAGGCAAAATCCCCATGACATTAGGGTTCAACGTCAATCAGACATCATGTTGACATCCTGTGCCTGCTGGGTGTTTAAGGCCATTTCGGTCATCATACAGTAAACATCCGTCATCTTCTCATCAGTGACATGTATCTAAACAGTCTCTGGGTGAATGCGCGTAAAGATTTTGAACATCTTCATGGACACTTTTAATGCTTCCAAACAGTTTGCTGTGCATTATAAAGTGCACACGTCTTGAGGTAGTTCATTTTGATGCGATTTACCTTCTATGGTATGTGCTATTTGATTGGACAGGAATCTCAGGACTGATTTTTCTAATCCCCATGGACAAGAAAAATGAAGTAGTGACTGCAGGTTGAAAGAAAGTAGTGGAGTAAAAGTACAGATACTGCACTAGAAATGTACTCAAGGAAAAGTAAAAGTACACATTTTTAAAACTACTCAGTGAATTACAATTCCTGAGAAAAACTACTCAATTACAGTAATTTGAGTATTTGTAATTAGTTGCTTTACACCACTGCTCAGCACCATAAAAATTCTTCAGCAACATGCGATGTACTTTAAGGCCCTGTTTACACTAATACATTTTCATTTTATAACGCATACGTTTTGCTATGGTTACACCTTCCGTCAACACCACCCCAGAGTTTTCGAGCACCGAAAACAAAGCATTTTGGAAATGCTGAAGAGGTTGTTTCCATTTTAAAACACAACTGCTCCGTCTCAGTGTGGATGGGGGAAAACGGAGACATCTGATTGGGGCTCTTTTTTCAATATC
This sequence comes from Danio kyathit, assembly GCA_903798195.1. NCBI lineage: Eukaryota > Metazoa > Chordata > Actinopteri > Cypriniformes > Danionidae > Danio > Danio kyathit. The sequence continues at coordinate 68,296,380 of LR812521.1, read as the reverse complement.
AAGTAGTAATGGGAAGTTCGGACCATTTTACTGACTCGGACCTTTGAGTCTTGTTCATCGAGATAAACAAATCTTTTTGAGTCATTTCATTCAATTTGCCAAAATAACATTAAAATGTTACAAGATGCTTCCAAACACTTCTACAACTAGCTCAAACGTTGATCACACTACAAACAAGTCATAACTAGGATGCTACTATACAATTCAATGCTACCAAGAAAGAGAAAATAATCCTTCATTGTTTACCTGGTGTTTTATCTATGATTATGTCAGCTCGCCTCTTCTGGCATGTCCTCAAATTTGAGTCGTTTGTTCATCTGACACTGACAGTCCCATATAAGCTTAACCAATGCACACAGTCTGAGCCGGAAACACCCATGATTAGTTCACTGTTTGAGTCTTCTGGACCGAAGACTCATGAAATAAAATCTTTTCGGGCTCTAAATGCACATTATTGGCTTCTGTCTTTCACGTGATGAACGAACAACTCAAACCGAGGACTCAAGAGATGAACGGATCAAATATTTTTTCCGGCTCTAAATGTATATGATTGGCTTCTGTCTTTCACATGATGAACGAACAACTTAAACCTGATAGAGGATCTTGAAAAATGAACTAATCTTTTCCTCCACTTGCACAAATGTGCGCATGAGCGAATGAACGAATCACTCCCTGAGAGGACTCCTCGTTCTCGAGTCACATAAAAGATTTGTTTAAAATGAACGAATCATTCAAGAACGGCCCATTACTTATATAGTAGCCTACACAAAGTTCAGTCCTGCATCCTTTCCTTGTTAGTTCAGACTTTGCAAGTTTGATATGGAAAACAAACTTTCGAGGACACGTCGGGTAAATATTCAAAGGGAACAGTGCTTTATAACGTCATTCACATTACCCTGGCTACGTTGTTTCACTATCTAACTGCATATTTTAATTTTGATATTAACTTAACAGACACCGAAAATATTTGGGGTCATGTAGCTACATATTTATATGACCGTCATCTTCACTGTATGCATATTCATAACAAAACTGAGCCTATAACATCACTGCCTACTTTCATTTTCATTCAATATTCGAAACATAAAAAACGTCAATGTAATCTTATCAAAACAACATTGTTATTGCTGTCAGACGACATTCTGTTGGACTATAAGTACAAAACAAAATCACTGTTTTTACAATAAACAACAGTTGTTAAAATAAAGTGATTAACTTGTGAGAAACTATCAGTCCTGTCAGATGTGGCCCGCACTTTCATTTCTATAGAGCAGAGAGTGGCTGTGTGGAACTCCACCGTGTGTGATTCAGAGAGCAGAAATTTGTAAACGCGTGACAATATAACGCACCCTAATATAATGGTAGGGGAAACACTGCATATGTGTACTTTTCTGTAGTTAAGTGAAAAGGTCCAATCAAAATTAGCCTGTACTGATGACATGAGCAGGATAAATCCTGGCGCTATGAGCATGTGTCAGTGTACAGTATGTGTGCCGGTATGTGCGAGTGTCACTGACTATTTGCATGTGTCTGGGGACAGAGTGGGAGACGATCAGTCTGTTTGGCCATACTGCTGGTCGGCAGCCCATACATGCTCTCTGCCATACGCTGTAAGATCCTCCAAGAGCAGACGCTCTTAAAGCACGGCTGTGGCTCACTGGGGTGCTCACTGCTGGTGCTCTACTTTGCTGAAGTCATTGAGTGTTTGTCATGTCAATGCATTTAGTTTTAACGCTCCAACAGTTAATACTCCAGCCAAAGTTTATTAAGGACACAATAGCTTGTGTGAAAAGGTTAGTGTTCGATTTTTGAACAATTATAAAACATACTAAAGTTTTTCAGTATATTGTTTAATTCATTATTATAGACGTGCCTGAGCCTAGATTTTTCAAAACACAGATAAACAGGTGAAGCAAATTATTCGATTACAAATCACAGACACTTAAGTTGCTTTGTGGTATTTATTTGGTCTTCTGCAAAATACTGCTTGAAAATAATCCTTTATATGGTGATAATATGTGCCTGTAAATATCATTAGTGTGAAAAGGAACAAAAGTTCCATTAGCATTAATTTTACGTAAGAAACTACAGTCAAACATAAGTTTGAGGCATGTCAGATACTAGAGAGCATTTGATTTGATTTGATTTGAGAGTTATAATTTGATGAGAAACTCTAGTATGTGATGACGTGAAATAAAAAAATTTGCTCCATTTAGGGGGAAGTGACAAACTACTAGCTTTACGTGTTTATATCGCAAGTCGTGTAGCCAGAAGTACGTATGGCTGCATTTCATCTTTAAAACGAACGATATGGGGCAGTATGATGTCGTTCTGTTTCGTGCTTACCAGCTGACCGCTTACCTTCGTATGGACGGCTTTCCCGCTGTTACCAGTCTGTCCAGTAGCTCGCTATGTAAGTCGGCGGATATGAGACGTAGAGAGGAGTTGATCACGATAATGGGGTTAGAATAATACAAAAAGAGAAGCCAAAAATAAAACAAACAAGCAAATAACAGAGTTAGAATGTGGTAAAATCTTTTTCTGGATTGCTTTTTAAAACTGTCAGTTGGGTTTAGGAAAGTGGGTGGGCGGGTCAGTCGGTGCTTTTGAAAACACTATTGGTTGGGTTTAGGGAAGGAGGAGGGTGAGTCAGTCATTCAGTCAGTTGACAGCGGCCTCTAGTGGATTTACGCAAGAACAGCAAGTGCGAATGCCGCTTACGAGAGAAATTTGAAATCTCAAAAAGCATACACAGCGCCCTCTGGTGGATCCGCGAAAACAAAAACTGCAAAAAAACATAGCTCCTGGGATATATATGGTGCTCTCCAGAAATTTATATATTGGTGAGTTTTCAGAATGAGCCAAGGTTGACACCAACATATATATGTTCTTAAACAGACTGAAACTAACATTATTTTAATTTCATGGGACCTTTAATTATATTATTAAATTTCTTAGACTGTCCAGTTTACAAAATACTTGGAAATAAAAGGTACTTCATCTGATTTCATTATTTTCTCTATCTATTTGGAATTTGATGGATGCTATCCAAAAGATGATTAGTCATAACGAATGAATGATAAATCTGGCATCAGTGCCCAAACAGCTTCACATTATGTAACATGAATGAAAAAAACAAAAGAAAGTAATATTACAGAAGCACAATGAACTGTGTTCAGATGCACTAAACATGAGCTGAATTTTATATTATTGCAGGAAATCATGTTGCTCGGCAACCAAAAACAATTAGGCACAACGCAATGGGAGTTTAACACCCCTTAATAACAAGTTTATTTTTCGCCTATTTTTTGCATTACTCTACGTTGCTCTTACATTTAAAACACGTAAAGTGCTTTTACCATTGCACACGAAGCTTTTCTACTGCCCTATATTTCTGCCCTCAATCCACTGCCAATAACTACTCCCAGTGCACACTCAGTGACCACAATGCTTCCTATATGTCTCACCTTCAATTACTATCATAAATATCAGTTGAAACACAGTGTCCACGTGCATTAATGTATCACCGAGCACTGATTAAAGTCCATTCATCAGAGGGTGGTCAGATATGGACCGATAAAGAGAGACAGATTTACTTTCTGTGTGCCGAGGAGTGACAGAATAGATTGTGAAAGATGGAATGCTAAGAGAAGAGGTAAGGGAAGCTGAAAGAGAATGATTTTGTTTCTGAGCAAGCGAGAGAGAGAGGACCAGATAAGACAGAAACAAAGATGCAGTCTATGAATAGCCCGTTCTTTTAGTGCTTAAGTCAAGATGCAAACAACCTAAATGGATCCTTCAGCATTACAGGCCCTGGACCAAAGTGTCTAAAATAATCCAGCCGCTTTTCTCATCGAAGATAAAATGACAAACTCTCACAAACAGCTCTTTCTTGCTGTGATGCAAGCCATTGCCTTAAAGTAGCCCGACGTCAAGCACAATCAAATCACATGAACTATAAAAGTGTATGAAACGCTATAAATAAAAGCCAGTGGGATTCGATAAGAAAGCGTAATGTCTCTTAGCCAGAGTGTGAGCTGTTCTTTCTAGTAAAAGCAAGTCTGTGTCAACCACATCTGATGCCCATTTGCTCATAGAGGTCAAGGCTGAAGACATTCAGAGAAAATTGATTTTGGAAGGGCTTCACAGTTGGAGTGACATATTCATAGATAGACAGACGTCAGGAGGCTCCTGTGCATTGTAAAAAAGAGCCTGACACTTGCAAAAGTCGAACTTAAAATTTTAGTTTTCTGTGGCAAATCTTTTTAACTTTGACAGACAGTCTCCAAAAACGACACAATATGAGCAGCGCGTAGCCTCAGGGTAAGTGCGGTTCATGCAGTTTAAACAATATGTTCCATGGAATAGACTTGTCGCCTCTCCCACTAATGACTACCAATGAGCATAATTATTATCCTCTCATGATAACCTAATTAATCCAAAGAAATATAGGTGTAATATCTAAATAATATCTTGGAGAGAACATACCAACGTTGAAATCTTTCATTGTTTTCTAGTGTTGGCAATTCAGTGTTACCAGAGCCCTTCTGTAAAGTAAACCAACCTTAATGCATCCATGAATGATAAAACATAATCACCAAATGAAAACATCGCTCACATTCTTATCCTTTTTTCTACAATTAAACTCATCATTTCATTTTCCTCATTATATTAGTCAGTGTTCATAATATGTTTTTCATACTCCGGTATCATATCAGTGTGTCTTCATAAATTGTGTGTGACAGATCAATTGTGAAGGTTGCCATATTAGATAAAATCTCATTAATAAATTGTCTGGCACAAAGAGGGAAGAGACGAATGTCACATTTACACATTAGAAAGAACACAGTTGGTTGAATGGATGGATGGATGGATGGATGGATGGATGGATGGATGGATGGATGGATGGATGGATGGACGGACAGATGGATGGATAGATGGATGGATGGATGGTTGAACGGAGGGACAGATGGATGGATGTATGGATGGATGTATGGATGGATGGATGTATGGCTGGACAGATGGATGGATGGATGGATGGATGGATGGATGGATGGATGGATGGATGGATGGCTGGACGGATGGATGGATGGATGGATGGATGGATGGATGAATGAATGGATGGATGGATGGACGGATGCATGGACAGATGGATGGATGGATGGATGGATGGATGGATGGATGGATGGATGGATGGATGGATGGATGGATGGATGGATGGATGGATGGATACATGGACAGATGGATGGACGGACGGACAGATGGATGGATAAATAGATGGATGGACAGATAAATGGATGGACAGATGGGTGGATGGATGGACGGATGGATGGATGCATGGACAGATAGATGGATGCACAGATGGGTGGACAGATGGGCAGACGGATGGATGGACATATGGGTGGATGGATGGATGGACAAAATTGTGTTTTGTTACTTGTAACCGCTTGTGGTTTATCAGGTTAACTCTTTATATTCTCATATCGCGTCTAAAACCATGTTGAAAACGCGACGCAAGCCGCCTTGTTTACGGATTTAAATGCATTTGTGAGCTCTGGATCCACTGCCGTTTGTCGTTGCTATAGCCACCGTCAGCTGTTCCTACACACGTGTGGCGGTCAAGTTTCAAAATAGTTCAGCTTTTGCCACTGTGTGGATTAATACTGAATGTGTGTCATGGTTAGGAATAGAGCAATATGCTGGTGTTAAACTGCATTGCTGTAATGCATTCCTCCACTGGGTTCACACATACTCTCTTCACTTTGACTACTTCAAAATTGTTGATAAGCCGTGCTGGGCATTTCTCTCTGTCTCGCGCTGAACACAGTCGACCAATCACAACAGACTGGTTCATCGGACCAATCAGCGCAGATTAGCATCGCGCTAAGAAGGGGTTTGGGAACAAATGAATCGCTGAACGAATCATATGGGAGTCGTTGGGATAATTAGGTAAAAATAAATGCATATTATAAGACATTGAGAGTGTTTTTTGACCTTGCATGCATATCAGATTGTTGTTGGAGACCCCCAAAACCAAAATATGACAGTTTTTAATGCATAATAGGGGCTCTTTAAAAACAAATTAGCCCCATACATGTTACTACAGATCATTCTTAACAACCACCCCATTCACATCAAACAGTAATCCAATTTAAGACAACAACTGCAATTGGGACAAATTACTTTTATAAGCATTTCTTCAGGCTCCAGGAATTTTAAACCTGCATCCTGATGGTACAGTAACATTTCAAAAGCTGAGTGAAGAGGATGTGTATTATCTTAAAAAAATCGCTATTGCTGTTTCTTTCATAAAGGAATCAAATAGAATTTACACAAATGTTGTTTGTAACCAGTTATCTTATATGCCTGATTGATAATTTGCAATCATTTCTTCTTCTGATTAAGTGTTGTGTTACAATACCAAACCATGAAACAATGTAAGAAAGCTCTCTATTAATGATCTATATGCCATGTTTAATGTCTGTGTACTAACATTAAAACTTCTCAACTTGCGCAGGAGACTGAGACACTGACTTGCCTTCTTATAAAGAGCCTCTTCATTACTATCACAATTCAGTTCATTGTCAATAATTGTGCCTAAATAAATATGTTTTCATTTATGATGACTGGTTTATACAATCTACTGCTCTTGTTTGACTTCCCAAATATAGCTCTTTTGTTTTCCCAATATTAGGATGTAATTAACTTTTGCCAAACCAATCTGTGATTCTATTAATATATTTTAAATATAAGGAGCTTTTCATATGCTGGAATAGTTGGTGGTTCCTTCTATTGTGGTGATCCGTGATTATCAGGAACTAAGCTGATGGAAAATGAATGAATGAACTTAATACAATGAAAATATTAAACAGCCTCGGAATTCAGTTTTAAAAAAGTATAAACAGAAGAAAGAAGATTATGAACAAAACTATATGTCAGTAGACTTGAATTAGACTGTGTCCATTTTTAAGTATACTCAGCACTGGTTCTCAATCCTGGTCTACCATATTGAACACCAGGACACAGAGTACTTCACTGATGAGTTTAATTTGGTGTGATTGATTTGAGAGCCATTCGAATTGACCTGTTTATGGGGGCCTCCGGGACCAGGACAGAGAACAACTGGTGTACGTCTCTGTTAGTCATGCATCAGCATTTCAATTAGTGTCCGTGTGTCTGTGCAAAATCCTTTCCTCTTTGAGAGATTATGCCATCGTATTGTGAAGGTGGACATTCAGGAAGGATAAAATACAATGATTTGAAGCAGAGAGTCAAGTTGAAAATAAGACACTTTCCTTTTTTATTGCAAACAGAGCTCAGCTCAGCTTTCACAGACTCCCACAGAAACATGGTGCCCCGACAAGACCCACAATGACGTGTTTAGAGCCTCTTGTCCAATGAACCGCGTTTTTTGCTTCATTAAAATCATTGTAACAGGTACAGTATCTGCCATAGACTCCCAGTGAAGCGCGCCTTCAATGGGGTTCTCCAGGCCATCTGTTCATAGAATCCTGTGCACAGATTCATTTAGATTAAAGCGGATCATGGACATTGCTATGCAATATTATTATGCTTTTATGTGATTCACACTGCCTGCAGATCCAGACAAATTTATTTACTTCATTACAAAGAGCAACTTTTTATTTTTATTTTATTTTTTGCTGAACTTTGCTGCTTTGTATATGCAATATCTTTGGACGGACGGACGGACGGACGGACGGATGGACGGACGGATGGACGGACGGACGGACGGACGGACAGACAGACAGACAGACAGACAGACAGACAGACAGACAGACAGACAGATAGATAGATAGATAGATAGATAGATAGATAGATAGATAGATAGATAGATAGATAGATAGATAGATAGATAGATAGATAGATAGATAGATAGATAGATATATAGATAGATGGGTAGCATAGATGGATGGATGGATGGATGGCATAGATTAGATAGATAGACAGACAGACAGACAGACAGACAGATAGATAGATAGAGATAGATAGATAGATAGATAGATAGATAGATAGATAGATAGATAGATAGATAGATAGATAGATAGATAGATAGATAGATAGATAGATAGATAGATAGATAGATAGATAGATAGATAGATAGATAGATGGCATAGACGGATGGACGGACGGACAGGGGAACATACAGACAGAAGAATGGATGGATGGATGGATATGTGGATGGACGGATGGATGGATAGCATATATAGATGGATGGGTGAACAGACAGACAGACAGACAGACAGATAGATAGATAGATAGATAGATAGATAGATAGATAGATAGATAGATAGATAGATAGATAGATAGATAGATAGATAGATAGATAGATAGATAGATAGATAGATAGATAGATAGATGGATAGATGGATGGATGGCATGTCTGGAATGTAACAGATCGATTTGAGCATTGAGAGATGGAGAGATGATGGTGGCGGAGAAGACAACTCTTCAGTGACACAAAGGTAGCTCTTGATGACTCACTCCCTCCCTCTTTTTCTGTATCTCTCTCTCCAGTCTGGATTAAAATAACAGAGCCCCAGCAGCCCCAGCCTGCAGAGGGGGAGTTTTGCTTTCCATCTCAGAGACAGGGTGATACGCTAAAAATACCCCTCTGTGTGTGGGCTGCACTAGGAGATCAGGGCGGGGGTGCAGCTCTGGAAGCTGGTTTGTACATTACAGATTTGGTGTATGCAGCATGAGACTGTATGTACCCGCAGGTTAGATGCTTTTACTGGACGCGAGCCGGTGTCAATATCCCTGATTGGCTTATTACATGGATCGGTGTGTTAATTGCATTTCCAGTTGAGTTGTGATGCATCTAGTGGTGTCTCTAAAGGGGCCTTTGTTAGACAGCCAAGTGACCACTGCTCCCTCAATTATGGAATTCCTTTCCTTCAGTAACTTCTTTGTCTTGGCCATTACACCAGGAAATGATGTTCGATTGCTGCTATTAACAAATCAATATGTCGTCATGCAGTGAAATGGAGCATCACGCCTTAAGGATCTATTTTTCAGGCGTAAGATGTAAATAAAGCTCAGGACGTCACATTTTTCCAAATCAGCTGTTGAGTCTGAGAACGAAATGGTTTCTCTGTGTATCTTCAGCCTGTAATGTGCTATAAAACCCAGTAGCATCCTCGTGAAACCAGTCAGGATGGAAGCTCTCAAGTGATGCTAAGTGTTTAAAGCAGATGAATGCTGATTGCAAGCAACCCTCATTAAAACAAACACTTGTTCAGGGCTTCCCCCTGACATTTCAGCTCACTAAAGCTTGTTAAAGGATGTAATGCTGGAAAGCAGATTTTTAATAGTTTCCCATTACTCCACAAGGCCCCTAGATGCACAGGGACGATTTCCATATAAAAGGTTAGTAAGCTACACTAGGGAATGAGAGAAGCGCATGTAGTAGGGGGAGAAGGAGCCTTTAGGGTGCTGATGGCTGTACTGGGTAGGAATTAGTCAGATTTGAGTATTTGAGCATAGCCAGCTAGTGACATGCTGTGCAGGTAAACCTCACTTCTCTGACCTCTAAAGGTGCTCTAGCGACAGACTCTAGAGGTCATGGTCTTTGGCCTCCTTGTTAGAGCAATCAACTCCCATGTGGAGAGTTGCCGGTTCAATCCCAGCACAGAGCAGGTTGGGTGGTGTAGGACTGTCGGGGTTACATTGGTGCCAGGACCATGATGGGAGTAAAGTTTAGGAAAGTAAGTGTAATGGAGGCCAGCTAGTAAAGTACTGTGCAGGTAAACCTCATTCTTCTGACCTCTAAAGGTGCTCTAGCAACAGATGCTAGAGGTCATGGTCTTCAGCCTCCTTGTTAGAGCAATCGACTCCCATGCGGAGAGTTGCCAGTTCGATCCCAGCCCAGAGTGGGTTGGGAGATGTAGGACCGGCGGGGTTACATTGGTGCCATGACCCGGATGGGAGTGAGGTTTAGGGGGGTGAGTGTAACGAAGGCCAGCTAATAAAGTGCTGTGCAGGTAAACCCCACTCCTCTGACCTCTAAAGGTGCTTTAGCAACAGACACTAGAGGTCATGGTCTTTAGCCTCCTTGTTAGAGCAACTGACTCCCATATGGAGAGTTGTCGGTTCGATCCCAGCTCGGAGCGAGTTGGGTGGTATAGGGCTGGCGGGGTTACATTGGTGCCGTGACCTGGATGGAAGTAAAGTTTAGGGGGGGTTGAGTGTAACAGAAGCCAGCTAGTAAAGTGCTGTGCAGGTAAACCTCACTCCTCTGACCTCTAAAGGTGCTCGAGCGACAAACGCTAGAGGCCATGGTCTTCAGCCTCCTTATTAAAGCAACTGACTCCCATATGGAGAGTCGCCGGTTCGATCCCAGCCCGAAGCGAGTTGGGTGGTATAGGACCAGCGGGGTAACATTGGTGCCATGACCCGGATGGGACTGAGGTTTAGGGATGTGAGTGTAATGAAGGCCAGCTAATAAAGTACTGTGCAGGTAAACCTCACTCCTCTGACTTCTAAAGGTGCTCTAGCAACAGACACCAGAGGTCATGGTCTTCAGCCTCCTCATTAGAGCAACTGACTCCCATGCCGTCTTTCGGAAGAGACGTTAAACCGAGGTCCTGACTCTCTGTGGTCATTAAAAATCCCATGGCACTTCTCGTAAAGAGTAGGGGTGTAACCCCGGTGTCCTGGCCAAAGTTCCTCAATTGGCCCTTAACCATTATGGCCTCCTAATTATCCCCATCTACCGAATTGGCTCTATCACTGTCTCTTCACTCCACCAATAGCTGGTGTGTGGAGAGCGCACTGGCGCCGTTGTCCTGTGGCTGCCGTCGCATCATCCAAGTGGATGCTACACACTGGTGGTGGTGTGGAGAGACCCTCCCTCATGATTGTGAAGCGCTTTGGGTGTATGGCCATACACAATAAATGCGCTATATACTATATAAATACACATTACATTACATTACATGTGGAGAGTCGCCGGTTCGATCATAGCTCGGAGCGGGTTGGGTGGTGTAGGACCGGGTGGGGTTACATGAGCAGGGAGTTGGCAGTCTGTTGGCTTGGCCAGAGCCAAAGTCACTTAGTAATGTTGCTAAATGCTGGTTAGTGTGACACCTCAGTGGGGTTCATTGGGTGAATTTTGTTGTTATGAGTTCACACTGTAGTTTGGTGAGATGTAGAATTGGATTGAGAGGAAAGAATTGTAGGTCTCAGAATAGAATAATTTGTGCCAAAAGCATTATATTTTAGGTAGCTCTGAATGATAAATTTACAATAAATTTTCTCTGAAAGCCAAAACTCTCTTGAGTCACACAAATATAGAGTACAATCAAATATGCCCTGAAGAATCCCAGCAAATACCAGTCTATGGAAAATCTTTAAAGCGTAGGATAAAAAGATTAAACTGCTTTCGTTTTATTCAACAGGATTAATAAACACATGACCATGACAACATATGGTTTACCTAAGTTCATTCTATTACATTTTTCTAAAAAAAAATTTTTTTATGTTACTGCTTATTAGAATGCTATAATGGAATATGTTGCATGCTTTTTACCTATGTAAGACTCATAATTTCACAAAAAGGACTTATTTCAAACACTCAAATGAAGCTATGAAGTGAGTTTTAAGCCAACACATCATAATATGTGGTATTTGTTCATACTTTCAGGCAGGGGTGTAGTGGACATTTTAAAATTAGGGGGGAGGGGGGGGGGGGGGGGGTGCAGCTGTAAGAAATCCAAAAGTTTACATTCGTAATCACCTGTTTCTTCTTTTAAGTTGAGGTGCTGTTTGTTTTTACATTAGATTTTTTTTTATATTTACTCTTGCAAGTCCAAAAGTGAAGTATTTATGTGTTTTATTACTTGATTGTTCAAGCTACCTCACATAAGTGCTCTGTTTGTTACCAGAGATGTTGATTGTTAAAATAAGTTGCAATAAATAAAAAAAGGAACATCCTGGATCTGTTTCTTCACTCTTCTTTATTCTTTTTAATGTATTATTAAAGTACTGAATCAAGTTTTGGTGTTGGTAGACACTCAAAATCAAATTGCTCTAGGGCAAAAAACCTGATTGGGACATCCCTAGTCGTAAGTTCACAGAGAAGCTACGCAAACAGCTGTCAATATCGCAGAATGACTATTTGCCAATTGACTATCGCATGATGATTATCGCATGCAAGATTTTGCATAGCTTAACAGAGAACTATGGCTCTGTGAAGTAAACACTGCCCCAGCTGAACACACGTGCTAGATTCACTGCTGATTACAAAGCTGGCTATATAGACACATGTGCATGACGATTGCATGCGATTTTTTTCATTCAGCTCTAATTTTAGGCATCTTGTTATCAAATTTGAAAGATGTTTAGGAACAATAAATCCAAATAAATATTTAAATAAAGAAGTGTTTCAAACTATTCATGATTTACTTTGTTCACTCGAACACAAAAGATGAAAGTCTAGTGTTGTACTTTTCCATTGAATTACAATGACTGAATCTTTAGCACTTCAAAAACATATGCAAAATACTTTTTTCCCATGAAAACTTTAAAGAGATGGGGCAGATGGCAAGATTGTACTGAATTAGGACTTTAATTTATCACACAAAGCTACTGTATGACTTTAGAAGGCTTGAACCATAGCCCTCCAAAATGTACTTTGTTCAAAAACAAATGTTTTTGTGTGCTTTTTAAAGCTTTAAAGCTTCACTTCTTAAGCAAAATCCTCTGTAAAAGAAAGTCACACTGGTTGAAACTACATGAGGTAGTAAATGCTGACAAAGTTTTCTGGGGTGTATTTATAGTGAAGACAGAGACAGTTCTTGAAGTCAGGAGTCTGCTGAAATCATTCGGCTAATATGAACTGATAGATATCCCATGAGGATCTGCATGGAAATCGAGGTATCAAGTGAAAGACAAATAAGAGAAGGAATGACTGAAACAGCGTTGCTCAGGGAAAAATTGCAAATAGGGAGCAGGAAGGTAGTGAAACAACTTTAGTGGAAACCTTTCATGTCTGTACAGGACTCAGACATTGTGCACCACAAAAGAGTCACTCTATGCACAAAGCTGAGGCTTATATGGAATTTGTAAACGCATCCAGCCATAATATAGATAGTAAAAGCAATCTTCTCAATAGCTCTCAGAGAAATGACTGCACAGCTGAATCAATGGTATCAAGGCTTTAAAGCCTCTTCCTGAGGGCAGATGCCTGGCTTGTCTGTAATGGTAGAGCTCTCACTGTTGGGACCATTTCAATGGGGTGCTTCTGATCCTGTCTGTCAGATAATCTGCTGTAATCCCAAGCTCTCTTATCTGACTGTAGCACGGTGTCCGGCAAGATGACTTCACGCCAGGATGCGCAGCTTGGCCAGGCTGTCTCTTTCAGTTCTTGCTGCATGTTTGTGTGGTACTGTGACACAGGGCACAGCCTTCGGTGCAGTTCACAGCCGGCGTCTGGCCTTCATACCTACCTGCCCTCTAGGAACTGGTCACTCACCTGCCCCAAGGGAAGAGGCAGAGCATAGGAACGTCATGAGGGGAACATCAAGAGCCTTGCTGGTTTCACCAGGACTGGAAGAGAGTGTTCCACACGCTCCCTTAAATATCTCTGTGAGTCAGAGCAGGGACTGATGAGACACAGTTCGCTGTAATGCACTGCCAAAGGGACAGAGAGCCACAATAAAAGCTCTATCACATGGTATCAGCTGCTGATTAGAGAGCCAGCGATGTGACAGCATCATATACAGTGGCCACTGATTTTATGATTGGCCCCCAATCCCCAACATCTCACCCCTTCCTCCGGCCCCTTCTCTGCATGCAGCAATCAACCAGGTGCTAAATGCTTGGGTGAGGAGAGGGGGGGGGGAGTCGACGGGGGCGTTGGTGTGCACTTGGTGCACAAGCAACAAGCATCTGTGCTTGGCAGAGGAGAAAGTGGAGGCAGGAAATAACTGTCACTCTCCATTCAGGCTGCCGTGCTGGGAATGGACGAGCGGGCGGTGGTGGTTGGGGGTCGGGGGAGGCGTTAATCATTAACTGAAACGGAGAGAATGAGGCTTTTTTAAGGATCTTTTTTAAAAAAAAAAGATCTCTTCCCACTTAACAAATTCACTCTCATAGACTGCAGCGGTGTCTCATAGACCAGAATCTCTAGAGGTAAGGTTTGTGTTTACTGGTAGTAAAGAATCAATAGAGGGGTCACTGAATGGAGTGATCCTGTAAATCCTCCAGGCTGCCCCTCACATAATGTACACCAAGTTTTAATTAATTCAATCAGCTTCTTGACTCTAACTTCAAAGCCTTTTAAAGCTCAGAGTATTAATGGAACATAATCAAATTCCTTTATTATTGCGCTGTAAGTGAGAACGATCGGAATGAGCTGCCGGAATACTTTGTAGCTGCAAATGGGAAGTAAGTGCTAAAGTATGTTCTTGAAATGATGAGGGGTCGATGGTTCACATATGAATTTGGAATTGCGCAGAGACGGTGCTTTATGATTCGGATCTCAAAGTGAAAGTTTTTAGTGCATGTATTTATTTGGTGAGTCGTCTTTAGTGCAAATCCGTGTGACTCAAAGCTACTTCTTTTAGAGCATTACACGCTCTATTACTCATAGGCCCAGATTTATATTCAATTAATTTGAGAACTGCCACCTCGAAAAGCTCTGAACGAAAAAATCATGCCTCCACTCATATTATCCTGGACCACATAGGGGATGGTACAACATTTATCAAATTACTTTAATTGTGCTGTCATGTTCAGGCAGCTTCTTGGACGTTAGGAAGACATCTTCATTGTGTGAAGCCTTCGGGGTGCACATGTGTGAGCTATTATGAATTTTAATTCTTCCCTCAGGACTTTTACTGTGTAGCCGTTCCTTGTATTTTTAGACTTTGCTGTGCATTAGTTTGAGCACCTTTGTATTTGAAAGAGGTAATTGCTTTTCTTGTCCCCTAGAATTATTGTCAGCTTTTTACAGTCACTCCAAGGTCATTTAGTGAGGCGAGAAGGTATATAAACAGCCCAATCAATGTACCAGGGTTGGTTTTCAGAGGCACAGGGATGCATGCGCTGCAGCTAATGTGTTATCTTTTATAGGAAAGACTCACCCAGCTGGCACAAATCCTTTCCTCTATGCCCCCTATGATCATCATGTCATTGTCCAGAGTGCTACTCTCCAAGGGTTCTGTTATCACCGAATGAAAGCGAGAGCTGCCAATGACATATCCTGTAATCACAGCGTTTGAAAAAGTCTTGTGTGTGTGTGTGTTTTGTGAGTGCATTATCTACTAAATACATTTTCTCACCTTTATTGATTACTGAAGCAAGATAATAGCTGCTGCTTCTTCTTCCACTGTTATTATGTGCTCATCAAAACACTGCATCGGCACACATACACATGTAACTCGATGGAAGTGCTATTTAGGGATGTCCCGATCAGGTTTTTTTGCCCTGCCTCGCAAATAATCATTCTGAGATATTGACAGCTGTTTGCGTAGCTTGAACCTATCTCTGAACCTCTTTTCTCTTGAATCTAGCTCTGTGAATCTATGACTAGGGATACCCCGATCAAGTTTTTTTGCCATCGAGTCCGAGTCATTTGATTTTCAGTATGTACCGTTACCGAAACCCAATCCGATACATCTATAATACATAAAATATATTAAAAAAAGAACAGCTAACAAATAGATCCAGGATGTTCCTTATTTTTTATTTAATTAACCTTATTTTAACATTCAACAAACAGAGCACTTCTGTGAGGTAGCTCGAACCATGAAGTAATAAAACACATACATTCTTGACTTTTGGACTTTAGTGCAACAGTAAATATTTAAAAAATAAATCTAATATAAAAAAAATAGCACCTCAACTTAAAATACCCGGCAGGCAATCCCAAGTTTACATATCTCACAGTTTGCTATGGCAATGTTGTCGTCATCAACTTTATAATAGCTCCAGACCACAGACTTCCATGTTCTACTTTGTCGGCATTTAACCAATAGCATTTCTGCAACAAAGTGTTGTCATGCCGCACACGTTGCTATTTCTATGTAAAGTCAAGAAAGAAATCTAACTCTGTGCCACCACATAAATATAGATGTGTTCAAAAATAATGAGAATATATATATATATATATATATATATATATATATATATATATATATATATACATATATATATATATATATATATATATATATATATATATATATATATATATATATATATATATATATGTATATGTATATATATATATATATATATATATATATATATATATATATATATATATATATATATATATATACATATATATACATATATATATATATATATATATATATATATATATACATATATATATATATATATATATATATATATACATATATATATATATATATATACATATACATATATATATATATATATATATATATATATATATATATATATATATATATATATATATATATATATATATATATATATATATATATATATATATATATATATAGATACATATATATAGATACATATATATATTCAAGTTCTAGGGTGCATTAGAACTATTATAGTACGGTGGATCGTTTGGCAAAAGAACAATGTAGTCATGAGTGTTTCCCAAAACCGTAACTGCTTTGTCACAGATCCATCGTTTAAACCATGTTAGTTATAATGTAAAACATCCATAATGATGCTCTAAACGGGGTGGAGTAACAACTTCTTTAGAGAAAAACCCCATAATTTATTTGTGCAAATTATTGTTTTATCCACACGCATTTAAAAAAACATCCAATATTAGTTTTGGTAGAAACATGCACTCTTTTTCCATTTTAATTGATATATGTGAACAGCACATGTAGGGCCTATGTTTCCTTGATGCTTTGTTCACACCAGACGCGAAACACGAGGATAAATTGCGCTATTCGCACGTAAATAGACGCGTGACATTTTGAGTTTACTTGCTTCATTGGTGCGTCATACCCACTTCATTCGCACGTCAAATTCACTTCACAACAGACACGGATTCGGGCGGGGCTTCTGTCTGCCCGGTGACTGTAGCTTCGTTGCTAAATGGCAAACATGGATTTTATTGAGAGAAGAACGTATTTATGTGTTTTAAGAAGGCTGAAAACAGCGTTGATTCGTTTGGAGGCATGTCTGCGTCCACTAGATCCTTTCAGAGGGGCACCCAGCTCTGTGAGTTCATAAACTCCTCCAGAAACTTAACCTGGATGTTGGAAGCTTTCAGCTGTGCTTCCGACTGAGCCAAGCCCAGTATGATTGACTGATTTCCCCCAGGGACACCAACAACAGGTGCTACGTCATAAGCACGCCCCTACAAGAGAAAGCTCCCGATTGGTTATCGTGGCGCGAATTTCCGCTGAAGTTCAGATTTTGGAACTTAAGCGATCTCGCGAAACATGCATTAATCGTGTCAATCATGCAAAACGCTCAACTTGCTCCGCTTCATTTGTGTGAATCGCGTCCCAGGATGTCTATTCGCATCTTTGCATTGACTTAACATGTAAATCACTCGCACTTGATGCTTCTTACGCTTCTGGTGTAAATACAGCATAACAAATATTATTGAGAATATTCCATATTCCATTCTAAAACATAGAAACCACTTAGCTAATCTCATATATAAATCATATAAATCATTAGGCTAATGGTTGTAATTTACAGTAGGCCATTTATTAAGAAAAGAAAAAAAGTCTTAATAATAATAATTATTTATTTATTATTATTGTTATTATTATTAAGTAGAATATTGTTTATTTATTTTTTTAAAAGTCTATTTTACAGTTTGACACATTTAAACCACTGCAGAAATGTTCTAAACCACAGGTCCAAGTCATATAGCCCTACAGTACAGATACATTTCTTAATAAATAACCTACTATAAATTAAAACATTAACGTATGCTATATATTTTTGTTTTCAGAAGCTTTAAAGATGTAATGTAGATCCTGCTTTTAAATAGGTCACCTATAGCTTTCGTCATAAGCCACGGCTGCGTTCAAAATGGCATAAATGTTTGCAAGAGTTCACACTTAGTTGATGATTAATAAAGCTTGTTTGGCATGCTGTCCCGGGAGAGAGCCCTGAGCTTATGACATCCTCGAGCCCTGGGCTCCCTCCCATTTGCAGGGCGAGAGGGGAGTTTGAGCTCAAGTAGATCTCAATGAACTCCCCCAGCTTATTTCTGGCTAATGACAGATATAGATGGCTGAGAAGAGGTGTACTCGCTAACAGCTTGTCTATGGTATCAATTTTGGTATGTTCAATTTACTTAGGTTGCGTTTTTTTCGACTGTGGGAGGAAACCGGAGAACCAGGGGAAAACCCACGCAAGCACAGAGAGAACGAGCAAACTCTGCACAGAAATTTCATCTGGTTTAGTAGGGACTTTAGCAGAGACATTCTTGCTGTGAGGCAACAGTGCTAATCACTGGGCCACCGTGTCGCCCATCTGGAAAGGAGGGGAAGTACGGGTGGGTAGGGGGGGATTCTTCAAGAAGAAGATATTGAGATAAGAAAAACTCTGGTTATTTATAGTGAGTGAGGAATCATCTGATTGGACTGTCAATCATGAGCTGATGCGGGAGCAGCTGAGAACAATCATAAGCACGTGATCCTCTCAAAATTTGTTTATAAATAAACTTCACTTCAAAGTGCACTGCGAATAACGCGATTACGGGGAATAGAACACAACCAGGATCTATGCTTCTAACTACAGCTCTAGAGGTGTTTGGGAATGCTCATTGGAATGATGGAATTGGGAAACAGCAAATCAACTAACTATGTTTGTAACAATGAAACTTACGATCTTAGTTGGCTAACGATGGTTTTCGGAAACGCACCCCAGAATGAGAGGTGACGTCTGATTCTGATCGAGTCTGAAACTGTGTGATCGTGCCCTATTTTCGATTACGTGTGATCGGGCCCGATTTCCGATCATCAGATCTGGACATCCCTAGTGCTATTTATATTAATTCATAAAATGACAAATATCTGATTCCATCTTGAAGCTGAGTTTAGAATTTTCTAGTTAGCAACGCAGCACTTGACACAACGGTTCCACACAAAAAAGGGCCTTTGATTGTGTGTCTATGAGGGTATAGCAAGTGTGTCTCTTGTGTCTTATAAACAAATGAGAACTCCAATATCCCAGCATGCACTTTGCTTGCTTTTTTATTCTGGGCTGAGTCACAGCCATAGACACAAATTACAGAGAAGGAGGCAGTGAAAGGCAGGGATCTTTGAGAGGCAGAAGACAGAGACTGGTAAAAAGCCGGAGAAGGAGAGAAGGAGATAGAACGAGGGTGAAAGAGAAGGGCTTGAATCACAACACAGAAAAGGGGAGGAGAGGGGGGGAAACTGGTTGACAAGGCTTCTCATTTCTTATTGTTCGCTCCTTTGTGTATAGTCTCCGAGCAGCACAAATGTCACATGACTACAGGAGGCATTAAAGTGAAGCACAGACAGAAAAGCAGGAGCATTCGTGTGCGCCCACACATTCACTCTCTCTCGCGCACACACACACACACACACACACACACACACACACACACACACACACACACACACACACACACACACACACACACACCCACACACACACACCCACACACACACACACACACACACACACACACACACACACACACACACACACACACACACACACACTACCTCTACAGGCAAGAAAAGCAACACACTTTGAGCAAAAGGCGCTGTGTTAATGCTGAAAAAAAGAAGCTTGTTCTTCATGAAAATAGGAAATTAATTTACTGCTGCTTCTTCTGCGCGTAGACTGCTGTAGCTATGCAGATACTGTAGTGACAGGCAGCGGTACACTCTAAGGTCAACCGTGTGTTGTCATCTTTAATTGGTGTTGCGGTTGTTGCTAGAAAAATAAAATGGTTTTGGAAGAAGCCGTGCGTGCACCTAGGGCATGTAAATATTTAGATAGGCCATGAGTCACCTCCCTCCCGCTTACTCTTCCTCTTCATATGCTCTCCTTGTTGCCTTTTTTTAAACACTCCATCTTCTCCTGTCGCTCGCTGCAAGAGGAATTCTGTGAGCTGCGAGATAAGGAAAGCACACACAGGAAAAGCAGAAGGAGCAACTGCAAAAGGGAAGGATTTAGATGGAAAGCTGACTGATAGGAGAAGGACAGGGAGATGGGGAGGAAAGATGAGGTGTGTGTCAAGTGCCCAAGGCGGTGTTTGTCTCGGGGGCGTGTAGAGAGGACAGTCATGGCCTGTTTACAGTGGATTCACATCACTTTGGATCTCCAGAGAGAGGGGACAACAGCTGCTTGAAAGAACCCACTGCACTTCCCGTCTGTGTGATCAAGAAAATGTAAACTACTAACATAAAGTACTGACTTGAACCAAGCTGTTGTCCAGATTCGGATCAGCAACGGCAGCACAGAAACATGAGCTCTTCATAGCCACAGGCTAAAGCTAGCTTCAGTTCTGCATTTAGGGGCAGGAGACGAGCTCAGATGCCTCATGCGCTGCGTGTGGGAAGAGGGCTTTTAGTATTTTGTCTGTGAGAAGCGAGGGAGTGAGGGGGAGGAAGAGTGACTGACAGCGCGAGAGAGAGACTAAAGTCTTGGCAGGCGTCTAGTTCTGACGCTTCACTTCTGAAGTGTAGGCTTTGGTTTGAGGTTTTGCTGGTGCGGTGTACCCATAATTCCCGGCATGACTCAGAGGAGGCTGGAATCAGACCTGCGGAATTGAAAATCGTCTCTTTCGGCTCCTCTTGCTTAGTGCCCCTGACCCCACTACCAACTTAATGGCCAGCTGCTTTTTAAGCTATACAAGCTTACGTCTTTCGGATGAGATGTTAAACTAAGGTTTCGATGCTCTGTGGACGTTAAAAATCCCAGGATGTCCTTCGAAAAAGAGTAGGGGTTTAACCCCGGCATCCTGGCCAAACTTGCCTACAGGCCTCTGACCATCATAGCCTCCTAACCATCCCCATATCATAATTGGTGTCTCCTCTCTACCAATCAGCTGGTGTGTGGTGTGCGGTCTGGAGCAATATGACTGCCATCTCGTCCTCAAGGTAGATGCTGTTCTAGATGTTCTGGTGGATGAGGAGATTCCCCCAAAATGTGTAAAGCGCTTTGAGTGTCTAGAAAAGTGCTGTATAAATGAAAAGAATTTAATTAATTTAATTACAAGGCACAGCTAAATCGTTCCCGACCACTAGACCCATCAAGGGTCTGGCTGCAGAGTTGCACTAGCACTTTCAGACTTGCACTCTCGGGCCTGCACTCTTAGGCACCCTTGCTTCCTATGCAAGTGACGTCATTTACAATCGACACCTGCACTGTCCTGTCATGTCACTTGCAATCGACACAAAAAAACGAAAGTAAGTTACCAGTTCGTTTGCATTGCCAGTGACAACATTGTCAAATAATTCTAAGTACTTTAGTTGTATACCATGACAGATATCCCCCAGCTCCCGAAAAGTGGTTTGTGTATACATCGTATGATTACAATGCTTTAATGTAAATTTACCAAAGCAGGCTACTACTAACATTTGTACCAGCAAAGCTTATTATTTATTTATATGAACTATCAGGTCTAAATAGACACAGTATTCTTCCACAAAAAAAAACGCCAGGCTAATGCAAATTTGAATTTTAGTTTCTACTTTAAACATTTCAAAGAGTTGTAGTATTACAACTAACGGATACACATTCTGGACTTACAGAAACGATTCTTGAACGACTTGGAAAATTAATCTTTATTCAGCAGGTCCCAGGACGATTGCAAACAAGAATGCAGATATCGACGTAAGTGATGTGGCAGGAGAGTGCAGGCCACCAGTTTAAAGTTAAGGGTACCCTTAGTAAAAGTTGGGTTGCAAGAGAAAAAAAGATCAACTTAAGGCTGCCATTAAGTATTTCCCCTTAGTAACCATTTCCTCTCAAAACATTTAAGGGACCTAATTAGCTCCCTTGAACAAATGACACGCAAAATGCAAGCATTCTCACCCCAAACACAATGTTTTAGATAAATAACTCACAGGACTGTAAATAAATAATTTAATAAAACCTTTTAATAAATAAACTAATATGTACGTGTTGATACAGTAAGTTAGCACATCTGCGCAGGAGTGCATCCATATGAAATCAGTGCAGCTTCAAAAGTCACTACATGATCCCAGGCCAGTTTTATAGGTCCTCCAAACATAATGTCGAGATCAACTCGATAAGGAAACGTCTCGACTCGCTTAACGAAAAGAAAGTGGCACAGATGATGTTTACTGCAGAGCTGTTGTAAGGCAAGCATTCGTGGTTCGTTACAATCTGTTTACCTAACTATAGCAACTGCGGCGCCTGTCGCTGTATGTTGCCAGAATCTACAGTGAAACGCTTAAAAAAATCCACTTAGGTAAGGGTGACAGATAAGAAGTTTGTTGCAACGATCTTATTGAAAACCCTTACCTCAGGGATTTTTCCCACTCAGGGACACCCTTAAGTTAAATTACTGAAGGACTTTCATGCAAGCGGGTACAGGTGTCGATTGTAAATGACGTCACTTGAGGAAGCGCGGTTGCCTGAGAGTGCAAGTCCGAAAGTGCAAGCCTGAAAGTGCAAGTGCAAATCTGCAGCCAGACTCTATTGGAGAACTTTGCTTTGTTGCCAGCATTCTCCCTGGCTTTTATTATATCTGCAAGTCGGATTTGGTGACATTATACTGTATGTCTTGTTTACCACTGGCGAATGGCTCGCAATGGGTTTCATGTTCACTTTCAGCTCTGCAGTCATTAGATTCTCCGGATGACTAGTCTTCATTCATTATCACAGAGCCACGATAACTGAACAAATACACTACGTATTATAACCCTAGATGGGGTCAGACAGTGTATCCCGTACTTTTCCACTAGTCACATGTTTATGCTGAAACTGTGTGGATTAGTCCTTCCACAGATGTCAGTGTTTAGTGCTAAGCTTAAAGAGAAGTAGTTCACCCAAAATTAAAATTATAGCATCATTTAGTGTCCCTCATGTGACTTAATGTGCTTATTTTTTCTGAAAAACATAAAGCACTAAAAAAAGAATTACAGTACATAAACGTATACTTATGAGTAATTGTTAAATAAATAGAAAAGAACATGAAGGTTGTCTTCCACTGCAGTTCTCAAACATCCCTCATGTTTTGTTTTGGTATTTGTAAGTTGCTATGTTGTATATAGGTTGTTACATGCAACAACCAGTTGTGTTTTTGTGTCAGTGATGTTAAACTTGTTTAAAGGGCACCTATTTTACCCCCTTTCAAGATTTAAGAAGAGTCTTTTGTGTCTCCAGAATGTGTCTGTAAAATTTCAGCTCAAAACACCCATCAGATTATTTAATATACCTTTATGAATATTGGAATTTTCTGCTCTGAATACAATGTAGCTGTTTTTATTGCCTGCACCTTTAATGCTAGTTCTCCCTAACCACCGTTCCCACGTGCCTGTCAGAGTGGGCCTCATTCTCCGCCTCGGCTGCGTCAAATAAACAGCACAGTGACAGACAGGAAGGTAGCAGTAGAGCTGAAGATCTTTGCCGGAACCTGATGAAGAAAGTCAAAAAGAGCTCATTTTGACTGCGGTGAGGCCAGCCACCAATTCAATAAGAACGGTCATTCTAGCCGCCAAAGTATTTCGGTGGTCTCTCATACAATGCGTATTACGGTAGAGCGCTAAAAAGCAATGTTGCACGCAGCAAGCTGACAGGGAAGATGACGAGGTCACTCGCTACATTGAAACCGCTGTCATGAAAAATGAAATGAATGCTCTTGGCTGGTGGAAGATGAACTAACAATCCTACCCCAAACTTGCAAAATTAGCCAGAACAGTATACATCCTGTCCAGTAGAAGCAGCAGAGAAAGCGTGTTCAGTGCTGCTGGACGCACCATCAGTGAGCGCAGCACTGCGCTAAATCCATTTACAGTGGATTCAATAATGCTCCTCCACAAAAGCACGTAGCCTAATCTTGGTGAGTAAAGGATTTTCAAATTAGAACTAAATATTAATTAAACTATAAAATCATAATGTAGACAGGGTATATAGGCTAATGTTGGCA
Organism: Danio kyathit; assembly: GCA_903798195.1. NCBI lineage: Eukaryota > Metazoa > Chordata > Actinopteri > Cypriniformes > Danionidae > Danio > Danio kyathit. Next base: position 68,272,283 of record LR812521.1, on the reverse strand, counting down.
TTATTATTTTATTATTTAGCTTTACCGTCGCTTTGATGCCAGATTGTAAAGAGAAGTGGTGAAACAAATCCCACAGAGCCTTTATCTTAATTTCCTTATTGTCAAATACTCATCATAATTTATAATTTATTTTAATTTAATTGGTTAAGAAAGACTTATTTTTATTGGTGTGTTGGCCAATTTAAAGGTTAAGTGTATGAACCTAGGCTTATGTAGAGTGCTGAGGTGTTACAATGTTACAGAGGACTTATTTTATTTCTTTGTTCTAACTTAACAATAACAATAAATTATGTTAAAACACATATAAATGACTCATTCATGAAAAAAGGCAAAAGAGCTGTGTGCAGGTGCACATTTAAATAATGTCGGGCTATAAACGGGTTCGGGCTTTTAAAAAGCTGTCAATCAAAATGTAGTTGTCGGGCTCGGGCCGAATTCTGTCAGGCTCAGACCCTATAGGGCCTAACTTTTATGGCCGGATTACAGCTTTAGGTAGCAGATCTCTTGTAACGTTTGTAAAATACTAAACTAAGAACTTTCCCAATGATTAAGTGATGTATTTGTTGTGGAGTTAATTCAAGCCTTTCTGCAATGATGAATCACACACAATGTGGTGACAGTTTATGCACACACACATTAACTTTGCACTGTTTTTGCATGGCAAATGTGACAGGATACATGTTAATATCCACTGCTGTATGGATATCCATTATGTTAATGTCAAAAATAAACCTGAAACCTCCCACAAACCGGGATTGAAGCATCTTCTTTTATAATTGTACTGACATGCGGCTGTAGTGATAAAGTAAAGACGCTAAAATCGCTAATGCACACAAACATGCACTGTTTTAAAATGTTTTAAACTCATTCCTGGTCACATTTGATGATGATTGATGATCACAGAGAGGCGAACAGATCTTTTAATCCCAGTTGCTTTGCGCACGTCCTGTCCTGTTGATATGATTATACACGTTACTACGAAGACATGTTAATACACAGCTGTCAATCAAATCAGTGGGCGGGGAAACCAAACTCCTATGTCACGTTATGGTCGGCCTCAAAATGGGAGGGGTTTGGACCCTTTTTTAACGTCAGGAAAATTTAAAAAAGAGATTTATTGGGTTTATATCACCCCGATATGACTGTGGACACACTATACCTACACACACTTCTGTCCAAACAGCTTATAAAAGATGATTTTTTATCATAGGTGGCCTTTAATGCTTCAGCAAGGGGAGTTTTAATTCTTCTTTTCAGAGCTTGACAACCAGGTGCTGAACTTGTTTGTATAAAACTCCTTCTGCAATTTACAGATAAAACAGCATGCAAGTTTGGATGACATTAGGGTGAGCAGATAATAACAGATTTTAAGTTGCGTGTGCTCTATCCCTTTAAGCCACAAAGTGCCAATAGAATATAAATTGTGAAGTGGAGGCTGAGGATTCTTCTCTGATTAGGCTGGTGATTTCCTTTAATGGTTGTTCATGGTCTTCATCAGCTCTTTATACATTCATGGAACGTTTGCTGTCTCTAGAGTAAGAGGCAATCATGGCTGTTTGTGTTCCACATCTCTATTTGTGCCGTGTTGGCCAGAGACAGAAAATCTAATGCTGCCACTGGCAAAGCTTTGTTTGAGCTAAATGACAAGACGTGCATTTTTACATTCTCTCTCTCTCTTTTTCTCCACAGATATGATGGGGAGAATGGGCCCTCTCCTGGCCGAAGCCCTATGGATTCGCAGGCGAGTCCTGGGCTGGTTCTCCATCCCTCCTTCCCCCAAAGTCAGAGAAGGGAGTCTTTTCTCTACCGCTCAGACTCTGACTACGACATGTCCCCCAAGACCATGTCACGAAACTCCTCCATCAACAGCGAGGGGTAAGCTGTCTCCCTCAACACACGGCACACTTTCACTGTTTACTGTCTACACTTTTCATGTCTAAAAGGCCTCTGAGGAAGTTCTTTTATCCCACAATCACCATGCAGCATTAAGCACATAAACTAAATCCCTCTTTAGCCGTCTCACTGTAATACTGTTACACCCTCAGAAGTGCGCTCAGCATGTGGCGGTGACCACCGTGACTGCCGCTTCTGGATTACGGCCATAAAAAAGTGGCTTGATGTCAGGCTAAATCTATTTCCTCACACCTGGGGATGATTCGCCACCTCAGCTTGGTGTTATAAAAGACACTTTGTAAATGCTCACAAAAAAGAACATCATCTGTTTGTGCTGAAACTGCTCTTTCTTCTTTCCGCAGTCATGCTGAAGATCTCATAGTCACCCCTTTTGCTCAGGTAAGCCTCAGTTGTGTCTGGCAAACGCTATATAATGAGCGCTAATTGCTTGTCATGACTTGATGCGATGGAGTTGAGTGATATCCTGCTGTTCACCTCTTTTTCCACGCAGGTGTTGGCTAGTCTACGAACTGTCAGAAGCAACTTCACCATCCTCGCCAACGTCACGACTCCTACCACCACCATGTCAGTTCAGCTCTTTCAGCTCTCATGCAACTGTTTCTTTATTTCAGCTCTGCCCCCTTATGGCCACCACTGAGTCCTTACCGTTAAATGAATTCTGCATTTCATCTATGATTAGAAAATAAAATAATGAACAGAATAAAGCATATTTATTCAACCAAAACGTTTACATTACAAAGTCAAATCTAATATTTGAGAATTAAACATTTTATCTGCCCCACCAACAACAAAAAAAGAATTTGGATTGCATTTCTTAACTCTTAATGTCGCTAGTTAACACACTCAATGCATTTTTTTCAACACCCCATAATTTCTGAAAAAAATTCGACCATTTGGTAGAGGTTGATATGTCGGTTTATGGTAAAAGTACCGAAATTAATGCATATGCTATGAAAAATCTGAAAATATGAAGTTTAAGACCAATTTATTTTAAAAAAACAATCAAGATAAAACATTTTTGAACACTAAATCATCTTTATTTTTTTAAGTATGCCATAAAATATTTCAGATTCCCATTTAACACATTTTCTTGTTTTTGTTATTTTTTGTTTGACCATAAAACCGAAATCAAGTGTAATAGTGCACCAGGGTTATGTTTGTTTGATTTTCTTGTAAACCAACAATGCTGTGTGTGTAAATCATTATTTAAACAGTCATGACTTTAACAGTCATTATTTAAAACAGTCAAAATATGGTCAACAATTTGGTAGATCAGGCAGTTAAAGGGTTAAAAGTTTAATATTTGTTAACACACTCAATTTCTTCAATCATAAACAAGGTAGAGTGAGAAAAAATAAAACAATAAATCTCCACATGATCTCATTGGGTTATTTTGTTAATATGTGACTCAGGCCCACAAACCAGTCATAAGTGTAAATTGTTTTGGAAAATGTGATTTATACATCACATAAAAGCTGAATTAATACATTTGTTACAACTATTTGAAAATCTAGAATCTGAACTTGGATGAAAATATTGAGAAAATTGCCTTTTTAAGTGTTTAGCAATGCATTTTCTTGTCAAAAATGTAGTTTTGATATTTTTAAAGCAGGGGTGCCAAAACGTTTTCTTATGAAGGGCCAAAAACCAAACTTGATTGAGGCTAGTGGGCCGAAGGTAAATATCGTTGACATGGGTAATTTCCTAATATATAAAAAAATAACTAGAAAACATTGCTTAGTATCTAATACAGTATTTTTTTTACATTTTATAATGAACGTATTAGAGTAAAAACAAAACAATCTAATTTTTAACAGAACTACACTAGTTTTTGCCTTGATTTGCTTGCAGATGTCTTCTGCATAGTCCTCTATCTGTCGAGTGACAGCATTTATATTTTTAAAAATCAGATTAATTTACAACATTTAATTCAAACATTTAATTTCAGTTTGCTTTTATTGTGGTTCAGCAATAAAACAAACAAACAAAAAGGTTACATCAAATTAGAAATGATGATCTCTTTTAAAGGCATTCGCCCCAACCGTCTCCATCCTCCTCACTCTCCTCTCAGATGGGATGGTGGGCCAAATCAAAAGGTTACTATGGGCCAACTTTGGCCCGCGGGCCCTACTTTGGGCATCTCTGATTTAAAGTATAATATTCATGGAGCGAGATTTTTACTCAATAAAAGATGAATCTTTCATTTTCACCCAGACTTGTTTTGTCATCCAGAGTCTCTTATATTCTAATACAGTGTTTCTCAACCATGTTCCTGGAGGAACACAAGCTCTGCACATTTTCCATGGCTGTTTCTCAATTCCAAGAACGCAGAGAACGGACATGGATTTATCTGGAGACCGGTCTTGCCAGGTCACTTCGGAAGAACGAACTCAGGAAACCACAATAACACAGAACGCGTCCTGTGAAAAATGATATGCTGCGTTCTTCCTGATGGTCACGTGGCCTTCACGCATTTTTAATGGAAAATTATTTAATCATTACAGCATTCATACAATGATTTATTGTTTTCCCCCTTTTCAATATATATAACATGCACAAAAACCTTACAAATATATATCGCACAATACAAATAACACAGATTTTAATACAAATTTTAGCAAATAAACAACCTTATTGTGTTAATGCCTCTGTTAAGATTTTCCAGCCTGATCTCACGAGGAAACGTAAGTATTTTACGTTTTGTCAGTTTAGTGGCTAATTCGTATGAATTCTTACGAGTTGAGTCGTTGGAAAATGTACGATTTTAAAAAGGAGGCGTGGCACCTAACCCCACCCCTAACCCCAACCGTCATTGGGTGATGAGCAAATCGTACTAATTTGTACGAATTAGATCGTACGAATTCATACAAATTAGCCACTAAATCAAAAAGTTACGAATTGCCGTGAGATTGCGTTGGATTTTTCTGTCCATGTTTACTTTCACCATCTCATTTAGGGAAACTCCTGAGATAAATAAGTTATATCTCTGAACTTTAATAATAAATCTATATAAAATGCTGCGCTTCCCACCTCCTTTATTCCTTCGCAAGGACTTCTGGGACTTCTCAAGTGAGTTCGATGCGCAAGTCTGCATCGACACATCCTCAATATCAAGAACACATCTGGGAACTTTCACACGTCCTCCGTTCTTGCGGTCTTGAACTTTGGCGGTTGATGATGGCGTTACGCGAGGACGCAAGATCGCTGAAGAATGCATATTGAGAAACAGCCCATGTCTCCTTAACCATACACACCTGATTCAGATGATCAGCTCGTTAGCAGAGACTGAAACACCTGTAATGGGTGTGACAGACAAAGGAGACATCCAAAACATGCAGTGCTTGTGGTCCTTCAGAAACGTGGTTGAGAAACACTGTCCTAATATGTATGTTAACATATATTGAGCCATTTCATTTAAGTTTGATTAAAAATTGACCCAAATCAACTGTCAACACTGGAATAGTTGCTTAGTTTATTGAGGTAGGCTTTTTTACACACACTAAAGAGTTAATTTATATTAATTTAATATTATAGTATTGTCCTTATTAGTGAAAACATATCAGCACCTATATTTGTTTCTTGTATAAAAAGATGACTAATGTATTTCAATTAATTTGTGAGTTATAAAGTAAAACATTTTAATAATCACCCCGAGTTTTCACATTGCTCAGTGCAGGCCTCTTCCCAGTAAGCAATATTGTTTGGATCTATGCCAGCAGAGGGCGACCTCCACCAATATCACTGATGTAATTATCTCTTCTGTCCACAGGAGGTCACCAGTGACCAGTCAACCCACAGTTCCCCCAGCAACGCTCTCAGGTATGTTAACTGTACTCTGTGCAACGTAGTCACTGATAAGCTTTCTATCTCCCACACTAACACTCTCTCCCACACAGTGTCTCTCACATTACGCATACACTTCCTCTTGTAGACGCTGTTGCCAGTGAAATTACAGCATCAGAAATAGTGGAGCCATATGGGAAACAGGGACTGGAACATAACCAGATGCTCTAACTAGCCAAATAACAGCCCTCGGTTGCTAGTTTATATGAGGAACTATGAAGCATATCGGCAGTGAAGGTGCTGCACGCGCTGAACTTTTGAACGTAGCTCTAATAATAGAGATGCAATTGCTTATATACTGAACAATCTCACCAGACATGTTTAGAAGAAGTCTTTGATGGTTAAAAAAAAAAGATCAAAGTCCAGTAAATCTTTGCCACTATCTTGGTTTTGCTTATTTGTCAGCGAGAAGTCATTTAAATTTAATGAAATGTAGTAAATTTGAATAAGTACAGGTCAGTATAAATATCCCGTGTCTTTTTTCACAAACACTGAATGACTAAAAAGAATTTGGGTTAAGCATATGTGGACATAATATTTAACAGGTTTACAGAGCATCCGGAAAGTATTCATAGCGCTTCACTTTTTCCACATTTTTTTTTATGTTACAGCCTAATTCCAAAATGGATTAAATTCATTTATTTCCTCAACATTCTACACACAATACTCCATAATGACAATGTGAAAAAATATATTTTTTTAAATTGTTGCAAATTGATTAAAAATACAAAACCTGAAACATCACATGTACATAAGTATTCACAGCCTTTGGTGTGAAGCTCTAAATTGAGCTCAGGTACATTCTGTTTCCACTGATCATTCTTGAGATGTTTCAGCAGCTTAATTGGAGTTCACCTGTGGTAAATTCAGTTGATTGGTCATGATTTAAAAAACATACACCTGCCTATATAAGGTCCCAGGGTTGACAGTGCATGCCAATGCACAAACCAAGCATGAAGACAAAGGAATTGTCTGGAGACCTCAGAGAACGGATTGTCTCGAGACACAAGGCTGGGGAAGGTTCCAGAAAAATTTCTGCTGCTCTGACCATTTCAATGAGCACAGTGGCCTCCACCATCCGTAAGTGGAAGATGTTTGGAACCACCAGGACTCTTCCTAGAGCTGGCCGGCCATCTAAGTTGATTGATCAGGGGAGAAGGGCCTTAGTCAGGGAGGTGATTAATAACCCGATAGTCACTTTGTCTGAGCTCCAGCGTTATTCTGTGGAGAGAGGAGAACCTTACAGACGGACAACCATCTGTGCAGCAATCCACCAATCAGGCCTGTATGGTAGAGTGGCCAGACGGAAGCCAAAAGGCATCTGAAGGACTCTCAGACCATAAGAAACAATATTCTCTGGTCTGATGAGACAAAAATTGAACTCTTTGGAGTGAATGCCAGGCGTTACGTTTGGAGAAAACCAGGCAACGCTCATCACCAGGCTAATACCATCTCTACATTAAAGCATGGTGGTGGCAGCATCATGCTGTGGGGATGTTTTGCAGCAACAGGAACTGGAAGACTAGTCAGGATAGATGGATGATGGAAGATCAATGCAGCAATGTACAGAGACATCCTGTATGAGTGCTCTTGACCTCAAACTTGACCTCAAACTGGGGCAACGGTTAATCTTCCAGCAGGACAATGACCCAAAGCACACCACCAAAATATAAATGGAGTGGCTTCACAACAACTCGGTGAATGTCCTTGAGTGGCCTAGCCAGAGCCCAGACCTAAATCCTATTGAACATCTCTTGAGAGATCTAAAAATGGCTGTACATCGCCACTTCCCATCCAACCTGATAGAGCTTGAGAGGTACTGCCAAGAGGAATGGGCAAAAATTCCCAAAGACACGTGTGCCAAGCTTGTGGCATCATATTCAAAAAGACTTGAGGCTGTAATTGCTGCCAAAGGTGCATCAACAAAGTATTGAGCAAAGGCTGTGAATACTCATGTACATGTGCTTTTTTTTTTTTTTTTTTTTTAATAAATTTGCAACAATTTCAAAAAACTTTTTTTCACATCGTCATTATGAAGTATTGTGTGTAGAATTTTGAGGAAATAAATTAATTTAGTCCATTTTGGAATAAGGCTGTAACATAAAAAGTGAAGAGCTATGAATACGTTACAGATGCACTGTACATATTTCAGTCATTTCTTTGTGAGCAAATTCTAATGTTATACCTTGCAATGACGTTCTAGAAATTTGTGTTTTGACTTTATTACAAGTTTAGTTATTTACATAATATTTTCCTTAAAAAAAAAGAAATTAAGAACATAAATCTCCTTTACACAAGACAATGTCCATATAGAAATTATTTAATAAGTCTAGTATAGAAATTGGCTGATATATTGGAATACTGATGGGAAAACAGACTCCATTTCCTGACCTCAGTGATGCAGATTTCTGCATTTTGTCAAACATGTTAGAAGAGCATAACCTGATATAGTAGTAACATTTCGTATTTTTCAAAATGTTCAAGACAATAAGGCATCACTGACGTCAGACATTTTCTACATTTACACTTTAATTGTGTTCTGATTCATTAATCTGAACATAAATGTTAAATAAAGCAATGCTCTAGGTTTATATGTCTTTGATCCTCTGATATACGCAATCTACATGAATAGAGTTTCCTGCATGTTTAAAATACTAGCAATTTATAGTAAATCCTTCTGCTTTTTCCTTATTTTAAAACACAGGCCTAGTGATTATCTGTTTTAGGAGATGAGGTGCATGTAAAGCTACATGCCATACTACCTGTGTTTATCAAGTGGTAAAAGTAACCTATACCATGAATAAAATTAGTTTATGGATGAAAGTTAGAAGCAGCATTGCACTACGCCACTTCAGACAGTGAAAGGCTCCAAATGAGGTGGAGGTGGTGACCCCATCGTGAAATTGTTTGCTTAGAAAACAACACATCTTGCATTATTCTAATAATCTTATCAAGTTAAACATTATTTTGTTTTAAAAGTCTCACACTAATTGTAATTAAATACATAACTAGCTCATCTGCTAATTTACAGTAGTCTCAGATTCTATGAAAAGCAATATTATATAAAGTAAAAAAATATTATATAATGATGAAAAATTAAGTGCAAGTATATTAAAACCTCAATCTAAGAGACAGTATTCAACTGAATCTGAGACAGACAATGATTATGTATAGCTCACTTTATTCTCTCTGTACAATCATTTCACAGTGAGTAGATCTTGCAGTGCGAAAGTGTCTTTTTTCGTTGACAAAATACACCAAAACAATAAAAATAAAAAATAAACGGTGGCTTCAAGACTTATTGTTTCAGTACCAATTTATTCATACTAGAAATATGTCTTATTGACTAATAAGTTAGACATGATTTAGAACTTTGGCCATGACTGAACGGCTTTTTTGAGGTAAATAAATGCTTTGTGGCATTATTTACAAGCTGTTTTAACATGAAGTCGAAACACTGAGTGTTAACAAAGCTTACGATTAGGCTATGGCAGATGCACCAAACCAGGGATGTCCAAACTTGGATCTGGAGGGCTGGTGTCCTGAAAGTTTAGTTCCAACCCCAATCAGACACACCTGGTCTAGCTAATCAAGCTCTTACTAGGCTTTCTAGAAACATCCTTGCTAGGGGTGTCAAAATTAATCGTTTCTTTGGTGCACCGCAATGCAGACGCGGACAATTCGGTATCGGTTTAGTAATAATCATAACCGGTTGGTCATAAAGTTGGTTTTATATTGGGATATTCAGACATTCTCCTTAATAATATAATTTCAGAAAAGTATTATTTGCAAATTCTAAATAGGGAAATCATATTAGCAGCCAATGACTATCAAAGTACAACATTGTTCACAGTCAATTAGATAGTGTTAATTTGTTTGTTACTTGTATGCTAATTCCAATCGAATATTCAAAGTAACATGATAAACAATATAGAGACTTCTAAATGAACGAATGTGTGAATATAAAACCAACTTTACCTTTATTCTGACTGTTGGTATTAAAGGACAAAATTGTTTTACAAATAGTATATAAATATATTTATACATGTTAATACAAGAATTGCTGTGCTGTGAAGAAAATATAAAACTGTGTATGGAAAGAATCGTCAATGCACCGTGATGCACCGAGATATCGAATTGAACCGAGTCGATGGCATGATAATCGTAACCGAACCGAACCGTGAGACTAGTGTAGGTTCACACCTCTAATCCTTGCAGCTGTGTTGAGGCAAGTTGGAGCTAAAACCTCCAGGCACTCCAGTCGTGAACTAGCCATTCCCCACTTTACCAATGTCAAATTGCTCTCCGCCAAGGGTCAATAAATGTCAAGTTCTGCTCTCCAAAAGTTGGCAAAGTTTCGGTAGCCTACAATAGGTATCAGTAGGTTAGGGGTGCAAGATAAAATCGATGAATCAGGCCTGCCCAGGAACAAGTTCTAAGCAGAAAAGTTAAAAAGTGTCGATAGGTGAACAATATATTCATGCTGCAGAATGCTGACAGATGGATAATTACAGTCATGATGCATCTGATCTGTTGTGCAGTTGGCTTTACACATAAGCGAAAGTGAAATCTTGAGTCGTTATTGTAACAGTCCTCGTTTTGTGTTTGTGCATTTCAGTTTAGTGTTTATGTGTCACTCCTTGTCGCCTTAGTTTAAATTTATTAGCTTGTGAGATCTGATTATTGTCTCCATCCTTTGTCACCTGTTTCCTATTTGTCTTTGTTTATTTAAGTTAATTTGCTTTCAATTCTGGTTGTTGTTCGTTTGTTGTGTTTAGGGTGATCACTTTTTTTTAAGATTTATTTTTAGCATTTTTGCCTTTTGACAAAAGGTGAAGTGGGAGAAAGAGGGGGGTAGGATTAGGAAAGGTCCATGAGCCGGGATTTGAACTCGGGACGCCCGGAGCGCTTCCGCATCATATGTCAATGCGCTAACTACTGGGCTATTACTCCGACAAGAGGGGCTAACTTTTGTTTATTTCTCTTTGTTCATTAGACATTTATGTTGAAATACTGCATTTGGATCCACTTTTTGGCTGTCTTTTTCCAACGTTATGTTACAAAACAAACAACCACACAGGACCCAGCTGTATTTTATTTTATCTTGTAGTAGTTGTTTGTTTTAGCGTTTTAGTTTTTTAAGGGGGAATGAAGAGGGGAGACCACTACCGCTATGGCAACAACAAGACCCACTGGCAACGGGGCTTGCTGTGTGTGTAATGCAGATATCTCACCTGTTGTTGGCCCGCGGCTCCTCTGACTCGCTATCTCACTCCAGATGGCTTAGAAGTCATCTTCACCAGTGTCCCACCTCACGTTCCTCTTGTGGCCCTTTAAACATTTTCCCTCAGATCAGCCAGTTTGACGTTCACCTTCTTCCCGCACTGTCAGAAACGGCAGAGCTACAACTGCCAGAGCCATGGATGCCATCCTCTGAGCTCCTTGCATGGCCGCTGCCATCTCCTGTGTTCCTCGAATGGGCATCAAATCCATCTGAACCCCCCAAATGGGCACAAGATCCTCCTAAGTTTTCCGAATAGGCACCAGATCTACATAGATTACCAGAAGGGCTCCAGATTTACCATAGTTTCACGAATAGGCAGAGCCACCACCAGAGTCCAAGATAGATTAGAGAGCTGTGTGACTTTCCAGTGCCACCAGAGATCTGTGACCTACCAGAACCTTCTGATTCACTGGGGTTGTCTGACCCGCCAGTGCCTCCTGACCCACCAGGGTTGTATGAACCTCCAGTGCTTCCTGACCCAGACTCTCCTGATCTACTGGTGTTGTCTGACCAACCAGTGTCTCCTGAACCACTGGGGTTGTCTGACCCATTGGTGCTTCTAGACCCAGAGCTTCCTAACTCTCCGGGTTGTCTGACCTGCCAGTGCCTACTGACACAGAGCCTCCTGACCCAATAGGGTTGTCTGACCCACTGGTGCCTCCTGACCCAGAGCCCCCAGGTCCTAAGTTCCATGCTTCAGGCCCTCCTCCGCTCCACGCCCCAGGCTGCTCCACACCCCAGGGCCACCTCTTCTACTCATCCCAGACCTGCCACCATTACATAGACCTGGCCGTCCGTCCCTCCCCATTATCTGCCTAAGCTGCACCTCCCTCGTGGACCATATTTTTTTGTTTATCTTGAAGTGTCTGGAAGCTGGTCCAAGAGCGGCGGGGAAGGTAGGGTGGTCATAGTTTATGTATGGGTGCACTCACACTATGCTATCCGAAATGTGCCCAGGCTCGTTTCCCGATTCGTTTGACAAGTGTAAGTGCTCTGAATTGGGATCAGGTGCGGTTCAGTTGGCCGGCCCTGGCCCAGTTGGAAGAGGTGTGCCAGAGGGTGGTTAGGTTGGGCTTTGGCACGGTACGCTTGTAGTGTGTGTGCAAAGGGCGCCTGAGCCTGAAACTGAAGACATCACTTTTAAGAAACTATTTCATGTGGATTTATTACTCATTCTTACTTTTCAATAAACGTGAACTGTCATAGTTTATTAAAGATGCAAACCCCTCGCTGCACCTTCAGCAAACCTCTTAATACCTGCAGCACGATGACTTTTATGATAATTTATGAGCATCAAAAGTTGTGGATCTGTTTGGCAAAATATTTGACTGTGTGTCACTGCATCCTGAAAGACTAAAACAATATAACTAAAGCAATGTCCACTGTGTTGAGCAAGAGCGCTTCTCTTCCCGTTAAACTGAACAGTCACATCATTGATGACGTAAGCGTGCTCAGGTTCGGAAGGTAAAGATGCAGTGTGAGTGCAGGCCATTGGAAGAGAGGGGAGGGGGGACAACCGCGCTTCAACGCGGTTCAAGGCAACCGTGCCTAGTATGAGTACGCCCTAAGTTTTCAGTTTCCTAGTTTCAGTTTCCCTGTTTTCAGTTTAGTTTAAACTTGTTAGCTTATTACTTTTGATTATTGTCTCTGCCCTTTGTCACCTGTTCCCCTTTTGTCTTTGTGTATTTAAGTTCATTTTGTTTCAATTCTGGTTGTTGTTTGCTGGTTGTGTTTAGGGAGCTAACTTTTGTTTATTTCTTTTTGTTCATTAAACCCCATACAGTATGTTGAAATACTGTGTTTAGATCTGCTTTTCCCTGCCCTTTTCTGACGTTATGTTACAGTTATAGACACATTGATGCGGTGCCATGCTGCTCTATTTCTCATGTGTGCTGTCGGATATATAATCACTAAAGAAGCCAGACAGGGTGGGTCTGAATGAATGTGAGGCCTACCTCACAGTATTGCAAACTAACTAGCATTACTACATTTTGTAAAGTAGTCAACATTTTCTTATTGTTATAAACAAATGAAAAATGTAACGCTCTCTTTGTTCTTTTCTTTTTGGAATATGACTGTTCTTCATAATTGCTCTTAATCTGGTGCGTTTTTACATTTAAAGCTATTTCATCCAGAATAATTTATTATAAAATATTTTAAAATATAAACATTTTTATTTCTCAGAGATGGGTTGTGGCTGGAAGGGCATCCGCTGCGTTAAAACGTGCTGGATAAGTTCATTCCGCGACCCCGGATTAATAAAGGGACTAAGCCGAAAAGAAAAGGAATGAAGGAATGAATGATAAACATTTTTAATGATGTCAGTACTGTCATACAGATACTTCAAAAATGTAAAGTTGTGAAAATGAAAATGTACAGCAGAAGAAATAAAAAAAATGCAGGTTTTAGAATCATATTGTGACCCCCAGAATCGTAATTGGATTGGATCATGAACTCCCTAAAGCAGAGATTCTCAAACTAGGGCCCGCGGGCCAAAGTTGGCCCATGGTAACCTTTGATTTGGCCCGCCAACCAGTAAGAGCTGGATAAATGATGGGGAAGGGTGGGCCGAATCCCTCAAACAGAGATTGTAATATAAAATTTTACGCAGCCTTTTGATGGTTTGTTTAATTGCTGAGCTACAAAAAAAAGCAAACTGAAATTAAATGTTTTAATTAAATGGGAATTGATCAGATTTTTAAAGGGTCATGAAACCCTGATGAAACTGAAAATATTGATACGATAAAGGATTTTTTTTTCGATATATATTTTTTATATTATTAAATTAATACAGTTTGGTATATTTAGCTTCGGCCCACCACCATTAATCAAGTTTGGATTTTGGGCCTTCATAAGAAAAAGTTTTGGCACCCCTGCACTAAAGATACCCACCCCTAGTGTATCAATGTGACCATCAGCAGTGAAGGCAGATCCGGGAGAAATGTTGCTCCATTGAGCACTTGCTATGGCTTATGCGCTCATGAAAAATTACTACTGCTAACTACACTTGTCAAATGCGATTGAGAAGTGACACTGTGCCATATTTAAATAAAACCACAATACAGCCCTAAAAGAGTTATGTACATAAAATATTATCCAAAAAGTCAGTAACAGTGACTGACTGCTAAATTTTGATCAAAAGGCAGAGGTGTTACAAAAGTTGGGGGGTGCGGTTACTACATTTAAGCATGAGAAATATGATGTGAGGCGTGATGCTGTGGGAACTGATTGAAATGTGTTAGTCCCACAATGAATGCCTGAGACTTGAGAGCCCGTCCCCATATACGTATATATGTGTATGTCGTCTGCTGTCTCTTTTTGGATATAATACTTTTTCAGACATTCAGCATTTCATTCTAATATTTTTTTTCTACTGTGTGTTTTTTAATTATTATTATATTATATTATGACACGGTGGCTCAGTGGTTAGCACTTTTGGCTCACAGCATGAAGGTTACTGGTTCAAGTCCCAGCTGAGCCAGTTGGCATTTCCATGTGGAGTTTGCATGTTCTGCCCGTGTTGGCATGGGTTTCCTCCAGGTGCTCCGGTTTCACCCACAGTCCAAACACATGCGCTATAGGTGAATTGAATAAACTAAATTGGCCGTAGTATATGAGTGTGAATAAGTGTGTATGGATGTTTTCCAGTGCTGGGTTGCAGCTGGAAAGGAATCCGCTGCGTAAAACATATGCTGGATAAGTTGGCGGTTCAATCCGCTGTGGTGACCCCTGATGAATAAAGGGATTAAGCTGAAGGAAAATGAATGAATGAATATTATATTATTCATAGGGCTTGTTTAAATTTATAATTAGGTTACAGTGCATTGACCAGTCTATAATGAAATAAATACAGTCAGTGCTTTTATCATGTAATCAAAATATACACGGGCTAATGCATGTCAACATTGCACTGTGCATGTGTCTCAAAGACTTCTCAATATGACTGGATCAGATTAGAAAAGGAATTAACTTTCAACCCAATGTAAATTTCATTCGTATGTATCTAAATCAGATAAAACTTCTTTGAATCTGATTGAACCATCAGTCTGATTACAAATGGATTATTTGTATGCATGTAAATGTAGCAACTGCCTGCCACTGATGTGTACATGGAAATCAGTCGTTTGAATTAAACCCATTAATTGTGCTTGACTCCACCTCTGCACTGTAAAAAAATCCAACTTGAAAAAAGTTGAAATTACATTTATTTTTGTTAAGTTGGCAAAAATCTGTAAAAATGTACAACTACATTTAACACGTTTAATTAACCTAAATCAAAATTTTCTTCATTAAGTTAAAAAAGATTAATTTTGTGAGCAAAACTTTGCGAGTTCACCTAAAAAAGCTTCTGCCAACTTGTTACTTTAAGTTGAGGTAATCTTCAGTATTTGTAACCCTAACAACAACAACAAACATAATAGTAACACCAATAATAACATTAATGTCATTATTGCTAATAAAACCAAGATACTACTGTAATAATGCGTATAATAACGTAATTTAAAATTATTATTTATTTGAAAAATGAAAGAAAATGAAAATTGAAATGTCTAAAAAGATCAAATATTAAATCGAACTTTTAAAACAACTACCCAAATGATAAATCAAACGCTCAAAATGCATTCTCAAATGAGAAATCAAAATGTATTTGATATTTAATTTTCATGAACGAATCAGTAAAAACCAGTAATAATTACAAGACAAATCAAACGCTCAAACTATAATTCAAATGGAGGAACCAGTTTCTGTGTCTGATCACACACACACACAGCTGGAAGCTCATGGACTGATTGCTGGGACTATAAAGACACATCACTCACACAGACTCTTTGCTGAGTCTTGTTTGTCCCTGTGAAGCATTACAAAGTGGTTTTTCCTGATTGTCCTGTCATGTTTTGATTCTTGTCTTGTTTATCGTTATTGTTGTTTTGCCTCCTGTCCTGTTTCTAATTCTGTGTTTTGTTAACATTTGTCTCTGTTTTAGTTGTTTTTTTAATTGAACTATGTTTGTTTGTTCTGATAATGTATTATTTCTTAGTACCGAGTTTTTTTTTGTTCACTCAACTTCAGACATTTTAGGTCAGTGCAACTGATGTTTTTAAAAGTTGAGTACACAAGAAAATGAAAGGAAATAAGGATTATTAGTTTTTTGGTTTACTTAACTTCAGACATTCCAGTTCTGCAGACAAAAATGTTCAGTTGGCACAACTTAAAAAGTTTTGTTACAGAGTAGGACACCTCTCCAGAAAACTAATAATCTTACAGGGCTCAAAATTGCGACCGTTTTGGTCGCATATGCGCCCAAAATATTATCTATGCAACCTCAAAATTTATTTGGGAGCATTTATGCAAGCATAAAATTGCTGCCGTGCAACCGTCACCGCATGCGCAGATTTAGGAGACTCAATTTACTACAGTAAACAAATCTGATTGGCGCACTACTCCAGCACTGATCACGAATGGATTGGTTAATATTAGTTGTCAATCATTCAGTCAACGCTTTCTCCCTTGAGGTGACGGGGAGCAACAGCCGCAAAAATGTAAAGCCCTGCAGATGAGAGAATGAAAAGCACACTGACAGATTTTGTTTTAGAAACCACCTAAGTTATACACCAAATAATGCCACATCTAATTAGTGATGCACCTTTCGAAGAGTGGATAAAACTCCTAAAGCCATTCACTGTAAAGTCTGTGGGACTGAGTTTGCAGGTAACAGAGTTTGCCACTAAATCTGCACATTTTAAGCGCGAGAGTATTCTATTTAATACTTCATTTAATTGTCAGGATGCTGTCAGCCATGCAATTAGCAGCTATATGAAAAATTTAACATTATATATATATATAGTATATCTTCGCAAAAGGGCTTGCATTTTTGTCAAGAAGTGCGTGCAGGGCCGATGGGCGCATGCTGTTTTTTTTTTGTTTGTTTGTTTGTTAGTTAGTGTTGATCTCCAATGCAATAAATCTGTTAATATAAAACTTGCAGTAACGGTGCACATAATTCTTGGTGGGGGCGACTAATTTCTGGCTGGTGTGACTACATTTTTAAAGTTAGGAGCACCAGTGCTACCATGCAGTGGCGGTTCTGGGGAGGGGCCAGTGGAGGAGGGGCCAGTGCCCCCGTGTCAACAAGCTTGCCCTCCCCACCCGGCCCCCTGAGGTGACTCAGGTGAGGCCTCTCTCGTGCTCTCTCGGTTTCGCGCGCACTTGCTCTCTCTGCTTTCACGCACACCCACTCTATCTGTCAGTGTTTGTTTTATAGGAAATACTGTGAAGATTTCCTTGGTTTGTTAAAGATCACTTGGAAAACATTATTTTAAATTAATGGGAGGGCAAAAAATCTGAATCTGTTAAAGTTTACAGGTGCAAAAATGAGCCTTGATGTACTTAAATGTTAGAAATGTGTTATCCACTACAATATAAAGTTTCTTGTCAAATAAATTAACATGGAAGATTATAACCCCCCCCCCCCCCACCACCCCACCCCAGTTACTCTAGTCTAGAACCGCCACTGCTACCAAGCAAAAAGGTTAATTTCGAGCCTTGTCTTATGTTAAACCAACTAAATGTTTTTTTTTTTTTGTATTATTGACAAATATTTTTAGGTCAGTGCAGCTGATGCTTTCAAAAGTTGAGTGAACAAGAGAAAGCGAAAAAAAATAAGGATTTTTGGTAACACTTTAGATTAAGGGTCCAAAATAATAAATTATTAAGCATTAATTAATGGCTAATTTGTTCACAATTAAGCATTAGTTAAAAACAAAAGCACTAGTAATTAATTGTTAATTAAACATTTTAAGGGTCCCGAATTATGCATTAGTTATCTCAGTTAAACTTGTAAATCATGATTAACTTGTTCACATTTTTGCATCAGTTAAGCATGAGCAAACACATAATTCATGATTAACTGAACAATAAAGACATTTTAACAGTTATTTACAATAATGGTTAATAAGCCATATATTATTTATTTAATTCGTTGTGTAAGTTAACTGAACAACAAGCTAATAATTATGTTTAAACTATGCTGGTTTGCAATTATACAGTTGAAGTCAGAATTATTAGCCCCCCTGAATTATCAGCCCCCCTGTTTATTTTTTTCCCCAATTTCTGTTTAACGGAGAGAAGGTTTTGTCAACACATTTCTAAACATAATAGGTTTAATAACTCATTTCTAATAACTGATTTATTTTATCTTTGCCATGATGACAGTAAATAATATTTGACTAGATATTTTTCAAGACACTTCTATACAGCTTAAAGTGACATTTAAAGGCTTAACTAGGTTGATTAGGTTAACTAGGCAGGTTAGGGTAATTAGGCAAGTTATTGTATAATGATGGTTTGTTGTAGACTATCAAAAACAATATAGCTTAAAGGGGCTAATAATTTTGACTTTAAAAGGGTTCATAAAAAGTTTAAAACTGCTTTTGTTCCAGCCGACTTTCTCCAGAAGAAAAAATATTATCAGACATACCGTGAAAATTTCCTTGCTCTGTTAAACATAATTTTGGAAATATTTAAAAAGTAGAGAAAAAAACTCAAAGAGGGGCTAATAATTCTGACTTTAACTGTATATTGCTAAAATAGTGTAATAAACACAGTTTAACCTCATGTCCTAAAGTTAAAGTAAGTCCACGTTAATAATGGCACTTAAGTCATATTTAGGTTTATTGACTAGAACTAGCTAGTAGCTAATTAAGGCTAAAATGTCTTTATTATAGTACTAATAAAGGCAATTTGACCCCTATTCTAAAGTGAAAGTTATATCCACATTAATTATGGCACTTAGTTAATCATTAATTACTAGTACTTTTGTTTATAACTAATGCATAAGTGTGAACAAATTAACCATTAATTAATGTATAATTAATGCATTATTTTGGACCCTTAATCTAAAGTGTTACTGGATATTTTTTGTTGTTGTTGTTGTACTGGCTTCAATTTTTTTACAGTGTATTATTGCTATTTGCCTCACTGAGAACAATTGCTCTATTTGTATTTATAAAGTGCTCAACCATCTCACTTCCACTGTATTCCAATAAAATAAGCCATATTCTAACATCACTTTTAACAATTGTTAAGCACCTTATGAGAGAAAAGATTCATTATTTATGAGGCATTTGATCTCTCCATATGAAGTTCTTAAAATATTCATGCTTGGCAGTTTTTCTATGAAGCCATCACTCAGACATTTCTTTATGTCCTCCTGTCAGGAAACAACATCCCCACTGTTCACAAATGAAGATCTCACTGTGCCCCCCCTGTGAGTGTAAAAAGCATGTGACAGTGCCGTTTGCGTGGTGCTAATAGCTGTGTCTTATGTCCTATACAGATGAGACATACCAGCAGCTGGCCCGGGAGACACTGGAGGAACTGGACTGGTGTTTGGACCAGCTGGAGACCATTCAAACCCACCGCTCTGTTAGCGAGATGGCCTCCAATAAGGTGTTTCTACTGTTACATCTGTACAGCCTAGTTTTAGTCCCGGAGGAATGCTTAACTTTCTCTGTCCCACTTTCTCAAAGACAAATTGTGTCTACACAGTCTAAGGTTGTGAGCTCATATTTGGAATTTGTTCTATTCGTTCTAATTCACCATTTATGGTTTATGATTCTCTTGCGGTGCATTTTACAATTCATGTAACATGACAAGTTAGAACAACATCTGCCGTTCTGTCGATTATCACTCATGAAGGATATTACGTGTACGGGTGATCTGTGTGAAGTCCATTCTAATTTTAAATTATCATCCATAGACAGGGATGCAAATAGCTTTTGTATGCGATTCTGCCAGCCTTGTCATACACACGTTGCTCTTGTTTGAGGGGAGAGATGGATATATAGAGAGAGAGGGATGGAGAGAGAGAGAGAAAATGGTTGGGTTTGTGTATGGGGAGAACAGGGAGGGAGGAGGGGGCTGCAGTTTGGTCCTGATGCCATTGTTTCTGCTGTAACCTTCGTTGCTATCGAGCTGCAGCAAGGTCTACCCTGCCAGTTTAACCATTGGCTCTACACTGTGGCCATGAGGCATGTGATTAAGATGCTGGCCAATGAAAAATCGGTTGCTTTCTTCCTCAGCTTGCCGGTTTAAAGAGACAGTGCCATGAAGTCTTTAGATGTGCTTTTCCTTGCACCATATTTCTGGTGTCTATGTGTGTTTTACTGTATAGCCGATAAGTAAGCAGTGCTTTTGTATTTGTAATAATCTTTGGGTGAATTGAAGACTGTGGATGATTGAGGCAAAGCTTATTAGAATGCTGAAGAAGATGGGACACATAGACACACATATTCCCACTGCTTATGCATACAAGCAAAATCATTCATGATTAATACAAACGCTAAAGCCTTGATTCCTTTAGTTAAACGCTGTATATGAATACACAAGTACAGATGTTTCTCTATTTTCCACACTCTTACATGCTGTCTGCTGCACATGCGCTTTCAGGGTGCGTGTGCACACACACACACACACACACAGCACTAGCACACACACCCAAGCACGCGCCTCCTGCCACAGCGGCTGATTAGCTTGCGAGATCTGTCTACAGCATCCAGGGAAACAGAGCGAGAGGCAGAGCATCGGCTGAGCTGCATCGCCGATTCTGACGCTGTGTGTGGATTAAACAGCGAGGCTGCTGAAGAGAGCTGTGTTGTGCTGACAGGACTGGTATTGCGCTCCTTGGACTGTGTGCTCTGAACACAACTCGCTGGGAACGCTGGGCCCGGGTCCTGGAGCTGTGCAGTGGGGGAGGGGCGTCGACGCAGGGACAGAGAGAAAAGATGTTTTTCCAGACCTCCGCTCTTTTGTAGTTTGACTTCTGACTAAAAGCCCCATCTCATCTGTGTTTCGGTGTCTCGTTCTTCCTGTTGTCCTCTGTCTACATTGATTGTTTCCTCCTGCTGTTACCTGTGCGTTGTTGTTTTCCTTGTGCGTCCTGTCATCCCTCAGTCAGTGTCTGGTAGCTATTTGCTCATCTGCTTGTTTCTCCTTACCTCTTGCGACTACTCTGCCCTTCTTCCCATCACATCCTTTTGGTGTCCTTCAGACGGTCCCGTCTCTTTGGCACTCCATCTTTGTTTGTTCCACCCCTTGTCACTTTCCCCCCTCCTGCTGGATCAGGGTCAGTTCAGCTCCGCTGATGGGATGAGATGTAGTCCATTTGGCCTGTGGATTTGGGCGGCTCCTGGCGGGCCGTTCACAGGGGACATTCACCTGCAGATCGCCGTGGAGCCCGCTCAGTGGTTTTTAGGAGGGCCTAGTTCTTGTACAGCTTGCTGCATGTAGAAAGGCAGCCTTAGCAAGCGCTTGCCGCTGGACTTTTACCCTACTTGCTCCCCGCCTCTTGGGGGCAGCCGTCACTCTGGAGCACCCCGGCCTGCTAGGCTGTGGCCTCTCTGCCCACACCCTGACCACGCCCACATGTCGCTGGAGCACCCGTCGTGCTTCGGCCCCTGTGCATTTCCGCGCCTCCTGCCTCTGCCAACGGTCCATGCCGTCAGTCACCCTTAGTATGGGTGTAGTGGAGGCCATTGACCCACCACCCTCACCTGTGCCTGGAGGCTACCGGCTGGCCCACTCCTCCAGCTACAGCCCCCTGCAGGGGAGAAGAGGGTCAGAGCTGGAACTTGGGGCAGCTGCGGATGGGGTGCTGGATGGGGGGAGTCAGGCCACCGAGCGTAGGACCCCGTTTATGGATCTGTTCTGTGAGACCTGCTCCAAACCCTGGCTGATTGGCTGGTGGGACCAGGTAGGGCCAAACTAAAAAAGTTACTAACAATCTTTTGGTGAACATTTCAGATCCTAAAAAGGACAAGGGTTGATTGTTCAGTACAATGATGATGATGATAATGATGATGATGAGGATGATGATTATAAACAAAAGTCCTGAGATCCTAACTAGGACACAGGAAAAAGTTGCTGTGCTGACTAAGCTGTAATGCTTTAGGAACAAACTACATAAGGCAGATGTTTGATGCATGCAGGGTACTGTATATCCAATTTTGTATGATCTTCAGTGTAAGTTTAAACCTGAACTCTAAAGTTAGGTACTTATTCAGTGTCACTTTGAGATGCAGGGAGAAAATGGCTGCCGCCGTAGCACTTGGCTTATGTTGTTTCACTGTCTAGAGAACCTGTATGGTGGGTTTGTGTCTCAGGACCTCTCAGCTTCACCGTTCCCCTTTTCTCCAGCTTTCTATGATTTGCTTTCAGGCTGTACTAGAAACAGGCTTTATCTGACCAATATTTTATAATGTATTTTTCTGGATAGTTCAAAACTCTGAATATCTGACATGTACTATATATTGTTTATGTTCAAATGTAACAGACTGGCTGTTTTTATTTTTATTTGCTAAGAATATTTACCTTTAAGATGGGCTAAACCTAAGAGCTGTACCCAGAGAGAAATAAAAACATTCTGACGGACAGTAAACATGCCATATTTTAATCCTTAAAAGTATCTGAACTATTGCTGTGTATACTTTTATATTATTTCTCTTGTTGTTTTATTGCTCTTGTTTTATTGTACGGTGTCTATGAGTTGCCAGAAAGGCACCTTTAAATAAAATGTATTATTATTATTATTATTATTATTATTATTGTTATTATTCTTATTATTATTATTATTATTCTTCTTATTATTATTCTTATTATTATTATTCTTATTACTATTATTCTTCTTCTTCTTCTTCTTCTTCTTCTTCTTCTTCTTATTATTATTATTATTATTATTATTATTTCAGCATTATGAATTAGGATGCAGGTGACGCAGTGGCGCAGTAGGTAGTGCTGTCGCCTCACAGCAAGAAGGTCGCTGGTTCGAGCCTCGGCTGGGTCAGTTGGCTTTTCTGTGTGGAGTTTGCATGTTCTCCCTGTGTTCGCGTGGGTTTCCTCCGGGTGCTCCGGTTTCCCCCACAGTCCAAAGACATGCGGTACAGGTGAATTGGGTAGGCTAAATTGTCCATTGTGTATGAGTGTGAATGAGTGTCTATGGATGTTTTCCAGAGATGGGTTGCAGCTGGAAGGGCATCCGCTGCGTAAAACATGTGGATTAATGGATTAATAAAGGATTAATAAAGGGACTAAGCCGAAAAGTAAATGAATGAATGAATGAATTAGGATGCTCTCTATTATCTTTTGTATTATTTCTTTGACCTTAATTGTTGATTGACAAGTATATTTTATGTGTGTAGCTTAATGAAGCTATAGACATTACCATATTAACCCTTTAACAGTAATCATAAGCACCTAGTTGATCTTTTATCCATAGGTTATCATTATTATTTTAATTGCTTATTACTATTTATCAGAGTTGTGTCAGTATTCAATACAAGATGTGGGCCAAAAAGGAGTGCTAAACTGCAGACGCACTGCATTTAAGATTAGCATAATCTGAGACCTACCAAACAGCAATGATGCATTTATTAATAATGAATTGAATTTGTTATATGGAAATAGAAAAAATATTTTATTGCTGTCATTTTTCCTGCCCACGTTTGATCAAACTTAATCATCAAGCTCTGTCTTGGCTAATAAAGCCAACAGATAGTATCAGACTCCCCTAGTAATACATATTTGTATTCATTTGGTCTGATTTCCTTTCCACATGATCTGGTTTCAACTTGGTCCTCTAGAGGATGCATGCATGCTAAAAACAGTTGGCACTCCGTGAATGTTTTAATAATGACTCAGCACAGTACAAACAGAGCCTTGGTACAGTATGTAATATGCACTTGCACAGGAAAGATCATTTTGTAAATGAAGCTTAATATAAACTCAGAGCTTGATTCCGAGAGCTAGATAAACACTGTACATTGATCCCTGAGGGATAATTCAGGAATATTTGGGTTTACAGTGAGTGAGTTGATCGCTCTGACAGTAAATTGACCTGGATTCACTTAAAAATCACACTAGGCATTGATTGTTTTTCTCCTGTTGTGTTGTTGATTAGAAATTGCCACTTGTTTTGTGTCTTAAAACCTGATGACTGAGATACCAGCATGAAAACTTGCTATATGTTGCTAGCTGTAATGACTTGACAACAAAACCGATGCATATGATTGTGTATTTCCCAGTGTCTAACATACAAATCCATGCATGTAATACAGGACAAATACACGCAAATCATACATGATCAATGCTGAAATATGACTGCAGAAGGATATTGTGTCATTAGAAAAATGAAGAGAATGCAAAGGACAGAGATGGAGCGAGACAGGAAACAAAAAGGAGGGCTTAGAGCGAGATAAAGACAGAATGGAGGAGAGATGGAGAGTGATACAGAGAGTGTTGACCTTGGAGGAGGTCAGAGACAGACACCTGCCTACTCTCTCAGATTGTCACCCAACCCATCGCCTCGCTCCCATCATGCTGCAGGAGGGACTGTGAGGAGGCAGTTGCTAAGGAAACCTGCTGGTTTCCATGGAGATTGTAATGTGTGAAGGACCAGTCAGTGGGACAGACCAGGGGTCTTATCGGTTTTGTGCTGTGCAACTGTGTAGTTGTGTTATTTGCTGAAGTTGCACAATTGTAGTCATTTGAGGCACATGCTTGGCTCTTTTAAAAGACTGTCACAGGTTATTTTTGGTGTCTTGAACAACTATGTACTTCCATAAGAAATGATCAATCTTTAAGTACCATGTGCATCAATTGCAAAACAGGTATTGAGGTGGAATATAGGTAAGAGCAGAGAAAATTTTCATGGTATGGGCAGGTTTAAGGCTTGGTTTAGGGGTTGTGTGTGGAGTGTAATTAATACATACATTTTTTATTATATATAATTAATATAAATTGATTACAGCTGCAATTAAATGGAGTTACAGTGCTACAGGCTAACATTTGAGATTACTGCCACTTTATTTTGTTACTTTTGCACTATTAACATTATTAAACATCTTAGTTATGGCCATAGATATATACATTAGATGTTGCCTACCCTGCTGTTTTCTATTAGAACGAATGCGTCAATAGAGCCGCCATTTTAGTACAGGGTAGCGCTCCTTTGAAATGAATGCGGGACCAAGGTGAAGTGGAGGACTGTGGCCATCCAAAGCCAGAGAAACACACATATACACCAGTGGTGTAGTCCTTGCTATACGCACGTATACTCAGTATGCTTACTTTTTTCGACGAGCTGTTTGGGTATTACCACTTCTGAAGATCAATAATTGCGTATACCCTCGGTATACTCACTTGTTTTTCGGATTAAACTTCCCTAATTTATGTGTATTTATATCCCCTTTAACTGTATACCAAAGGTTTTTTTAACTCGCATCTTAATTTGTTGCAATTTTGTTGCAACAACTGGTGCATTTTTGTTTAACTTGCGCAATTCCCCACCCCTGACGACCGCAGCAGCTGTGAGAAAATTTCGTGAGAGTTTTTCGAAGACCACGACAAGTCAACTGAATGATGTCACGCTGAAACGTTCAGGTAAATTTATGAAACAGCATGGGCGTCGCTTTAGCCCTCCTAAATTTCTATTCAGCACCCTTAAAGTTTTTGCGATTAGCTCATGAACTGTACACTACTAAATGATCGCCTCAGTCCCCTTTAATTTTGATACAAAAACAGTGGCAGACTTCTGCCGCAGTTTTCAGCTCGTTTTTCATTTAATCAGCAAACCACATCTGTTTAGGGCGAGAGAAATCCTAAAATCACCTCTGTAAAACAGTACATGTCTTAATCGTGCCTACCACTACAGGGAAGGACACTAAAAACGATGAGGCAAAGACTACTCATACATCAGGTAACAATATGCGATTTAAAAGGGTAACTACTAGTATATACGTAATAGCGACAACAGAAGACAGACTCCTAATAGTTTGGTTTAAAACAAGCATGCACGAATGTGACAATCAAAAAGAATGGCTGATTGATGTTTAAAGGAACCTGAAGGAAAATGGAAGGAAGGAAATGTAAAGTAATGGGAAATGGAAGGAAATGTAAAGTAATAAGCCAGTAAAGAAAGTTAAAAAGCTGTCTTTCCATGTCAACTAAATTGTTGTAACTATCTTAATTGACTCTTTATATATATATATATATATATATATATATATATATATATATATATATATATATATATATATATTAAAATGATTAAATAAGTTACATACTGTATAAATACAGCCAATCTCCGAGTCTGATGGGGGGAGCACTATTAGCTAAACATAAATCATTAGATAGGATTAGACATATATAAATATATATATAGACCTTTTTTTAGAATGCAAAATTACCCATAATGCTTTGCGTGTATGCGCAAGGAGAATGCTAAGAACTTCCAGTCGGCAGCTTTTGCGTATAAACAGTCACATTTAGACAGCTTTGAAACGATAGTTTTAATCTATTTTACCAGCTTTTATCATCGTTGAACTAATACTGTTGTCGATCAGCGCCACCACCTGGACTGATCATTTAAAAAATGTGATCTAATAGGATGAAAAACATCTGCTGTGAGGCATTTTCCCCTCGTTGTCAGACGGCATCTTGTGCTGTTTAAATGAAGCCTCGTCATCGCTAAAGTCAACAGTTTCTCTTTCTTTCAAATATATAACCAGCCCAAACAAATGTAATTCACCAAAATGTTTGACACACACACGTAGCCTGCTGTACTGTCCCACTAACACACTGATTGAATAACTGGCACAAAGTAAAAATAAAGTGACATTTTGAAATTACAGAAAAACACAAACAGTGGTAAATACATCACACTAAATGAAACATAAACGGCTCGCGATTAGAGTCACCATGCAAATCAGCCTTTTATCGGTAATTTTTGTAAATTGCATGACTTACACACCTGTTAAGTTTCATGCCAGTAATCTGGTTTGCTCTATGATGCAGTGAAGTATTGCGTGTGTGTGTGTATTAAAGAGCCGCTGAGCTAAGAGCTGACAGGCCGGGGACACACACACACACACACACACACACACACACACACACACACACACACACACACACACACACACACACACACTGTATTTCTGATGGCAGTAACGTTTTTCTCTCGCGCTTGAACCACATCTGACAGATTTTTGTGTCACAAAAACACTGCGTAATCCACTCAAAACGCTATAAAAACCCATTTTCGAAGCACAAATTACCAGTTGTAAACACTGTAAACGAAAGTTCTAAACATTCTACCGCCCTCCATGCAGCAGCCAAGAAAAAGGTCTATAGCTAATGAATCAAAGAAACATTGACTTTCGTCGTTTCTTTTCATTTAAAATGTGGGTCGGGTGTAATAGTACACCAGCTATTTTTTTAGGACTACACCACTGATATACACATTTATCTTTGATCGGGAGTTTTCCTCGGTGGTCCATATGCAAATATTTTTTTAAATTACGAAATATTATAATTTTACATCACTTTTCTACATCGATGAATGTGACCACACGGGCATTGCCCACAAAGAGTATGTGATTGTGTGCATGGAAATGCATTATCCTCCTTCCCTGTTTAATTTGATCTAATCCATGTGCTGAAACACACCCCCTCTCCTGCTTTCACTTCTCATTCTGACGGAGGGAGCGATTCGTTTGTGAATGAATCTCTTTTATAAACAACTCGTTCACTTAGCCGACAATAATACAAGTTTCTGGCACCGCAGCGTCTTGTTGTCATATTTCATAACATTGCATAAGCATAAGCTTAGAATTTAGTGCGAGTTGGTGCTACTTTGTCTTATGGTCACTGCAGTAAGAGACTGTATTATCATCAATAACATACAAACATACAAAAACATAAAAACAAAGTCTTACCTATGAAATGTGATGCCTTTGTGCTTTGTTTTCTTTGTTTGCTCGTTACTACATGCGTACACATCGCTAAAGTCCAGCATCTTCACATTGGCACACTGTCTTGACTAGTGCGGTTGAATGACATTTGTCCTATGAGCACTGTACCAATGTGGCGGCGCTATTGACGCATGCTCCGGGTCCCTATGTGATATTTAGTGTATATATCTTGAGTTATGGCGGAACGGTGTCTCAGTGGTTAGCACTGTCACCTCACAGCAAGAAGTTTGCTGGTTCAAGTCTTGGCTGGGTCAGTTGGCATTTCTGTGTGGAGTTTGTTCGTCTGGGTTTCCTCCGGGTGCTTTGGTTTCCCCCACAGTCCAAAGACATGCGCTATAGGTGAATTGGTTAAACAGAATTGGCCATAGTGTGTGTGTGTGAATGTGAGAGTGTATGAATGTTTCCCAGTACTGGGTTTTGGCTGGAAGGACATCCGCTGCGTAAAACATATGCTTTAATAGTTGGCGGGTCATTCCGCTGTGGTGACCCCTGATAAATAGCCCCTGAGTCTAAGCTGAAGGAAAATGAATGAATGAATATGTTAGTTATGCACATTTGAGAGTGGCTTGAGTTAATAGTAGCTGGAGTGTGAGTTTATTGTCATTAACAAAAACAGTACCATGTGTACAGTATATGCCTCATCTTGTGCATTTGTAGATCCTTGTGTAAAGCAACCACACTTCCATATAGAATGTAGAAACAGAAACGTTATATAGAAAAATAAATATGAATTTGCCATTTTTGTGCCCATGTTTGATTAATCGTCAAGTTCTTTCGGTTAATAAATGGGTAACACTTCATAATAACTACACACTACGACTCATTTATTAAGCATTAGCAAATAGTGAATTCATTATCTGTTAAGCATTAACTCTACATAAACAGAAGTTAGTAAGCAGTTTATAACTGCAGAAACAAATGTTGTATTCCTGTCTTATAAGCAGGGCCAGACGGAATCTGTGGACGTTTTTTGCTATTTCTGCTGAGAATTTTGGTAAAAATCTGCAGATTTCTGCGGAATTATTTTGGGAGTATCATAACTAAAACCTTAATATGTTAAATAAAAAATAATATCTTTTTAACTTGTATTTAATGTTTAAAATGCAAATCCAATTAGATTAACTGAAAATAGTTAACTTCAAGTAAATAAACTGAATTAATGATGGGCTAAAAATCTGTGGAAATCTGCGGAAAATCTGCAGAAAATCTGCAGAATTCTGCACGCGCAGATTCCTTGTGGGCCTACTTATAAGCACATATATAATGTGCTTAATGATTGTACTTTCATACTGGATGAGTTATTATTTTTTCCTAACTAAATTAAGTATTGCATCATTTACAAACCAGTTATTTGAGAGAAGTTGCTGGTTTTTAAACATCATTCAGAATGAGTTAGTAAATGATTAATAAACTATTCAAATCAATATTTATATATCTTATTATTCAGGCATATAGTAATAGTTCATTTGTATGTTAATAAATGCTTTATTAACTCAACTTCATCCAGTTTTGTGACCTAATCTAGAGTGAGGACTGTTTATGCTATGTAAATCCCTTATAAATGATTGCGTTCACACTAAAACACACTGTTTTTTACGTTTTAACAGTATCTCCAGCAGAAAATCATTAAAAGCTACTGGTCAGCCCAAGATTC
Source organism: Danio kyathit (assembly GCA_903798195.1). Lineage (NCBI taxonomy): Eukaryota > Metazoa > Chordata > Actinopteri > Cypriniformes > Danionidae > Danio > Danio kyathit. The sequence continues at coordinate 68,242,786 of LR812521.1, read as the reverse complement.
TGAAAACATTTGAAAAACAAATCGCTTATATGCCAACATCCAAGCATGCTATATACCTGAACAGTGCAGTGGCTTAACTTTCATTCATTCATTTTCTTTTCGGCTTAGTCCCTTTAATAATCCGTGGTCACCACAGCGGATTGAACTGCCAACTTATCCAGCACATGTTTTACGCAACAGATGCCCTTCCAGCTGCAACCCATCTCTGGAAAACATCCACACACACTCATTCACACTCATACACTACGAACAAGTTAGCTTACCCAATTCACCTGTACCGCATGTTTTTGGACTTGTGGGGGAAACCGGAGCACCCGGAGGAAACCCACGCGAACACAGGGAGAACATGCAAACTCCACACAGAAACGCCAACTGACACAGCCGAGGCTCGAACCAGCGACCTTCTTGCTGTGAGGCGACAGCATTACCTACTGCGTCGCCCTGGCTTAACTTTCTATTCAAAGAAAACTTCCAAAGATGCCTTTGCAAGAAACTAATGAAGATAGCAGAATAGGCATGGGCCGGTATAAAATTCTGGCGGTATGATAACCTTGGGTAAAAATATCACGGCTTCACAGTATCAGTATTGTGTTTACTGCTCTAAAATAAGTTGTTTTTAAATGTCTGGGTAAAAAACAACTACTTTTTCCCCAATGAACACAATATTTCATTTAATTTTCTTGTCGACTTAGTCCCTTTATTGATCTCGGGTCACCACAGCGGAATGAACCGCCAACTTATCCAGCACATTTTTACGCAGCGGATGCCCTTCCAGCCGCAACCCATCTCTGGGAAACATCCACACACTCATTCACACTCATACACTACGGACAATTTAGCCTACCCAATTCACCTGTACCGCATGTCTTTGGACTGTGGGGGAAACCAAAGCACCCGGAGGAAACCCACGCAAATGCAGGGAGAACATGCAAACTCCACACAGAAACGCCAACTGACCCAGCCGAGGTTCAAACCTGACCCAGCCGAGGAACCTGCGATCCAGTGACGTTCTTGCAGTGAGGCGAAAGCACTACCTACTGCGCCAATGCGTCGCCTAAACACAATATATTTTATTTTATGAAACAATTAAAATATTTTAGAACAGTAAACATGTCAGGCTAAATAATTAAATTAAATCTTCTGCTGTCTTCTGCTTAGTTCACAAAGATTTCTTTACAATTTGAAAGGCATCTCTGGATATACAGTAAACCAATGCACTGTGCAGGTCTACAGCATGCTTGGAACATTTATAAGTGATTTGTTTCTCAAATGTTTCCTGAATCGCCGGCTGACCAGTAGCTTTTGATGTGGAAGGTCGTTTTCTGGTAGACATACAGTTGCTCTAAAAAACTAAATAAAATAATTATATATAAAAAAAAAAAATCAACAACTAGCATATACAGTAGGAATGGTATAATAGAAAATTTGAGCAGTTTTTAGGGGTGTAACGGATCATGGTTGATCCGTAATTGTACGGATCACAACCCACTGTATGGAACGCACGTAACCCGTGGATTAATACATTTTTTTAAACTTGTAGGTTAATCCAACATTTATAACAATTGCAGAGAGAGATCGCCTCCCACGTCATTCAAATCATGTGTATGAAAGTATTTTGGCTTCTCTGTAAAATATAATGATGATGGAAAAAGTTGTGGTGGGACCTAAATGCTTTCTTAGGTTATTAATTTAAGGTGTTTTCTGTCACTGTTTGTTTAGTCTGCATTAATGCATTCAGTGTAAAATTGCACAATTAAACATGAAAAGATCATGATCTCAATTCAAACCTGCGTAACATAAATGATAAATTATAATGATTTGCATGTTTATTAATCCTTCGAAGTGCTGCATTCAAATCTGCGTTTGATCGAGAGAGATTCTGTTTTTACACTTTTTCAATTCGTTACAAAATTTTAAATAACACAGAAGAACCGGGAGAACAGTTTATAGTTCAGATATAAACACTGATGTTTATGGTAAAGATTAAAATCCCCGTTTAATGGAACTTGACGCTGGGGAATGTTGGACGCTGATGAAAGCAATTACTTTGTGTAATGAATGGGTGGTGACAAACAATCATCAAAATGATGTCACTGAATAGGTTTTCAAAAATGATCCACCTATAATCAAACATGAAGTTTTATATGTGAATTGTTAAATCAGTAACTGAAAATAAATATGATATGTTGTACAAGATGTTAGATTTTTATATTTAACATTATCAGCAACAGCAGCGAAGATCATTTTTCCTATTGAATATTTTCCTTTTTTTCAGCTGGTTCTTTCTTGATTTTTATTTTTATTAAAGCTACAGAATCCAAGTTCTGTTCGTTAAACCAATGTTTTTTTGCAGTAATATTTTTGTATAAATGGAAAGCAAATGACATTTGTCTCACGATTTTTTGCTGATCCGAAAGATGGTCCAATCCGTGACTCAAAAATCGTAGTGTGATGCGAACCGTGAGATTTGTGATCCGTTACACCACTAGCAGTTTTAAAACCTTGACTTTTCCAAACAATGGCGGTTCTAGTTTAAATGGCACCCTGGGCGAAACGACCCCAAACATCCCCCTTCCTCCATCCCCCAAGAAATAAAGACACTATGTTTTTAACTTTATACATATTTAAAATATTTTAAATATATATTGTAAATATATATATTTGAAATAATTATTATAAATACATTTAAATATATTTATTTATTTTCAATAAATATAATAATTTTATTATTATTATTATTATTATACAACTATGATTCTAAAAAATAACTGAAAAACAATGTAAAGACACAACTGGAGTAATATTCTAAGACTTTTGCATGAATATTAATTATGACAGTTCAATAGAATACAAAAAAAATGTTTTATAGAATTATCTGTTGTCTTAGACCCGACTCATGGCCGATAATTAATGTTATTATGTTACCTCCCCGACTCATTATTCCTCCTAGGCTTCATAGCCTAGTAAAAGTATTATCATCATCATATTACATAAACTTTAGTTTTGTCGACTTGCATGAAAACGCATATCGGCATGCATGTATCAGGGGGCAGCGTGTGTGAGGCATGCGCGAATGGCTTTCTGCGCACATGCGTCAATTTGTTTTCTTCAGTGTTGTTTCGGTTGCACATAAAGAATAACAAACTTGCGTGTGCAAAAGACGCCAAATGTCAATGGTCCCTTACATCTTTATTTTGGATAACCGCTCTATACACTTGCATAAAGTAAATCTTATCTCAAAGCTTTTACTGGGGCACTTTATTTTGTCTCCCCGTGCCGCCCCTAGCAAGATGCCGCCCTGGGCGATCGCCCATATTGCCCATGCCTAAATCTGCCACTGTTTTCAAACGTTGAAACTGGTTATTGCCCATGCTTATAGCAGAGGTCAATGATTTGTTTTAATTATTTAGCCTGACATATTTACTGTTCCAAAATATTTTAAATGTTTCTTAAAATAAAATAAGTTTTGTTCAGTGTGGAAAAAAGTTGTTGTGGGGGAAAAAAAGAACATATTTTAGCGCAATAATCACAATACCGTGATACTGTAAAACCATTATATTATTATCCAAGGTTATCATACAGTCAGAATCTTATACCGGCCCATGCCTATACATGATCTGACAACAACTCTTTCAACACAACAGCTCTGTCATGCCTCCAAACCACAGCCAATGAAATGTTGAGGGCGGAACCATCAGAAAGAGTGGAACACTATTGGCTGCATGTGTGATGATGACATCACTGACACAGCATTTGAAATCTCTCTGAAAGCGTTCAAGCAAGCATTTGAAAGCATCGTGAATCAGCTGAAGTGTCAGTGGATAGATCGCTCATATATCTGCACAGTTCAGCGGATAGATGTGGCTTTAATATGCTCATGTGTCCTTGTAAACGCAGACCATTCTGGCCAATCACAAACATCTCTGATGAGCTCCTGAACACAATGGCCAGTCAGCTCATGACTTGCTCTATCATTGGTGCAGCTTGTCACTTCATCTGACCTGACATGGGGTCAAGTCGGCCAACTGGTCTGAATATTTAGAGTGCTAGATTTTGGACTTTCGTCTATGAGGTGTCATTGAGCCTTGATGTGCCCAGATTTCCCCTGATCACAGCCTGATACTTTGACAAACTCGTTAACTTAAAATCCTGTAGTGTGAACTACGCATTAGTGATTAAAAAAAATAGTTATTGTATTACAATTACAAATGTAATTCAATATGAATTGCCCACATTTATTCCAATGGTTCCCATTAGTATTGCATTAGTAAAACCATGGTAATAGCTGATGCTTTGTGGAAAATCCCTCAACAATTATTCTAAGCTAATTGTTGTTGCATGATATTTCTGCTGTTTTCCACATTAGTGTTGTGGAGAATAACAGCACTGTTTCATTTGCCTTTATACTACAGTATTTCCATTGGTTCACATTTGCTCTAGCTCTCTGAGCACTGTCTTTTCCTTTGAACTGAACTGTAAAAAGGTCAGTGGGGCTTGCTGTTCAAACTAGAAGTGCTGTTTTGTTCCACATTTGGTGCATTTGGGGATGATTCTCATACGCAACTGAATACCTTTGCTATTCAATTGGGCAAATTTATAGTGACACCAGTGCAACTTCTAATAAAATTTAGTTGCGCATGCAGAAAAAAGCTCTGCAGTTATCTTTTAAAAGTACAAGGTAAATGGAAGTATTTATAAATCCACTGTATGACATTAGAAATTATTGTTGACAATATAAAGAAAGTCCAAAGCATATATTTTGTTAAAACCTTTCTCCTTTTTGTTAGAGCAATAACAATGCTCATACCAAATTGTATCTCTTAATTAGAAAGTAAGCATAAATTGAGATGAATAGATATGTCGATCATGACCAGATTTGCCCGAATTTTTTTTTTTCATCTGCAGATTTATGTTGGAACGATGAAAGTATAGTAATAAAAACCTAAAACATGAAATAAAAATAATAACTTTTAAATTTTTGTTTAAGGTTTACAATGCAAAATCCAATTAGACCAAATACACTTAATTGGAAAACAAAGTAAGTCTATAATATATTTACTAAAAGACAGAAAATATTACTTTGGAAACTGTACTGTAAATAAATCAAATAAATATTTGCATTTTATACAAGAATATGACTGAAATTAGTATAAAAACTCAATAAATATAATATAATTTACACATTTACACAAATTAATAAATAGACTCGACTGGCAAAAAAAAAAATCTGGGGTGCCGGAAAAAAAAAGTAACTAACGGCTGTTAAATACAGACAATTACCATAAAATAATGGCTGTTAAATTACAGTCATTTACGGTAAAATATTGGCCGTTAAATTACAGACATTTACGGTAAATTATTGGCCGTTAAATTACGGACATTTACGGTAAATTATTGGCCGTTAAATTACAGACATTTACCATAAAATAATGGCCGTAAAATTACAGACATTTACGGTAAAATATTGGCCGTTAAATTACAGACATTTACCGTAAAATAACAGCCGGTTAATTACAAACATTTACCGTATAATAACGCCCGTTAAATTACAGACATTTATTGTAAAATAATAGATGTTAAATTACAGACATTTACCATAAAATAACTGATTTTTAATTACAGACATTTACCGTAAAATAACGGGCATTAAAATACAGACATTTACGATAAAATAACGGCGTTAAATTACAGACATTTACCGTAAAAAAATAGCCGTTAAATTACAGACATTTACCATAAAATAACAGCTTTAAATTACAGACATTTATCATAAAATAATGCCCGTTTACTTACAGACATTTACTGTATAATAACGGCCATTAAATTACAGACATTTACCGTAAAATAACGGATGTTAAATTACAGACATTTCCTTAATGTCTGGGGGGATAATGTCTAGGGGGATAAGCAAATCGTACTAAATTGTATGAATGAGATTTTACGAATTCATATAGATTAGCCACTGAATCATAAAGTTAAGAATTGCCGTGAGATCGTGTTGGATACAGTATATCACTCAAGTGAATCAAAATTGTACTGTTGAACGACATGTTGTATTGCTGGTTTAGTGAATCAATATAAGACAGTTTTATGACCTCAATGTCACAGCTACTACATTAATGTGTTGCTTATTTGCATTTAAATATCTGCATACTAAATAAATACTTATATCTACATGCTAAAATAAGTATGAGTGTAAATGAGAATCTATATCTATATATAATCTTGCAGTATCACATTCAGTGGCATTTTTCTGTAACATAATTAACATTTTCAAAAATGCTTGAGTATTGGAATAAGGCAAAAATAAACAAAGAATACATAATAACATACGTTTTATTAACCAATAGGACAAAATTCCATCTGTGTAGCAATTTTTGTCTATGCGATTCAAATCAGTGAAGTTCAGTGTTGTTTGCAACCCAAAGTTCTTGATGAAGTGGGTCAACTGTCCTTTTAAAATGATGTATTTGATTATATATATCAAAGGACAGACTGAAATGTTCCCTTTTTCTGCATTATATCAATCTGTTATGTACTAATCACTCTCTCCCTTTCCTTGTCTATCTATCTTTTCTTATTCTGATCTCTAGTTCAAGAGGATGTTAAACAGGGAACTGTCTCATCTGTCTGAGATGAGCCGCTCGGGGAATCAGGTGTCTGAATACATCTCCACTACCTTCCTAGGTGAGTGAGTCTGCACACACTCTGCTCTGTACATCTCAGTCTTGCTTCTATTTGCAGAAGCCCAGAACATTAGTCTCAGCATTGCAGGCGGATATACTGGAGTACATTTACTGCTGTAAAACACTTGATTTGAAATTAGCTGCCACCTGTTAGGTAAACGCTATTGTTTGTGTCCCAGACAAGCAGAATGAGGTGGAAATTCCCTCTCCTACACTCCGGGAACGAGAGAAGCCAATGTCTCACATCAGTGGTGTCAAGAAGCTTACGCACAGTTCCAGTCTCACTAGTGCAGCCCTGCCCCGTTTCGGGGTCAAAACCGAACAGGAGGACGCACTGGCCAGGGTACTAGCACAATGCATTCACACTCCAACTACAAACGTTCCCAACACCCAATTCTCCACTATTACTATTGTTGTTTTAAAGGGGTCATGAAATGAAAAGATGGATTTCCCTTGATCTTTTGATTTTGACTAGAAGCCACTGTATTATATATATCTAGTAAGTTCCAAAACCAAAAACTAGGGCTGGGCGACAAGATCAAAATCTTGATTAATTGAACATTTTGACTAGATTACGATTAATGAACGATTGTTTTATTTATTTATTTTAGTTTTTGCCCTCATAGTTCACTGACAAAATTTGTAAATTAGGGATGTGCGATTAATTGTAGTCGTATCAAAATCGTGATTTGAACATGCGCAATTTCTAAATCGCCTTACGGCACGATTTTCCCACAGTATGCTATATAAACCAATCATAACGCAGCAAGCCTAAACAGAGTGCGAGAACAGGAGCTTAATGACAAATAGCCTGCAAAAACAGAAATGATGAGTTCATCACAGGAGGACTTGGTGCCCAGAAAAGTCAACATCTATGTGGGATTACTTTGGATAGAGGAAGGCTGATGTATTGCTAAATCAGGTCATTTGTAAGACCTGTCAGTCACATATCACGTTTAAAAGCATGTGGAAAGCGCGAGGTGCGCTGCTTCGTTCAACATTCAAAGCAATTTGTGCTCGCGCTCCTTTGTCATTGCTTGGCGCCCATGAACTGTTGTCTCAGAGGAAGACAAACTAACAAAACATTGCTCCAGTTCTGATACAAATTTTATTTATGGAGAAAATTAAAAAGCACTGGGTGTTCTGTGTTTGTCTGAGGTAATTATTCTACCAAAATGTGTATATTCTATACAAAGAATGAAGCTGATCGCTCAGTTCTTGTATACGTGACTCACGGTACTACATTCTGAAAGTAGAGATGTTTTCAACTGTGTGCGCATGGAATACAACCTGGAAAAATTTGATTATTTATAGGTTCTGAATGTCGAATTTGATTACTCACCCAGTTCTACCAAAATCGACCTGGAAAAATTAGATCGATTATAGGTTCTGAAAGTTGATTTTGATTACTTTGATTAATCGCCCAGTTCTACACAAATTGACCTGGAAAAATTACATCGATTATAGGTTCTGAATGGCGATTTCAATTACTTTTTGATCAATAGCCCAGTTCTACCAAAATCGACCTGGAAAAATTTGATCAATTATAGGTTCTGAATGGCGATTTCCATTACTTTTTGATTAATCGCCCAGTTCTACCAAATTCGACCTGGAATTATTAGATCGATTATAGTTTCTGAATGTCAATTTCGACTACTTTTTGATTAATCGCCCAGTTCTACCAAAATCGACCTGGAAAAAAATTGATCAATTATAGGTTCTGATTGGCGATTTTGATTACTTTTTGATTAATCGGCCAGTTCTACCAAAATCGAACTGGAAAAATTTGATCGATTATAGGTTCTGAATGTCGATTTCAATTACTTTTCGCTTAATTGCCCAGTTCTACCAAAAACTTCCTTTTTTTTTAAATAAAAAAAAAAGCTTTTACTAAAAACCAAAGTTGCAAACTGACTCAGATGACTTTCAGAATTTGTCATGCAGTAAAATCTTGCCTCTGCTGAATATTAATTCCTGCTTTCAAATCACTGCCAATTTAGCGATGCTCATTGGTTTGCACATGTAGTATGAGTAAATAAGAGAAAGATGGAAACAGAGGATTGCTGAAGCAATGGCTTGGAAAATTGCAAGAGGGTGTCAGAAGTGCAAATCAGTATCAGATCACTTTTGGGAATTTGTTGTGTCGACATGCAGTAGGGCTGCACAATATATCGTTTCAGCATCGATATCGCAATCTGATCATTCGCAATAGTCACATCGATGATTTTAAAAACATTAAGGTATAAGAAATTGTACCATTTGTGACCTTAACTATGTTAACTATTACTAATTTAATCTTATTAAATTATTTTTATTTATAGTTCAGTTACTGTACTTGAATTCTGTTAGACTCGGAAAACGAAAAAACACTTTATTTTAATTGTATCTTTTCCTTGATTGTTTTTATAAATTATAATGCATGAAGTCCTAACATGCAGTGTAGAATAATTTTAATATGCAAAAATGTTACCAAATCAGAGAGTCTTGAATTCAAAACCAGCATAAAAAACAGAGTAGAAAATAGCCAATACTTCTACTTTATAATTATTTTAATGTAAAGATGCTGCGAATAATTTAAGTGGCTCTAAGAGAATTCAAATTAAGAGGTACAGTTCATGACCCCTTAAAAAGTCAGTTTATCAAATGGATTTGTTATGTCTGAATTTGCTTTTAACAGGAGCTAAATGACTTGAACAAGTGGGGCCTTAATATCTTCCATGTGGCTGAGTTCTCCAATAACAGACCTCTAAGTTGCATCATGTTTGCTATCTTCCAGGTATGTAGTCTCTGGTTTTTGCTCTACATGCTATGTGTTGTGCTGTGTATTTGGTATCAGATGCATTGTTTGTTTCTTTTTTGTATGCTTGCTACTATATGGTTCTAAAACCATACTGATCTCAAGTTATCCTTGTTCACAACGTTCCCAGTAAAGATTTTTAAAATCCCCAAATCAAGGTTGTTAATTAATGCCCATTTTAGTGGCTGTTTGCTTGTCTCGTCCTGCACATGCCACTGCATTTGGCTGACTCAACAATAGTTAATCAGCAGAAATCCTGCTGTATTCTGAATGTGAGTTTGCAGACTGTTTACATTGTGATACAATGAAAATTTCCACACATAGTGGAAAAAAAATCCCTTAACTCTTCGTTTCAGGCATTAGCAAGTAGATAATTTCTTTATGGGTGACATGGTGGCTCAGTGGTTAGCACTGTGGCCTCACAGCAAGAAGGTCACTGGTCCGAGTCTAGGCTGGGCCAGTTGGCATTTCTGCATTGCATGTTCTCCCTATGTTTGCGTTGGTTTCCTTTGGGTTCTCTGGTTTCCTCCACAGTTCAAAGAAATGTGCTATACAGAGCATTCGGAAAGTATTCATAGCTCTTCATTTTTTCCACATTTTTTTATGTTACAGCCTAATTCAAAAATGGATTAAATTAATTTATTTCCTCATCATTCTACACACAATACCCCATAATGACAATGTGAAAAAAGATTTTTTAAATTGTTGCAAATTGATTAAAAATACAAAACCTGAAAAATCCTTTGTACATAAGTATTCACAGCCTTTGGTGTGAAGCTCTAAATTGAGCTCAGGTACATTCTGTTTCCACTGATCATTCTTGAGATGTTTCAGCAGCTTAATTGGAGTTCACCTGGGGTAAATTCAGTTGATTGGACATGATTTGAAAAGGCACACACCTGTCTATATAAGGTCCCAGGGTTGACAGTGCATGTCAAAGCACAAACCAAGCATGAAGACAAAGGAATTGTCTGTAATAATAATAATAATAATAATAAATTTTATTTGTAATGCGCTTTTCTTAAACTCAAAGCGCTACAAGGTAGAATAGTAACAATACAAGGCAAGCAAAACAGCACAACAATAAAAAGATGCAATAAAACAATAAGAATATAAACCATAAGATAGAATAAAAGGTTAACAAATTGGTCATCCTAAGTTAAAAGCAATGCTAAAAAGGTGAGTCTTAAGAAGTTTCTTAAAACAGTCCAAGGACCTCCAAGACAGGATTGTCTCGAGGCACAAGGCTGGGGAAGGTTACAGAAAAATGTCTGCTGCTCTGAAAGTTTCAATGAGCACAGTGGCCTCCATCATCCTTAAGTGAAAGATGTTTGGAACCACCAGGACTCTTCCTAGAGCTGGCCGGCCATCTAAGCTGAGTGATCGGAGAAGAAAGGCCTTAGTCAAAGAGGTGATAACCCGATGGTCACTCTGTCTGAACTCCAGCGTTCTTCTGTGGAGAAAGAAGAACCTTACAGAAGGACAACCATCTGTTCAGCAATTCACCAATCAGGTCTGTATGGTAGAGTGGCCAGACGGAAGCCAAAAGGCATCTAACGGACTCTCAGACCATAAGAAACAAAATTCTCTGGTCTGATGAGACTAAAATTGAACTCACTGGAGTGAATGTCAGGCGTTACGTTTGGAGAAAACCAGGCAACGCTCATCACCAGGGTAATACCATCCCTACAGTGAAGCATGGTGGTGGCATGTTTTTCAGCAGCAGGAACTGGAAGACTAGTCAGGATAGAGGGAAAGATGAATGCAGGAATGTACAGGGACATCCTGAATGAAAACCTGCTTCTGAGTGCTCTTGACCTCAGACTGGGGCGACGGTTCATCTTCCAGCAGGACAATGACTCAAAGCACACCGCCAAAATATCAATGGAGTGGCTTCACAACAACTCGGTGAATGTCATTGAGTGGCCCAGCCAGAGCCCAGACCTAAATCCTATTGAACATCTCTGGAGAGATATGCAAATGGCTGTACATCGTCGCTTCCCGTCTAACCTGATAGAGCTTGAGAAGTACTGCATAGACGAATGGGCAAAAATTCCCAAGACAGGTGTGCCAAGCTTGTGGCTTCATATTCAAAAAGACTTGAGGCTGTAATTGCTGCCAAAGGCGCATCAACAAAGTATTGAGCAAAGGCTGTGAATACTGATGTACATGTGCTTTTTCAGCTTTTTTATTTTTAATAAATTTGCAACAATTTAAAAAAATCTTTTTTCACATGGTCATTATTGTGTGTAGAATTTTGAGGAAATAAATGAATTTAATTCATTTTGGATTAAGGCTGTAACAAAAAAAAATGTGGAAAAGGTGAAGCGCTATGAATACTTTCCAGATGTACTGTATAAGGTGAAAAATGCAAGCTTATAAATGCAATTTATAGTGAAATTAGTTAGGAACATGTTTGTCTGCTGATAATTTGTACTAAACCAAGTCATTGACTTAATTTGACATTTATAAATATTTGACATTTATTTGTTTAGTAGGCCTACAAAACTATAAAGTTCTAACCTAATCTTAAAGGTGCAGTATTTAAGTTTGACACCCAGTAGATGAACTGTGTATTGCACTCCTGGTTCAAAACACACGCAAGCGCTGGTTGCCAGATTGACAACACAAACAGAAGACTATCAAGCATAAAGGCTGATTTAAACCGTGTTCTAAATAAAAGTGGCACACGATAGAAGGATTATTTTCCATATTAAAAGGAGTTTTTGTTCTAACTGACACCTACAGTATATATATATTTTAGAAACAGCTTCTATTTCTTGCTGCTGAACAACAGGAGCCTAAACTAACAATGTTTACCTTAGGTACACTTCATGTGCTTTATTCAGTGTTAAATGATAATAATGTGAGTTTGAATGCCATTTTAAATGACATGTATTGCCATACTACTGAAAGCAGCAGCAGATAGTTCACCTCAGATCTTGAAAATAAAATAAACCGCCTAAAATTTAACTTTAGAACTAAACATATATGAGTTATTCAGCATGTACATTTAATAATGTTAAAGAGGTTCAATATGTATTAATTAGATTATAAACCTTGCCATTTCGTTGGAGTGCAGTAAGTGCACTATTCTGTGCTTCTGAATGGCTGTATTTAAATTTCTGTTGTGTTTCTTGTGCAGACACGTAGTGTGTGGTTAGGACACAGGGTTACTATGTAACCCGCTCACCTAATGTTTATGTTTGTAATATTTATATTATTTGCTAATTAAAAACCACCTCATGTGGAACTCTGAATCTGTGTCTCATTTTGGAGTCTGCTACTGTCCAACGGAGGTCACTTTTCGGTCACGAACGGATACTTTCAGAGCCTTTATGACTGAATGAATTAAACACGCGGTTTTCCACAAAGGCAACCTGGGGTGCTGAAATATAATTGGCTAAACCAAGGACCAAAATAAAGACAGACGTTCCGGCACGTAACTCACATTTTCAAAGCAGAATATCTGACTTCAGCATTATTTTTCAGATAAACAAGAATGTTTATTTAGCATGTTTCTTAAATATCAGCAAACATATGTTATTTTTATGCTTTAGAAGAGTAAAAATCTTACATACAGCACCTTTAACCTTTAAAGATTTGAGGTAATCAGTTTCCACAAATATTTCAAGTATTCTGAACTCATTAGGCTTTATAGTACGCTAGTTGTAATAGGAGACTTCTTCATTTATATTGACTCAAGTAATTTTGTTTAATTTCCATTCTCTTTCACCTGTTTACTATCTGTAACACATTAAAGGAAAGGGACCTACTAAAGACATTTCGGATCCCAGTGGACACGTTTATCACCTATGTGATGACACTGGAAGACCACTACCATGCCAATGTGGCCTATCACAACAGCCTACATGCCGCTGATGTCACACAGTCAACACACGTGCTGCTCTCCACGCCAGCACTGGACGTAAGTATAAGTTCAAATGTTAAAATACTAATGTTTTCTAATATACAATCATATTTCAGAGCACTTTACATAAAGACTGCTGCATCTTCCCACCAGGCTGTTTTTAGTGATCTTGAAATCCTGGCTGCATTGTTCGCTGCTGCCATTCATGACGTAGACCACCCTGGAGTTTCCAACCAGTTCTTAATCAACACCAGTAAGTCTATATTGCAAAACAATTGGTGATTTGAATCTAATTATTTGACAAATATATGAAAGAATGTGTCATTAAAACATGACATAAAGTTTTACACTTGGCGAGTGCATCTAAGAACACACTTAGGCCGCATGGTTCAACAAAAAGATTAAGAATATGTTACATTAATTTGCTTTTAAAAATTTGATTAATAAAACAAGATATTCAAGTTCTGGAAAAATATCCATGCTAGCTTACATTGTTTTTGTCCTAGAGTTAAACTATAATGGACTGGGCAATATATCAAAAATCCGTATATCACGACATATCATCTCATAAATTCTGATAGAAATTTTGCTAAATACAAAGTTCTGTTATGAAACTCTACTGGGCGTGCAGGCTAATAGATCCAATCTAATCCTATTCTGACCACATCATCAGCTCATGGTGCAAATGGTTGGTTGCTCTTGCCTCACCGGCCAATGAGCTTGCTCCTTAACATTTAAATGCCCCATTGTTGTTTGTGGTAGCAATCTGCAGCACATTTTTAGATACCATCATCCAAAAACAACCTCTAAGATAAGTAAAGATTATCTTTTACATTTGTTTTCACCAGTCTTGGTTCCTTTGAACCTGCTGGATGAGTCACCTGTGAGTGTATAGGCTCTTTTTCAGTTTGTTTAGTTTTGTTTTCTGTCTCTGATTTATTGGTATTTCACTTGGGAACACCAATGACTATCATGTTATGTTATGTTTAAAATTAAAGTACAATATGTAAGATTGACTAGTGGTTGAACTAGGTATTGCAGTTTAAATTCAAAAACGTTTTCACACGGTGCCTCATCCAACGACTTCATTGATTGACGACACCAACAGGAGCAAATGTGTCTAAGTACAGTGTCCTAACTTCATGCTATGATGCATAATAAAAGGAATATTTTCCATGTTAAAGGGGGGGTTTGTCCTAACCATCACCTAAAATTTCTATTTTAGAAACGTTTTCTATTTCTGAACAACAACATAAACTAATATGACAATGATCACCTCAGGTACTGATTATGTGCCTTGTTAAACGCTACCAATCTGAGTCTGAATACCATTTAATATGACATTTATTGCCATACTGATATCAGCAGCAGTTTACATTAGATATTGAAAATAAAATAAACATAGTTTGAAATGTTAGAACTGTGACTTAAAATATCAGTCACTCTGCATGTATTTTTAACAATGATATAGAGGTTTAATATGTATTAATTATATTCTAAACCTTACCATTTTATTGAAGTGGAATGCACTATTCTCTAAATCTGAATGGCCGTATTTAAATGTTTCTGTCGGGTTGCATCTGGTGCCGACAATAAAATTGCTTGTTGATGGAATCTTGTTGTGTTGTCAGGACACAGTTTACAAAGTAACCTGCTAAGCTAATGTTTATGGTTGTAATATTTACATTATTTGCTAATTAAAAACCACCTCATGTGGATTGCGGATTTTTATAACTTTGAACTTGCATCTCATTTTAGAGACTGCTGTATATATACTGTATGTATATATCAATATACGTGTGTGTGTGTGTCTTGATGATAGATCTGTTTGTTTTATTTAATTAGTCTTGTCTCAATCGTATCGTGAGGAGAGATCCTTCTTTAGGCACCTGATTGTTTATACACTTAACGTTATTTTGTTTTGCCTTCCTATTCTTCTGGTCTTGTTGGGTGGGGTAACAAATAATGGCCGATGGAAGCACTATGGACTGGTAAAGTCCATAAATAAATTATTCAATAATATATTTAGCTGGCTTATGTATTTACATTATCTCAAATGTTTTGGGATGTAAATACAGAAGTTAGCAAAATATATAATCTGGTTCTAGTGGTTTTTGAAGAATTTAATGAAAGTATTGTACATATTGTGCCTTTACCAGTACATAGTGCTTACATTGGCCATTGTTTGGCATCAAGTCTATACTGAGATCTCAGTATCTATCAAATAAAGAAGCTTTAAGCAATGTATTTTGACAATGTTCTTGTGATCATGCCACGTCTCAAATGCATGAGCACCTTATGTACTTTTTTCACATCAGAAGTGCATTCAACAGACACACGAGCAGTTGCTATGGTAACGAACAACAATACTTGCTTTTGACAGTGTGTGAAAATATCCTCCATCTGAGGCTGTCTCTAAATATTGAGAGAAAAATAAAAAAAGAAGGATAGTCGGCAACCCTAGAGCCAGGGGTCCGTTCTTCGTGCCTCGCTTAAATGATCTAAAATGAGTTGGCAGATCCTTTTAATCTTGATAACTGATCTCTGGCTAATTTGGTTCTTCAAACAAGTTCATGAATCAGATTAAAATCTCTGAATGAACTGATCTGAGATCGCTGCGTGTGTTGTGAAGGACAGATCTATCGATCCTCGAAACAGTGTTGCCAACTATTTTCAATGAAAAGGCGCTAAGCTCTGGCCGAAAATTCACTAAATGTCGCTAGATTACGTCATACGTCAATGTGCATATTACTGACATCATTACGTTCTGCCGTTTCAGTTTGTTTAACAGCCTATGGTTAATAAAGGGGTATTTATATTTGCACTGCGCTTTATGTATGCATGTCAATTTAACTCAATTTATTGCTGTTTGAATACAGTATATCAATATAGATGTGTAGTAAATTTGCAGTAATCTCTCAGATGTAATAAACTCAGACAAGTTCCGAAACTGTCACTAAAATATCTGTGATTGTGAACAAGAAAAGAATAAACGGTCAAATTAAATTGTTGAAATAAAGGCGAAGCAGATCGCTTTGACTGTACAATGGAAATGCCTCACACTCCTGGTGCTAAATCATTTGATTTGCCTTTTGCGAATCATCAAATCGCCAGCATAGCTGTCAAAACAATGACTGCATAAATGATTATTCATTAACAAAAAAAACAGTCGAATATTGTGCATGTCTATTATCATATTGTCAATTGTACTTAAGCTGGGTCAGTAACTTAAAATAGTACGTGCTTGTATCTTAAAAGTCCATATTAATAAATGTTCTCTTTGAACCCCTTAAAGAGAACCACCCTGTGACAGTTTTGAACTTTTATTTCGGAGTGCAGATTGCATAAATTTTATTTTTATATATATTTTTTATCTTTAAACTTAATCTGAAACTATATTTAACTACTACTGTAAGAAAATATCAGCATTTGGTACATACTTTCAGTATTAACTTTGCTTGAAAACACCCGATCTAATCCTGTCTATATGAAATAATCCTGCTCCCAAGCAGCTACCAAAACGGTTGCTGTGACAACAACTCTCGGATGAGTTTTGAAGAACGAAACAATCCTGGATCATGTCAAATCGTCAAAAACCAAATCCAGCTAATTAAGTAATCCACGTACGAAGAATGGACCCCAGAATTCAATAAAGGTCAAAAACCCTGCACTCTCTATGTGAACAAATGGGACCAAAAACGCTATAATGTCAGGTAGTCAGAAATCCCAAGTCTCCCTGAAGTTCTGGGAGTGTCCCGCATATGCATAAGGACTCCCGGATGCCCGCAAACGAATGAGAATCTCCCGAAAATCTTGTGTCTCCCCACCCGGTCCTTAAATACGTCGCGCACCCCACTCCAATGCATCTTCTCTGCTCTCCAGATACGTTGCGCCCCCGGCCGACTCCCACAACCTACCCGTGAACCATCAATGTTCCACCCAGAAATTACTTTTAACAACTTAGCTTGTCTGGGTAGCTCTCATCATGCTGATGCATGTTTGGAACTTATCTATCTTATATATATATTTGGTTGTAGCTTTTGGTTGTTCCTTTGCTATTCTATAAAAAGGGGTACCATTGGTTCCAAATTCAAAAGATGACAGCGACCAGGCTGGGGCATTTAAAGTGTGGATATGTGTCATGCATTTTTTTTTTTAAGTTTATAATTATTATATCATAGGATCTGACACACTTCAATTTGCAGGGCATAAAAATGGATGTAAAATATGGACAAAAATGTACAACCTTATTGCCGTCCTTATTGTTGAGCCAAAAACTCCACTGATAGTTTGCTCTGTTTCATAGATTCAGAACTGGCATTAATGTACAACGATGAATCTGTACTGGAGAACCACCACCTGGCAGTAGGCTTCAAGCTTCTGCATGAGGAGAACTGTGACATCTTTCAGAACCTCACCAAACGTCAACGGCAGAGTCTGCGCAAGCTAGTCATTGACATGGTTAGGCCTTCATTGCACAACACTGAACCTACCATGATTTTTTTGTTTTATTTCTGAGCATCTGTACTTTTACTTCCTGTGTAAATTGTCCTGCTTGTCTTCTTAGGTTCTGGCAACAGATATGTCAAAGCACATGAGCTTGCTGGCCGATCTTAAGACAATGGTGGAGACAAAGAAAGTGACCAGTTCTGGAGTGTTGATGCTGGACCATTATAATGACCGAATACAGGTGATAATGCACACAAAATCATTCAATCCTTCACCAATGACAGGGTCTGTAAGTGCAGACCAAAAAAAGAGAAACTACTTACTCACAAGTCTGTATGTGTACGTAGGTCCTGAGGAACATGGTGCACTGTGCTGACCTTAGTAACCCAACCAAGCCCCTGGCAGTGTACAGGCAATGGACTGAGCGCATTATGGAGGAGTTCTTCCAGCAGGGTGATAAAGAGCGAGAGCGTGGGATGGAAATCAGCCCCATGTGTGACAAACACACTGCGTCCGTGGAAAAGAGTCAGGTACACATATAAACACCCACACAAACATGCATTATAAACCTTTTCTGACTTTGCTGCTCCTGAAGGCCCTCTTTATATGTTGTGTTCCATCATTCAGGTGGGATTTATCGATTATATTGTGCATCCCCTGTGGGAGACCTGGGGGGACCTGGTCCACCCTGATGCTCAGGAAATATTGGACACCCTTGAAGACAACCGGGACTGGTACCAAAGCACCATTCCTCAGAGCCCGTCACCACCACCTGACGGACCAGATAACGAGCTTGAGTCCTGCAGGAATAAATTCCAGTTCGAGCTCACCTTGGAGGGAGAGACAGGACAGGACGGCCCTCCCAGTCATAACCACATAGTCATCCATGGTCAAGATGAAAAGAAAGACGATGAAGAGGCAGAGGAAGCTGAGGAGGACGAGGCAGAAGAGAAAATGGAGGACGGGGAGGAGGTGACAGAGGTAATGGTTGAGAGGTCAGGACGAAGACGACTGCAGGTTCAGTCAGTAGTCGAGGAGGAAGACGAGAGACAGTCGGATGAGAGCCCCGTAGAGGAGACGGAGGAGGAGGAAAAGTCGTCCTCTCCTACCGATGATACGTAATACCGAAGACTCAAGGAACAGCTGTCTGGCCCAGGGGGCTAACTAGGGGCGATCCTTCTAAAAACTCTGTCCCTACATTCTGACTCTTTTCTGTTTCTGATAGCTAGACCATGAACAGAATAAGTCTTGTGTACCAATCCAATAAGACATTTAATTTTATTTTTCAAAAAGGGAACAAAATAATATTGATATCAGAGAAGTATTTAACACAGCAACTGTAGATTTCGAGCGCGTGCTGGAGTCCATCCGGCGGCAGGAAGGGTGAGGTTTGTTGGAGAAACAGAATTACGGTGGGGTTTGTAAAGGGCCATTACGTCAGTGTAGCACTCTGGATTTTCCACACATACACACATTCACAGACGTATGTGAATTTTATCCTAAACAAGCTACAATGCTAACAACAATACCATGCGATACATGCAAACACACGGCTGTGTGTCTGTGTATGTGTTCAGGGGGCTTGGATCTGAAAGGAATCTCTTTGGAAAAAGCCATCACAAAAAGGAGCATCAGTGTCAATAATCCGTTTTTAAAGCATTCTAACAGGGACTTTACATGCCGAGTGAAATCTGAGAGACTTCTTTTCCAATTTCTGTCATAAAGAAAACAGAGTTTCATCTGCTGGGAGAAACGTCTGCCGTTCAAAAAGACTGCGGAGAGACAAGCAAATTGATTTGCTAGTGGGTCCCACCCCCTCTTACCCTTTACCCAGGAGTGCTACCAGTGCAAGATGGCCGTGTGCCTTTCTGAACCACCAGCTCCAACTCTGGAGCTGTTGTGAAGCAATGCATCGTGGGACAGGAGTGTCTGCTTTTGTCTTCATTTTTGATTGTCTCTTTCTCTTTTTAAGCAATCTATCTCCATTGGTTATGGTTTGTGCCGTTATGGAGCGTTCACGTTGTCTTGTGATGATTCCTGCTCTCATTCGTCAGTCTTCCTTGGTCACTTTCAAGCCAACCGATCATTTAGGGCCTAGATTAGGATTGGTCACCGCTCACGGTTTTCCATGTGAATAATTAATAATAGTCACTTTCAGAGGATAAGCCATGTGATGCGTTGAAAACATATGTTTTGCCTACTTTTTGTTTGGTTTTGTCATATCCATTCCTGCCAAATTGATCTCCTCAATTGCAGCACACATTCGCACACTCTCTCACCTTCACCCACTCGCGCGGGTAGTACATTCTCTGTCTACAAGACGCTACGTTATGTTTTGCCAAAGGAACGAGTGCTTTGCTGATAAGTTGGAGAAGCCTCGATTGGGGGCTAAACAGAAGAACAAGGCATATTTGTTGGTAGTCACACGCAGCCATATTGAGTTTCATGCTTTTTTGCCTTAATGTCAACTGCAGGGTTTCTACCTGGCACATTGTGGAACAATAAGATGTTGTTGGCATTATATCCCAGACCATTCGTTTCGTGTCTATATGCCTTGCTAATAAATGTCTGTCGATACACAATAGCTCCACCTGCAGGTGTAGGGTAGTTTTCCTGCATGGCAATGCCACTATAACAAAGTGCAGACAGAGAAAAGGAGGTCATACCGTTGCTGTAATGTAGTTAGTGTCTAGCATCTTTTTGTGATGTCTGTTCCGCCAACTTTTAAAGGGAGAAAGAGAGAGACAGAACATAAGAAAGCGAGAGAAAGCAAGAAAACGAGAGTGAGTTCTCAGGTTGATGTTAGATTTGCAATATTGCCTCTCTCTCATCTCTCAGAATCGTTCAGTTTGGGTGGGTTTAGTTCAGTTGAATGAACAAATTGTTGAGATATATATATATATATATATATATATATATATATATATATATATATATATATATATATATATATATATATATATAGTTGAAGTCAGAATTTTTAGCCCCTTTGAATTTTTTTAATATTTCCCAAATGATGTTAAACAGAGCAAGGAAATTTTCACAGTATGTCTGATAATATTTTTTCTTCTGAAGAAAGTCTTATTTGTTTTATTTTGGATAGAATAAAACATTTTGGGGTCAATATTATTAGCCCCTTTAAGCTATATTTTTTTCCATTGTGTACAGAAGTGATTCCCAACCTTTTTTTGCCTGAGACCCCCTTTTACCCCGGAAATTATTTTAAGGCCCCCCTCAACATTTAATGATATTACCGCTCATATAAGTTTGCAGTAAGGTAAAGTAAAAATTTTGTTTTCAAACAAATGGTATGTTTATTACTATATCTAGATATGTTTATGCACAAATAATAGCCTAATGTAAAATGTAAAGCAAAACATCAGTAGGCCATTTGTAACTGAAAAACATAAGCTTTTGGCCTTAAATTGGCCCTATATTACTTGCCAATTTTTGAAAGTTTCTTGTCAGTAGCTGTGACGTCCCTCATCTCATTTTGGGTGTGTGTCAATTCTTTTGCCTTGCGCTCAAAAAATGCTCTGGGCTTATCGCGGTATTGGGGATGAGTCGTTTGCAAATGTCTTATTAATTTGGACGACCTCATGCATTAATTGGAAAGAACTTTAGCGCAGATATTGCACTGTGGCTGGGTCAGGGACTCTTTGCTTAGAGAAAATGGAATAAAACCATAGTTCATGTAACTATCTTGGTATTTCCTGTATTTCATGTTTCCAGTATTGCTAGCGCTGCGACCTGTTTGGAGAATTGGAGCTTCCTCACCTGGGTCCAGTATGCTTGGGTCAATACTATTAGCTGCTGAAGGCAAATCAGTGAGACTTTTTTGTGGAGGACGAATTACAAATTTGTCCATTTTTTGGTCAGCCAGGGGATAAAATGAACTAAGGCAACATGATTGTTCTTCTAATTGTCCACTGCTAAAAAATGTTTTAAATACGACACAACCCCCCACAGAGCTCGCCGAGGCCCCCTTGTGGGCTGGGAACCGCTGGTCTACAGAACAAACCATCGTTATACAATAACTTGCCTAATTACCCTAACCTGCCTAGTTAACCTAATTAACCTAGTTAAGCCTTTAAATGTCACTTTAAGCTGTATAGAAGTGTCTTGAAAAATATCTAGTCAAATATTATTTACTGTCATCATGACAAAGATAAAATAAATCAGTAATTAGAGATGAGTTATTAAAACTATTATGTTTAGAAATGTGTTGAAAAAATCTGCTCTCCATCAAACAGAAATTGGGGGAAAAATAAATAGGGGGGGTAATAATTCTGACTTCAACAATATATATATATAATATATATATATATATATATATATATATATATATATATATATATATATATATATATATATATATATATATATATATATATATATATATATATATAGCGAGGCAGCTTTTGTAAGCATCCCTCTGGAAATATGAAGACAAGCTAGTTTCTGCTGGTCAGTAGCTTAGCTTTACACAAGCCTGTGCCTGTCAGAGCAGTAACCTGAGGTCATGTGTGATAGCTGTACTTGTCTGTGACAGGATTAGAGGTATACGTTTTCATTTGGCGGACCACCAGAGAGGTCAGAAGATTGGTTTGTGCAAACTGATGACATTCCCATATACATTTGTCTTACCTTAAATTGCTTTGATGTGTGGCTTTTGGTTAATGTTGTGAGCACTACGCTAACAAATAATATTTGCCATTTTAACACGACACTGTAGCAATTGTTTCTTATTAAGAACTTATTCAAGTTAATTCCTTGCTGCCATTCTTTTTGGATATCAAAAAGGAGAAACAAGTGTTTTCTTTGAACAGTCTGTGTACAGTTTTTATTTTTGTATCATTCCGGTTTGATGGTTTGAAAATCAAAAAGAACTACTATCTGATATAAATAGTAGACGAATCACTGCTTGTTTTGTATATACTGTAATGTTGAATTGTAAATTTGAGATCTCTCAGAATCAGTCACTGTCACGATGAATCACTTTTAGTTGTAATGAACTGTAGTTGAATTGTGGATTTTCATAAGCACCCCCTTTCTTTCTGCTGTCACTCCCTTGCCATTCTTTTGGGGGGATTTTAGGCAACCTCCAGCAGTTTTAAGTGTGACTTTTGAATTCTATTGGAAAAGAGACTAATCATCGGTTAATCATCGGAAAACTTGTCTTTACCAGCACTTTATTTTTTTCTGTAGGACGTTGTTTGCGAGATGGCTGATATCAGGGGGAATGGTATATATATATATATATATATATATATATATATATATATATATATATATATATATATATATATATATATATATATATATATATATATATATATATATATATATATATATATATATATATATATATATATACATACATATACATATACAGAGGGGTGTATAGCATGGCACAGGGTAAGCACTTTAAATGGCTCGGTCCAAACGTCGTCTTTTTGGTCCTCAATGCCATTGTCTGCAAAAGCACTGAGCAACATCAGCTACTCTGTGTCAATAATCTGCACTGTAATGGCTTTTAATAGGGTTTTTAAATACTTCTGTGAGGTTAATGACCAAGAGACAGTCGGAAAGATGACGTGGCTTAATCAGAGAACAGTTTTTCTTTGTACTTTGAAGTCATGCCTCATGAGACTCTCCAATGAAATTATTCTCTGGGCTTTAAATAATATGTTACTTGTTCACAAGTTATGGTAATAATATAAAACGAAAAAGAAAACACAGGAAAATGATTGTAATATTTGTACGTTATATTGCTGTAATGTGTATAATGTGTCCAAGTTATTTTATATTATATTATTTTTATGAAAGGTTTTCCTCTGAGAGAACTGAGTTGTCATTTTGTGAATAAAATGCATTTAATAAGCAAACAGCTATATATAAAAAAAACAAATATATAAATATATACCAGTATATTTTTTTCTTTCACTGTTCAGTACTGTAAAGTGTGTTGAAAATACAAATAAAGGACGATTTTTCTAATAAATGTAATAGCTGTATTTTTTCTTTTTTCCCCATGACCGTATTTAAAAATATTCTGCAAATCATCTGCTTAGAATATTATAGTATTGACTGAAAATGTCATATATATATAAATATATATATATATATATATACACATACACTCACTGGCCACTTTATTAGGTACACCTTACTAGTACCAGGTTGGACCCCCTTTTACCTTAAGAACTGCTTTAATCCTTTGTGGCATAGATTCAACAAGGTACTGGAAATATTCCTCAGAGATTTTGGTCCATATTGACATGATAGCATCATGCAGTTGCTGCAGATTTGTCAGCTGCTCATCCATGATGTGAATCTCCTGTTCCACCATATCCCAAAGGTGTTCTATTGAATTGAGTTCTGGTGACTGTGGAGGCCATTTGAGTACAGTGAACTCATTGTCATGTTCAAGAAACCAGTCTGAGATGATTCACGCTTTATGACATGGCGTGTTATCCTGCTGGAAGTAGCCATCAGATGATGGGTACACTGTGGTCATAAAGGGATGGACATAGTCAGCAACAATACTCAGGTAGGCTGTGGCGTTGACACGATGCTCAATTGGTACTAATGGGCCTAAAGTGTGCCAAGAAAATATCCCCCACACCATTACACCACCAGCAGCCTGAACCATTGATACAAGGCGGGATGGATCCATTCTTTTATGTTGTTGATGCCAAATTCTGACCCTACCATCCGAATGTAGCAGCAGAAATCGAGACTCATCAGACCAGACAACGTTTTTCCAATCTTCTATCGTCCAATGTTGGTGAGCCTGTGCGAATTGTAGCCTCAGTGTTCTGTTCTTAGCTGACAGGAGTGGCACAAGCTGTGGTCTTCTGCCGCTGTAGCCCATCCACCTCAAGGTTGGACGTGTTGTGCGTTCAGAGATGTTTTTCTGCATACCTCGGTAACGAGTGGTTATTTGAGTTACTGTTGCTTTTCTATCAGCTGGAACCAGTCTGGCCATTCTCCTCTGACCTTTGTCATTAGCAAGGCATTTGCGCCCACAGAACTGCTGCTCATCTGTAAACCCTAGAGATGGTTGTACATGAAAATGCCAGTAGATCAGCAGTTTCTAAATTACTCAGACCAGCCCGTCTGGAACCAACAACCATGCCACATTCAAAGTCACTTAAATCATCTTTCTTCCCCATTCTGATGCTCGGTTAACTCGTTTGAACTGCAGCAGATCGTCTTGACCATGTCTACATGCCTAAATGCATTAAGTTGCTGCCATGTGATTGGCTGATTAGAAATTTACCTTAACGAGCAGTTGGACAGGTGTACCTAATAAAGCCGGTGAGTGTATATATTTATGATTGCAAAAAATATAATTTTATGTTTTTCATAATTAAATTATTTTTCTTTAACTTTATTTGTATTTTACTTTTTCTCTAAACATTTCCACACAACCTAATGCTTCTTTTTGAGCCCTGTGGACCTTTTTGAAAAGCCTATCTTGACATACAGTGGTGGCACTTTACTGACCTCTACAGGTTTTATTTACAACATAACAAACAGTACTTTACCTTTCAGAAAATATGATATCATATTCAAATCATTTAAAGCCTGACTCTTTACAGTTTGTGAGTTTTTAAATCTACAGTTTTAAAAGATTAGAAAGGATATAACAATAGGTAGGGGGCAGGTTGTGCTACTACCTTCAGTAGAAATGGATTATTTATCTATATTTATCTTCTCTCAAATACCATGTAAAGCAAAAGAAATGTTCAGTGACACTTTTTTTTAATACCTCTATATATTATGCTTGTAAAATGTATGCACTAGTAATTGATTTGTTATTACAGTACATTTAAAAGTTGGCCTAACAAAAACTATTCCAAATTCCCAAGCCCTTTTACATATAGGATTTGTTAAATGTTTATTTTTAATAATACATAGACCTATTTATATTTTCTCTTACCTTAATACTCAATCACCTGCATTCAGATTTCACAATCCATCCTCATGACTCTCTGAATTAAAGCAAACATACTCAGTTAAATTCATACCATGCTGTTCGTTACAAAGCTATATGTATGTTTCAATTACCTTCATGACGTAAAGCGTCTCACGTTTGTCCTTCTGTATCATTTAATAGCCAGCGCTTCTGTGGAACAAATACACAACAAAAACTTCGTTTAAAAAAAGAGTTCGTTAAAAAGTGATCTGATATATAATGGCTGTATATTGCACAATTCAGCATCTTTGCTTAAGACATGAGATTGAATAAAATCTAAGTCCTAAAGAACAGAATGAGGAGCTTTCAGAACATTATCAGTCTTAGTGCTGCAAGTGAAATGCAGACGATTTCTTAACCAACAACCTAAAGATGGCGTGCTGGTATTTTTAAGAGGGTAAACTGAGACTCTCACAGTTAAAGAACTGAAAAAATATTGGCAGAATGAGGATACAGTAAAAATAATGGATAGATTGCTGAAGTAGACGGCAAGAAAATAAGACAAACAATATTAAAATAAGTCGAAACCTCCAATACTTCATTGGCTGTTTCAAATTACAATAACTATAAAAGACCGGATGTGATTCACTATAAATAACTAAGTCAATATTATATATAGTAATAACTAATAGTAGTAGTAATATAGTAATAAT